>CM022752.1:42597428-42707428 GCA_012411365.1 Ameiurus melas
GATGCCATGTATCCTAACAAAATGTCCAGGTCCTCTGGCAGAAAAACAGTCCCAAAACATTAAAGAGCCACCACCATATTTAACTGTGGGCATGAGATACTTTTCCATATGGCTACCTCTCTGTCTGTGCCAAAACCACCTCTGGTGTTTATTGCTAAAAAGCTCTATTTTGGTTTCATCTGACCATAGAACCCGATCCCATTTGAAGTTCCAATAGTGTCTGGCAAACTGAAGATATTTGAGTCTGTTTTTGGATGAGAGGAGAGGGTTTTTTTCTTGAAACCCTTCCAAACAACTTGTGGTGATGTAGGTGACTTTAGATTGTAGTTTTGGAGACTTTCTGACCCCAAGACGCAACTAACTTCTGCAATTCTTCATTTGTGATCCTTGGAGATTTTTTGGCCACTCGAACCATCCTCTTCACAGTGCATTGAGAAGATATAGACACACGTCCAATTTCAGGTTGATTCATAACATTTCCAGTTGACTGGAACTTCTTACTTATTGCCCTGATGGTGGAAATTGTCATTTTCAATGCTTGTGGTATTTTCTTATAGCCACTTCCCATTTTGTGAAGCTCAACAACCTTTTGTCGCACATCACAGCTATATTCCTTGGTCTCACCCATTTTTATGAATGACTAAGGGAATTTGGCCTATGTGTTACCTCATATTTATACCCCTGTGAAACAGGAAGTCATGGTTGACAATTTTTATACCCCTGTGACACAGGAAACAGGAAGTCATGGTTGAAAAATTCTGTGTTCCTAGTCAATGGGAATATACTTCAAATATATTTTTCTCATATGAATTCAAGGGATGCCAATAATTGATTGCTTTATAAGACACTCCAAAGTACTGAGAATAACACATTAGTATATAAACAGCTCCAAAACATGTCATTATTTGCAAAAATGGCATAAATTTTTTTATAAGGTACGGGTTATAAATGAAATTGTATTGCCAATTACGTTTAAGAAGATTAATTATATTAATCTCTAATTAATATAAAATTATATTTAGAGCTGTCTTGGTGGTTCTTGACTCTTTGTATTACCTAGTAATGATGCTTTATTATAGTACTACAAATGAAGTAATCATGCATCGTTTAAGGTTAAAAGTTCCTCCAGTAAGCAGATGAAACTGGATACTAATGACACTACAAACACTAAATTTCATTAAAATGGTATAGGACAACAAAGTTACATAGATAGATAGATAGATAGATAGATAGATAGATAGATAGATAGATAGATAGATAGATAGATAGATAGATAGATAGATAGATAGATAGATAGATAGATAGATAGATAGATAGATAGATAGATAGATAGATAGACAAAGCTTTATGTACATGTTACGCTATCTGGAGTAGTAAAAATATGTAATAGCATATAATAACAACAGATTTTCATATCTAGGTGTGGGTTATTGTATAAATATATTATTCAGTGCTTATGCATGTGTTATGAAGTCATTATGTTTACAGCCTTCAAAGAAAGTCTTACCAAGTCATGTAATGTTGCCCTCTGCTGTCCGGAAAAGAACATTTGTACATTTATTAATGCTGGTATTATATTCCTTCTGCGAGTGTGTAGTAGTAGTAGTAATAATAATGATTCTTATTATAATCATCATCATCATCATCATCATCAATATATTTGTTATACTGCTCAGGTTTACCTGGTTTATCCTCCAAGTTCACGTTTAGCAAATCTCATTTTACATTAGTTAGTACAGTATGTACAGTATTTTACTCAAGTTACATTAGATCTGAGTGTATACAGTTAAATACAATATCTTAACTACAAAGATTCTGGGGGCAGCAGAGTGTTGCAGTGCATAGCATTGCTGTCTCACAGAACCAGTTTCCCCAGTTCAGTAACTGTGTTCAGAGTTACGCATGTTATTGTGTCTGCGTGGGTTTCCTCCAGGTTCTATGACTTCCTCTGACCTCCTAATAACCTGTTGGTAGGTGAATTAGCAATTTTAAATATTTGCTAAAACTGCATTGAACTGGGGTCCCATCCAGGGTGTATTCCTGCTCGCACCCAGTGTATCCGGGATAGGGTCCAGATCCACCACAACACAGACCAATGCTTATTGGGATGACTCAATTAAAAAACATATTATATGGAACATTTTTTAGGGCTTTTCAGAAAATGAAACTGTACAAAATCTGCATTCCTGAAATATAAATCTGAATCCGAGAAGTGAAAATGAACAATTACCCAGATGACCTGTACTCTGTATTAACCTGTATTATTTTTAACCCTAATCTACTGCATGGATATTAAACACCATGAGCAGCCATTTGCAATAAGGATAAGATTCAATTCTCAAGAGAATATCCTCAACATTTGAGTTTTGTTTTAATTAACAAAACATTTCTTTTTTGTGAAAATTCATAGATGATCAATGCGTCTGTCTATGAACTTTTATTGCTCTGATTCGTACACAGATTTAAATCGACCTGGTTCTCAATGAGCATAAACTAATCTCTTTTGAAATGCAGTTTTGTGATCTGCATGTAAGAAGCCTATGATGAGTCTATAAACAATTTATTCTGTCATAAATTCCCCTGAGGAATTTATACTAACTATGTAATACCAACGTCTCCACAATACACCACCTTAAGATCCATTGTGCTGAAACGAATCGCCTAAATGTGTGTGAAGCTCTGATGTTTTCAGCCTTTCCTTATGATCTTCTTGTTCCAGGCTCCTTTTCATTATTTAAAGAAAAGAGAAGACAAGACTGGTCATTGTAATATAATGGCGGCTCTGTGGCATTAGCGAAAAGCAGGAGCGATGGGAACCCCAGTGAGTCCAAGGATGTGAGCTTTCTTTTGGTGGTGGCATCTATTTTGTGCTAATAAAACCATATTTAGCGTGAACTAGCATGAGGTGAGCGTCGCATGGATAAATGGGGCCTATTCATGTGGGTTTAAGAGTGCAGCGTGGGGCTGCGGGGGGCAGCGTGGTGCAGCGTGGGTCCTTGGCTGTGCTCTAATCCCAGAACTTGTGTTCTAACTAGGGCAATTAGCTGGTGTGTAGTGTAGAGTGTATCCGTCCTACCACTTGCTAGTGTGTTCTGAGCATTTGAGAACAAGAAAAAAATTACCTCAAGTAACCTGACAAAATTTTTATTCCCAAAATTCCGTCATCTATTATTTTGATCATTGAGGACGTAACCATATTGGATTAATAAAATTAATCTAAACTAGAGAAATCATGATGTTGAACTGTACTGACTAGTTGTATGCCTAAAAGTTGGTACAATCTAGCATTCTTGTTAGATTGTACTAGCTACAGTATGAATGAGGCCTATTTTCAAGTAAAAATACTAACGGCAGCCATTTTGTGGTGTTAACCTGAACTATTGAAATACAGTTCCTTTAAATGCCTTTATATATATATATATATATATATATATATATATATATATATATATATATATATATATATATATATATATATATATATAAATGAATTTCACTCAAGGGACAAAGTGATTGACATTTTGCTTTTAAGATTCTTTTCAGTGTTTGAAATATCCATATGAGTGAACTATTTATGCAAGCATAAACCACACTAGCATTTATGTAGCATTTGGAAATAGCTAGCATTTGCTAGTAGTAAATATGCTACAGGTGTGGTGAACTAATTAACAAAACAATATGCCATTAGTAAACTTCCCCTAGGTGTGAATAAGTGTGTGAATGTGTACATAATGGGCTGTGATTGACTGGATTTGCATCCAGTGTGTACTGCAACCTCATGCTAAATGATTATTGGATAAGCTCTGGCTCCATCACGGCTCTAAACAGGATAACCAGGTGGCTACTGAATGAATAAAAGATAAATTAACGGTTGCTGTAACCATTAGTAGGATATAACCAACTAGATTTATGCTAAAATGAGCATTATGTAAACACAAATATTTTAATTGTTTGAATTTACATAACTGCACTTCCTCCAGTTTTTTTTTTTTTTTATTGTTTTGAAACTGCATTTATTTTTTTATTTTTGACCCCAGCACTATTTAACCCTCCTGAGTTTTCACTGTGGAGGGTGAAGTAGACTTCGTAGGAAGTAGGGAATAGGCATGATGGTGTCTAAATAAAACACAGTGATCACCCCTGTGCTCCAGGGAGGATCCGCCTGTTGTTCACAGGGCTTGGAGAAAAGGGACGCGTCCCATATTCAGGTTTGGGCTGTGCTAATTTAACTGTGTAAAATCGGATTGAAAGTCAGCCAGCGGTGTTTATGTCAGTTCACATCTCATCAGATTGTGAGGGTGTGAACTGAAGTCGACAGTACAGAGGGCTAATCCAGAACTAAAGCCAAAATAATTAGGGGCCCCCCATATCTAATCCCTCCTGCTCTTTCTCTTGCTTTCTCCTGAATCGCATTAAAATGAGGCAGTGCTGGCAGCTAGCACTTTCCCCAGAGAGCAAATTTTAAATGTGTAAAAAAAAAGAAAGTGACACTAAAGTAAAGGATCATGAAGTTGTTAATAATCGGCATATAATCAGACTAAATATGCCTTAGTATGTAAAAAAAAAAAAAAAAAAAAGATACTCTGTATTATAGAGGATATCCTACTCTATTCTTTATTTTGGTTCCGAGATTTTGCAACATGTCATCAGATGATGATTTTAGTTTCTATTATTTCAAGCACATAGGATTTTTGGAACTTTTTTTTAAGGATTGACAATGAACTCCATGTTTAGTGTTTAAGTAGAGGGAAGAGTCCGAATACATCATTTTAAAAGTAAGAGTACATTTCAGAAGGGCAGGGCACGGTGGCTTAGTGGTTAGCAAATTTGCCTCACACCTCTGGACTTGGGGTCTCAGATTCTGCCTCCGGCCTGTGTGCGTGGAGTTTGCATGTTCTCCCCATGTTTCAGGGAGTTTCTCTGGGTATGCTGGTTTCCCCAAGTCCAAAGACATGCGTTGTAGGGTGATTGGTGCTGTAGTGTGTAAATGGGTGTGTGATTGTGCCCTGCAATATGTTGCCACCCCATCCAAGGTGTCTCTCTCCTTGTACCCTGAGTTGCCTGGGATATGCTCCAGGCTCCCCCATGACCCTGTGAAGGATAAGCGGTATGGACAATGGATGGATGTTGTAGATATTTTTCCAGATTTGTAACTAGTTCCCCACAGACATGACACATACTGTAAAGTAACACTCTATGCTGAGGGAATAGTTCCCTGAGGGAACTATTCCCTCAGGGAACCGAGGTCATTTTAAAATAACATCTTATTCACATGTACTGCATTTTTAATTGCATTTTAATTGCATTAATTATAAATTGAATTTTAAATTACAAATACTGGTATTGTACAAGTCGGTTTTCTTTTATGGAGATGATTTAGGGTTAAAATTAACCATTTCCCAAAAAAGTATGGGATTTTATCCTTCCTTTTTTACTTTAATTGATTTATTGTGCATATTTATATATATTTTACTATTTGTAATGTTAATTATTATTATTATTATTATTATTATTTTAGATCAGTGCCGAGCTTGAGAAATTGTGCACTGTGCATGAGAGGTTTAGCACTATGCTTGTGGCACTGTGAAAATCTGTATTTAGTTTACATTTTAGTTTAGTGGAATAACCACCAGATGGTGAGCTTGAGTAACTAATGTCTCCCAGCATTCTCAGCACAATACATTTGAAACATGACACAGTCTACATTTTCTAATGGTTGTGAAATATAATTATAAATAAATCTATTGCAATTTTATTTATTTTTATTTATTTATTTTTATTTAAATTACTTTCGTAATTTATATGACACACTTTACTATACAGCTGCAGCCATTCAAAACAGTGTGTGGGCTGCAAATGTTTGTACAGGCATGCTGAATGAATGTGGTTGAATCTGGGTGCTCATTATTATAGAAACGTTATTGCATGAGTTCGCCTTAGCACCGGGCATTTCCTTATTGCTCTCCCTCTTCTTCCCATGTTTTTCTCTATGCCTTTCAGTGCCAATAAAGTAAGAATGGCCTGCAAGTTGTAGTGAAGGAGGTGCGGCTTTCATGTCTATCAGTCTCTGTGACAGACAGTTGTAGTGAGAAAGGTGTGCCTGTTGTGTCTGTCAGTCTAAGTGAAGGGCGTGGCCTCTGTGCCTGTCAGTTCCAGTGAAAGAGGCGCGGCATCTGCTACAGTGAGCTGCAGTAAATAAGGCATGGCCTTGGCACCTGTCAGTCACTGTGAAAAAGGCATGGCCTTTATGTTTGCCAGTAGCACTTAAGGAAGCGTAGCCTCTGTCCCTGTCAATTGTAGTGAAAATGGCGTGGAATGTATGTTTATCAGTTGCAATGAAGGAGGCGTGGCCTCTGTTCCAGTAAGTTTCAGTCAAGGAGGTGAGGCATCAACCTCTTCAAAGCTAAAACTCTGTTTTGATTAAAAACATTCACATAATACTGAATCACGCAATACTGAATCACGTAATACTTAATCACGCAATACTGAATCACGCAATACTGAATCATTAGATAATATTACATAGAAACAGCTGTCTGTCACATTTTACTGAATCATTCACTGTTCTGAACGTATCTTTCAAACATCACATTTTTGCTCACAGTGAGACACTCAAAATTTCACCTTACACGGCCATGAAAGAAAGGAAACAAGGGAAAAACAGATGGATGAAAGACCCTTTGGAGGGTCAATGGAGCAACAGAGGAGGTCTGGAGATCTGGGGTTTGAACTCACAACCTGATACTAGTGTAAGACAAACCACTGTGCACAGCCACGTAAATAGAATAGGGTAACTAAAGAAGACATGATAATGTAATATCACAAAATAGTCAATAAAACATTTATGTTTATCCTTAAATATCTTTATGTCTACTGCATATTAAAGATTTTATATGAGTAGGTAATGTGATAAAGAACAGTATAGGGAATAGTTTTTTACTGACACCTAATTTATGTGAAAAAAGCCACGTGTGGATATTTATGAATTTCCTTGTATGGGTGTGTGTGTGTGTGTGTGTGTGTGTGTATGTGTGTGTGTGTGTGTGAGAGAGAGAGAGAGAGAGAGAGAGACTGTTTGTGCCTGAAACAGCTTTGCCAAAGCAGGAACTCGGCCCAGGTCAGGAATGTCAGGCAGGAAGTCCTCCGGCTGCTTCAGAAATAGACTTCCTGTTCCCTGCTGCCCCTTTGGGTGTGGGTTGGGCTTCTTCTGAGGTGTTGACAGAGAAGGTAGGCCATTTAAAGCTACTGCTGAGGAACCCACCATCTGGGATCTAGCTTGTGTGTGTGTGTTTTTTAAGCTTGCAGTTTAGCAAATTCTGAGGGCTTTTACTGCTCTAACACACCCGACCACTTCATCTAATCTCTTATTTAATTTAGGATATAGTAACAAGTGATTAGGATTAGGTTTCGCATAAGTATATTGCCTAAGCTTTTCCTGTGTTTACACTTCTATTTATTCATTTTAGATGTTTTTTTTTTAGAAGTGAGACAGAATCTGATCCAAGTTGCTAAAAGAGTGCCAGTGATTCTATTTATCACCAGCTGACCCAAAACAATTGGAAGGTAGTAATAGGAAGACCACAGAGAGCAACAACTAACTAATTAATAGCTTTCATTCTTAGTAATTAGTACACAGAATACTAGTGATAAAGCATCAGTCAGCTCAGTAAAATGAAGGTATTTAATTCAATCATCTCGGTGGATCTCAGGAACACTGGGCATGAAGTGGAAATACACTCATTGAGGAGCACAATGAACAAAGTTCACATCTAGGGAAATTTTGTCATAACCATTGCACCTACCTGGCTTAGTGGATAGCAAGTTCACCTCACACCTCCAGGGTCCGGGGTCGATTCCTGCCGGGGCCACGTGTGTGTGGAATTTGCATGTTGCGGAGGGGGTTTCCCCCGGGTACTTCGGTTTCCTCCCCAGTCCAAAAACATGCATGGTAGGCTGATTGGTGTGTCTAAATTAATGTGAGTGTGTATGTGATTGTGCAACTGGCAACCTGTCCATGGTGGACCCTGCCTTGTGCCCGATGCTCCCTGGGATAGGCTCCAGGTTCCCCATGACCCTGAAGAAGGAGTAAGTGGTAGAAGATGGATGGATGGATGAATACACCTACCAGCAGAAAATCCATACGGACACAGAGAGAACATGTCCAAACGTCCACACAGATGGGTAACCCAAGTTAAGGTTCGAGTTTATTTTGCTAGACCACAGCCTCCTCTTTGCTCGAAAACAGTGAGACAGTGTGCTTCAGTATTGATCTTCAAATGCGTCTGGAAGATTTTTCAGCCATGACAATGAAAGAAATGGAAATTCTGGTAGCTAATAGTCAAGTTTGTCCATCTGTGATGCGGTGAATCCAGTGTACAGCACAATCTGTTGATTTTCTCGTTCAGCTGACATAATTATTAACGGTGTGTTAAAGTAAGAAAGGGTCAGACTATTCTAGACGCCAGACACACAGGCCCACTACAGGCCCTTGTAGTTGGTAAAAGCTCTGGCAGATGGTTTGCATAACACTATTACATTATGACTGGGTATGAAGTATGTATGAGGCCATACAAGTGCTCTCAGTGGACTTAATGATCAAGTAATAACAATAGCTGTGTGCCCTTGAGAATGAGATGGGCACTAAAAACTAGTTTTTTTCCCTCTTCCTTATGCAAAGGGAACTGCTGCTTTCAGTGGAAAAGCTCAGTTAATCTGTCACGGTGCTTTAATTAGTATGACATTTTGTGCCGTCAACATACAATTGATTTCTATTTTTGGGACACACTGTAGCCAAACAGGGAAGTTACAGTATGACACAACATTCTCAGCGGGTGTATTCATGAAACACTGTGAATAACCTTTTACTGAACAACTTGTGACTTTATTAAAGTATTGTACTAATATACCTGTTTTACATACAGTATATACTGAAACAAAACACTTCTGTATTAATATGCCATTTTCACCGTCTTAACAAACATACACACACTTATTCTCACATGCTCTCTGACATCAGCATCTAGGTCATTTGTCCAGGCAGTGTGAGTATGTTCTTCTTCGGGAAACACGAAGTAAACATGGACATGGGGTCGAGGTCAAAGGCCGCATGGATAAACAGCCTCCTGAAGCGGTCTCAGTGTTCAGATCACAGTTGTGCTTTTCCCAGAGCGTGCAGCTGTGGAGCATCTTTTGCACATTTCCTGAGAAGCCCTAAAACTTCACTTGACTATTAACACTACACCCTCAAACAGCTGGGAGTCTAGATGAAAATTGAAATGGTTTACATTAACAGTGAAAGCTGTATTACCAAGATACTTATAATATATAAGGCAAAATCAATGGGCATGTTATTTAAAATACAAATATAATTAATATGGTCCTCAAATTGAATGATTTTCGAGAACAACATTGAAATGTATTAATCGTTTATTGCGTATTTTAGATTGATGAGGACGTTGAACAGTGTAAAATGCAATGAATTCCTTCAGTAAAGTAATTTCTCATACAGAAATAGAAATCGCATGAGGGACACCTTTGTTTATGGAAAAAAAACCACAACAATGGGTGCTGTTAGAGGACAATAATCAATGGTAAGGTGATGTGATGCAGCTGACACAAAGCAGAGTTACTGTTTTTCCAATAATAGCATACTGGTTTACTCCTCTATACTAAAGCGATTACAGATATCATTTATTAAAGAAAGACACAGAATTTTTTATCAGTTTATAGTCACATTTAATGTTGAGTAACATCTGCAAGACAAGATCGAATTGATAATCATATAAAATTGATCATCTGTCCTAGACACATTTTGTTGACTTGGCCTGAAGTATTTGACCTTGATAATTTTCTGTAAGCTGAGTTCAAACTGATATTTTGCAGAGGGTGTTGGGTTGGGGCCAGAGTAAAGCGAAGGACAGGTGGATATGAAGTACACCCCCACCCTAACAATTCTACATCTGGATCCCTTCATAACTAATTCCCTTTCTCCCTTCCCCCCCTCTCCCCCCCCCTCCCCCTCTCCCCCCCTCTCTCTCTCTCCCCCCCCCCCCCCCCTCTTGCTCTATCTCTCTTTTTTCTCTCTCTCCGTTCTCTCTCTCTCTCTCTCTCTCTCTCTCTCTCCCTCCCTTCCTGTCGACCGTGGAGTGGAGGATGTGTCTGGAAGAGGGACAGAGGAAGGCTGGAGGAAGGCAGCAGCGCGGCTATGTACCCTCTCTTCTCTTCCCCCTGTTTTCTTTCTCCGTGTGTGCTGCTGGCCCTTAGCGAAGGGCTCCTTCTTCACAACTGAGAAGACGACAGCTGAACTCCAACAAAGCCGAACCTAAATGTCACAAGGAAACGAGAATGGCTGTGACAATCGTGAAGGTACAGCTCTACCTTTTTACTCACTATTTACTTTTATGCATGCTTTTCAAGCCAGTGTTTCAGCACAAATTGTGAAAATAAGTAGAGCTAATGCAGAGAGTGATATGAAGGTAGAAAATAGGGAATGGTTTGACTACATAACAGCATGATTGAGATTCAGCATCATGACAATAGAAGACTAAAGGAGTTGGGAATGATCAGAATACTAAGCTGAGTCATTCCTGACAGCACCAATAATCCAGTAAACTGTGGGGCTGGAGACAATGATGATGTCAAACCCTCACATGCTGCATGAAATGATCTCAGTCTCATGACCATGGGAAAGGATGAACAGACTTATTCATTTAAAACACTCGTGAGACTTAGCCAAGGTTCTTCTATTGCGACAGAGCTTGTATATACACGCTATACCTCAGTATCTCAGTTGTACATCTAAGTGAGATGTACAGGTCACTCCATACATGTAAGGAATGCAAAACAAACCATGTGGAATCATACTTTATTGTTGAGGAAAGGAGAGAGACGTGGCTCATTGTTGCAGTATAGATTTCACTATAGACACTTGATAACAGTGCTTTGGCTTGTCTCAAGATGAAGAGTCTCTAGATGAAATGCTTTCCAATCCCTGTCCTGGCCAGGTTACTGAATAGGTTTGCTGTCAGTATATGTACATGTATTGTTCCCAAAGGTATACAAACAATAGAAATGCACCACCAAAGCTTCAACACTGGTTGTTAAGCTATGTAATGTTCAAGATTACAAAAGGCATAGCATTGAGGGTGCCACCCTAGTAGTGATGGTTGCTGGTGATATTATATTTAGAGTTTAAAATCTAATATGTGTCAATAGCTTAATAAATAAATCCTGAGGGTTGGACAATGCATCACATCACTAACTCTCATGGATAGTACAAGAATTATGTCAGGGGAAACTCACTAAACTTATAGTTCTGTCCTGATATAACTGTTACTTAACACTGATAAGTTGTGTGAATCTACAGTCTGGGCTAGAAAGAAATGAGGGGGTGGCTGTGGCTCAGTTGGTAGAGCTGGTTGTACACATAGTCCACTAATTGTAGGGTTGGCGGTCCGATTCATGGCCCACGTGACTCCACATGCCAAAGTGTCCTTGGGCAAGACACTGAACCCCAAGTTTCTCCCAATGGCAAGTTAGCTCCAAGCATGGCAGCTCTGTTACCGTGTGTGAATGGATGAATGAGAAACAGTGTAAAGCACTATATAAGTGTGCCATTTACCATTCATTTTACCATTTACCAAATGAGCTGCATTCATACCATTCTGTGTATTTTCAAACAACTGTTCCTGGTCTTAGTCTTTGGTCTGCCCCGGGATCTTCTTCCCATTAGTCATGCCTGAAGCTTTTCCCCAGGGGGAGATTATATCACTCATCTGGCCTGGGAGTGCTTGGCTATCCCCGTGGAGGAGGTGGCTAGGGAGGGGGAGATCTGGGCATCTGCTTAGACTCAGATAAGCTGAAGAATATGGATGGATGCAGGGATGGTTGTTCTTGGTATTGTGGTGATTGGTTCCACAAAAGTCCCAAATTCACTTAAAACATTGAACAGCAAATAGTCAGATGTGGATACACACACACACGAACACACTATAGGGATGCCTGTTTATCTTTGAAAGACCATGGGGTTCTTAACTCTGATAGCCCACATTTATACTAGCCACTGTAGTAACAAGTGTACTTTAAAAGCCTAGTTTAGTACAGTTTTATTGATTGTGTATAGTCATATGAAATTAGGGGCAGTAGTAGCTCAGGGGCTAAGTCTTTGGGTGACTGGGCTACTGATTGGAATTTTGTGTATTCAAATCCCAGCTCCACCAAGCAGCCATGGTTTGGTGCTTGACCAAGGCCATTATCCCTCAACTGTCTCAAATGTAAGTTGCTTTGGGTAAAAATGTCAGCCAAGTAAGTAAACGTAAACCCAAAAGAATGCCCATAAGAGGGCATAGAGGAGACATCACAAGAGTAGAACCCTCATCATCAGGGTGGCACCAGAAAAATTAATTATATTTGTAGCTGGAAATTTTTAAAAGGTTGGATTAGCACACAATCCTACAAAAAATTAAGATCTGAAGTATATCAGGCATATAAGCTGAATAAATCTTTCTCCTTTGGGATGCTAGATTCCCCGGCAGCAGGTGAGGAGGTTTGGCCGGAGGTGGAGCGGGCAGAGTGCTTGGCACGGGGTGCAGCTCTCAAATGGGCTTCAGGTGTGTTCTGCCGCCCAGAACACCTTGAGAGGCTTGCACACTACAGGAAGAGGGAGAGTCAAAGAACAACATCCATAAACTCTAGGTTAAAGGTATAGTAAATTATTTTTTGCATCTTTAATTTGTGTCTATATGATACTTTCCACCATTGCACATTGTTATCCATATTGCAATAATTTATCAACTACCTCCCTAAAAATGTTTAATATTTTTTAAATATATTTTAATTTTTTTTAAGCGCTTACTGAGGATGAATGAATTAATGTTATAATGTCATATATTTAATTAAAACATCCACACAGTATGCTCCTAACATTTACTGTAATCTTTTACCTCAATCACTATTGCTCTCAGTCTACAAGAATACATTTTTTCACTTAAAACAATAAGAGTTGATCAAGATTAAACATAATTATCATTAGTAAAAATAGTTCTTGGTTGTGGTCTCATTAGTTTGGACTCTATTCTATATTCATCTAGCACAACAATCATTGTTTATGTTCCTGATCAAGTGCTGCTGTTTTCTTGCAGTCAGTTGTCCAGTCCTATCTAGAAGGTGTAGACTGGGGACTGGGACAGCTCAGAGAGGCTCGTGCTGAGCTGAGAGAAGTGTCTCACGCTATGAAGTTGGTGAGACTCGAATCCAGTAAGAACGCTGAAAGCATTAAAGCCCTGGACACACTGAGAGAGACGTCCATCAAACACTGTCAACTGCTGGCTGCTGTTACTAACCTGCCACATCTCCACGCAGGTTCGGTTCTATTGTGGCATTATTTTGCATTACAATTGCACACATATATATATTCGGAGGACATGTTTATCCATGGCAAATCATGATAGAATGATGCTCAAATACAGAGCTGTAAAACTGCAGGGGGTTAAGGGCCTTGCTCAAGGGCACAGCAGTGGTTCTCTAGCAGTCCTGGCATATAAATTCACAATTTATATATATATATATATACACACAACAAAATGCATGAAACAACACTTTAGCAGAATTATGAAATGTATAGAAAAAAATATGTCTATAGTTTTGATGGAGATCTTCTTTTGTGGGCCATACAAACACAGAGCTTACATGTTGGAACAGATACTAGCTACTGGACTAAAGCCAATAGGACAAAGAGGAAAGATGTTTAAAAAGACATCAGCAGTGAAAACAGATGAATAAACAAAGCAGCTTTTATTCCTAGTATCAAATTCAAAGCGGTCATCTCTCATCTCTTTAGAGCCTGTTGCCAGTTGCTTATCCTTTGTAAGCAATCTTCACAATTTTTTGTTGAAATTTGTAAGTATCCCTGCCTTTTAATATTTAAAACATTAAATAATGATTCTAAGAAATATTTCCATCTCAATTCTAATATTTCTTTAATTAACAGATCATTTGATTCAGAGTCCTACATGCTAACCATTACACCATAGGACCTGAACATGAGCTTATCTACCAATCATGTTGTCTTTATGTGTAATGTAGCTTCAGCTATTAGTTACCCTACATTACTGATCATCTCATTTCTGTTTACTGCTAATGGCCCACCCATTAAATTCCCATTTTATTGCTACTCAGGGAACAGTTGAGAGAATTTTAGATGTGATGCCTTCAGGAAATTGGCAATATGCTTGTCGTAAAAGTGGTTGTTCGTTTTCCTGAACATCTGAATGCCAGAGTTGAACAAATGACTGCCACCCACTGAGCAGAGTGTGAAATGTAAAGCAATTAACTGGAAGTTTTATAGTTCTCATTTGAACAGTCATACTGCAAGGAGCTCAGTTAATAACATGAAACATCTGTCTCTACTAAAACAATTATTGTCCGTGCATTGCGCCAAGCAAATGCAATTCATTTTTAATTGTTTAACAATACTGTCTTTATGTGCATGGAAACTGGAATGAAATATAAAGCCTTCAGGATTCATATAGTATGCATTCCCATCATTGAGTGATCACAAGTTGAAATGCCATTGAAGCCACTGGGATCTGTGGCTAGAAATCCAAGACAGCATAACTGGCCCAGATAACGCGGAATCTCCTACTTGTATCTGTATTTGTGTCTGTTTAGAGCACATTGGTGTTTTGATTAAATTATGAATGAAAGAATCCAATAAAGTGTATACGTTGCTTCTTACTTCAGTAAATTGCTAAAATTCCTTGGATGAGTTTTTATTCAAAGCAACTTACAACTGAGGCAGATTCCACATACATAACTGAGAAAAAAAATCCTTAAGGGCATTGCCCAAAGCCTCAACAGTGACTCAGTTCTGGAAACTGAACTTTTGAATCCTTCTGGCGCCTTGCACAGAAATGTGAATGCGATGTATAGGTTTTCTTGCACTAATCACACTGCAAGACGATCAGTCACATAAACGTCCACCATGTTTCGAATGATACTGTATCTATCTCACTGTGCTTCTTTCTGTGTTTGGATTTTATCAGTGAAGAGCATGGTGATGGAAACAGAGCGCCTCGTTGAGTCACGCCGGTTGCTGGAAGCCCATGCTCGCCTCATGGAGCTGGAACACTGGCAGGATGAGGTTCTTCTTCAGCTACATGGACTCAGAGGCTCATCCCGATCCATGCTGAGCGCAGAGGATGATGAACTGGTGCAGAATTATTTTTCAGGAGTGGGACGGCTAGTAGAGGCCTTGGCAAAAGAGCTGTGGGCAGTGGTGGGGAGCGGACTGACTCTTTCCCTGCAGAACCCCACGCCATTTGTGTCAGCAGTACGCATCGTGGAGCGTGAGGAAGCACTTGATCACTACTTTCTAGAGGAGAGGCAGTGTGTGTCAGGTGTAAGGCATGGCAGGCCCATGCCCCCAGGAAGGCCTCGCTGCTGGAGAGAACGCTTCTTTAAGGTTTGATGCACATTAATTAAGTGCCATAAAGTTATAAGACCCTTTTTCTAATTTCATGGTAAAGTGATTTCAATAATTAATAGCAATAATAATAGTAAGACATTGTTATGAAATAGCATTTGTCAATATTAACATGCATTAGGTTCTTGGTTCATTCTGTAAAGTTAGGGGGGAAAAGTATTTGATCCCCTACTGATTTTGTACGTTTGCCCACTAACAAAGAAATGATCAGTCTATAATTTTAATGGTAGGTTTATTTGAACAGTGAGAGACAGAATAACAACAAAAAAATCCAGAAAAACGCATGTCAAAAATGTTATGTTACTAACATGACTTAGTACTTGGTGGCAAAACCCTTGTTGGCAATCACAGAGGTCAGACGTTTCTTGTAGTTGGTCATCAGGTTTGCACACATCTCAGGAGGGATTTTGTCCCACTCCTCTTTGCAGATCTTCTCCAAGTCATTAAGGTTTCGAGGCTGACGTTTGGCAACTCGGACCTTCAGCTCCCTCCACAGATTTTCTATGGGATTAAGGTCTGGAGACTGGCTAGGCCACTCCGGGACCTTAATGTGCTTCTTCTTGTGCCACTCCTTTGTTGCCTTGACCGTGTGTTTTGGGTCATTGTCATGCTGGAATACCCATCCACGACGCATTTTTAATGCCCTGGCTGAGGGAAGGAGGTTCTCACCGAAGATTTCACGGTACATGGCCCCGTCCATCGTCCCTTTGATGCGGTGAAGTTGTCCTGTCACCCTTAGCAGAAAAAAACCCCCAAAGCATAATGTTTCCACCTCCATGTTTGACGTGGGGATGGTGTTCTTGGGGTCATAGGCAGCATTCCTCCTCCTCCAAACACGGCGAGTTGAGTTGATGCCAAAGAGCTCCATTTTGGTCTCATCTGACCACAACACTTTCACCCAGTTGTCCTCTGAATCATTCAGATGTTCATTGGCAAACTTCAGACGGGCATGTATATGTGCTTTCTTGAGCAGGGGGACTTTGCGGGCACTGCAGGATTTCAGTCCTTCACGGCGTAGTGTGTTACCAATTGTTTTCTTGGTGTCTATGGTCCCAGCTACCTTGAGATCATTGACCAGATCCTCCCGTGTAGTTCTGGGCTGATTCCTCACTTTTCTCATGATCATTGCAACTCCACGAGGTGAGATCTTGCATGGAGCCCCAGGCCGAGGGAGATTGACAGTTCTTTTGTGTTTCTTCCATTTGCGAATAATCGCACCAACTGTTGTCACCTTCTCACCAAGCTGCTTGGCAATGGTCTTGTAGCCCATTCCAGACTTGTGTAGGTCTACAATCTTGTCCCTGACATCCTTGGAGAGCTCTTTGGTCTTGGCCATGGTGGAGAGTTTGGAATCTGATTGATTGATTGCTTCTGTGGACTTTTATACAGGTAACAAGCTGAGATTAGGAGAACTCCCTTTAAGAGTGTGCTCCTAATCTCAGCTCGTTACCTGTATAAAAGACACCTGGGAGCCAGAAATCTTTCTGATTGAGAGGGGGTCAAATACCTATTTCCCACATTAAAATGCAAATCAATTTATAACATTTTTGACATGAGTTTTGCTGGAATTTCTTGTTGTTATTCTGTCTCTCACTGTTCAAATAAACCTACCATTAAAATTATAGACTGATCATTTCTTTGTCAGTGGGCAAACGTATGAAATCACCAGGGGATCAAATACTTCTTTCCCTCACTGCATAAAAAGATGGACAAACAATGAATCTATTAGCTAGTGCTGGAGTTCTGTGTTTTGGTTGCCTGGAAACATAACTGCATAAAATATTTTATTTTAAAAATAAAATGATACATGTCATGCTAGTTTACTTTTGTGCATTTGTACACAAAGGAGATAATTGAGTATATGATTATTATCATCTTCTCCTCATCTACGTTTCTAATGTAGCACATTATGTTGAGCCCTCAACAAAATGTACAGAAGACTCATTTTTCTAATTTTCGTGAGTGTTTCCATATACCTTTATGTTCCTCATTCAGAAAAGATCATCTGCCATCCATGCACACTAAATAATCTGCCTAGCAAAAACAGGTAAAAATTTTGAAGGTTGCCATCTTATTGGTTCTCTGCACTCGTAGAGTGCAGAGAACAAAGAACAGTAAGATGGCAACCTTCAAAATTCTGATGTTTGTGGCTAGAAAAAGTGTGGAAAAGCTATGGCTGAGATGAATCCACTGGCAAATCTGTTGGTTCTCACTCTGCCATTGCAACACTTAGATAGATTAATTCATGCTTTAATGGATATATTCTACCATGGCTGATTAAATAATATGTCAAAATAATATGTAAATCAATGAAAGCTACTGCTTTTGCTCACAGCCAGTAATGTATAAAATAGTCCCAGCTGTTGGGAATGAAATTGATTGACGGATTAACCTGATGTTGACTGATTCCACTGTAGGGTAGCTGTAGCTACCTAGACACCAAGAAAGTAACATCCTGATTGGGGAATTTTTGCTTTTGGATTTCACCCATCAATTAAACTTACCTAGAAAATTCGAGACTTGGAGATGTATAAGGCTCTAAGGGTTCCCCTTTGGTCAATATGAGCATGTTATGGGAAATGAAGTCCATTTTCAGTCCCAGAGATACACCACAGTAATATGCCAGTAAGGAGAATTTTGATAGAGGTGGAGTGCCTGATAAATTTGTGCTAATGTGTTCCCTGAGATAGTGTATATGCTTAATTTTGTAAATTAAAAAAGTTACTTTAGATAAAGTGCTTAGTAAAAACCTTAAAGCAACACCTAAATAAGAAATTGTGGATAAAGAGCCTTGTTCAAAGTCACAACAACGGCTCTCTAGACGTTCTTGGATTTAAACTCATAGATCTTTTACCCAAAGCTACATATGAGTGAAACATAATGCAGGAAAGTTTCAATAAATAGCTAGGTATGTTAAGAGAAAATAAGCCACAAAGCTTTTCAATAAACAAATATATGATTATTAACCCTATTTCCAGACATTTCTGCTCATTTCAAGCTTAAAATAGTCTTGATCTGTTGGCAGATGATTCTTCTAATTTAAAGGATTTATTTCTAGAGTAGAAATTACACTGTAAAGTGGTAGCTCAGTGGTTAAGCCATTGGTCTACTACTCAGAAGGTTGTGAGTTCAATACCCCTGCACGGCCAAGCTGCCACTGTTGCGCCCCTGAGCAAGGCTCTTAACCTTCAACTGCTCAGTTAAATGCAAGTTGCTCTGGGTAAGGTGAATGTGAAAATGTGAAAGCATCTAAAAAAGGCTCAATAATATCGTATTATTTCTCATCATATATTTCAGAGTAACAAGTATTAGATTTCAATCATTTGCATACATTCATGATAGTTTTACTTGAAAATATATTATTTTTTGCAGTACAGTGAGTAAAAAAATGGGTAAACATCAGTAATAAATAAAACATTGTATTTAATTACTGACTAAGAATTGTGTGTTGCTCAGGTGTTGGAGGAGGCTGTTGCCGCTCGTTTCCGCAGTGCATCGTATTTACACACTCGAGGCCCGGGACTCGCTGGCCACCTTTCAGCCCTACAGCACAGCATCATAGGAGACTTGACTACAGTGCGCAACCTGCTGGAGCAGTGTGTTCCTCCACATTACCACCTCACCAAAGCATATCTACATGCATGTCACCGCTGTCTGCAGGTCCATTTAGGACAAATCATTGGCTGGGAGCTGCAAAGTGGGGAGATCTTTGCTGTTCTGAACTGGGTTCTTCACATCTACAACAGGTAAAGCTGTGTCTGTGTCTGTGTCCATCCTGATCTGGACAGCATTACGACTCATGAACTATTTCTGTAAATCCTTATTTCTATATACAGTAACCATTATTAAATATGAATAGTTACCAGTAGGGAGAGCTGTTTTTGGCAAAATCATATCATGAGCAGTATTGGGTAAGTTACTCAAAAAAAGTGATCCACTAGAGAATTACGATATTAAAATTGCAATTTGATTACATTACTGATAACTGCATATAAAAAGTAATTACTATTGCTTTACTTTCAAGTTACCTTTAAAAACCTATCAAAACTACACAAATACACAGATAAAATATAAAACTTTTCTAACTAGGCTAGTTTGGAGTTGTTAGCCAAGGGGAGGCACAGCTAAGCTATCATTGTATGGGTTTAGCTGCTACAGTGCCATGTAGAGTAAATTATCTTTCCTTATGCTCTGCTCACATCATGTTCACGTAAACTGGAACTCATATAGACATTTACACAGCTTGTTTTCCTGCTCAGTATCAGAGGATGTTACTGTTGCAGTTTTAACCCCTTTACTGGGGTCAATATATATATATATATATATATATATATATATATATATATATATATATATATATATAAATTGAGAGCTGTAAGCCAATAAGACACAAGTGTTTCCACATATTTTCCTGTAAACCCTGTATGATTGGTCTCGCCTCCCTTCACTGAAGATATAAAATGACAACACCGCCGTCTTCTTTTACTTTGACGTTCAGTTATGTAGTGACAAACCACTCCGAGTGGAAAATAATTCAGGGTTGAAGAAAAAAATCTTCAGGGCAAAATGTGATTTATTTAAAAATGTATTTTACTTAATATTGTTTTATTAACAATACATTTGTTACGCAAGTAATGTAATTTCATTGACATCAGTAATTGACATAAATTTAAAATGTAATGCATTACAGAAAAAAGTAACTAGAATACAGTACCCAACTCTGATTGTAAGTAAACTAAATAGTTTAATATGTTGGATCATATTTATTTTCATATCAACTAAGTGAGACAATTAAAAGAGATTGTCCACGGGTGTCATGACACGAAGGCAGGAGTCGGATGCTGGTGCAGGTCACAGTCTTTATTCATAAACACCAATTTAATACAGACGCGGTCTTCACATAAACACAGGGAACCAAGCATGTAGCGTAAACATACGACCGCGACAACGTGTCAAACGCAAAACACAACCCGGAACATAACCTTGTATAAACACTTACACACAATCAAGAGCAACGTGCTCAATAACTAAGGGCTTTAAATAGCCAAGGTAATCATACCGAAAATACACACACCTGTGATCATTAACTCTAATGCTCCCGCTAACCCGGAAGTGCGCCAACCAAAACCAAGTCCGTCACTCTCAAAAGAAGCGCCACAGCCGATGGAGGTCGCTTGGTGACATAACCCCCCTCCAAAGGGTGCTCCTCCTGGAGTACCCAGAACACCCCCCCTCCCCCAAAGGGGGGTCCCGGACCCCTGTACCAACTGTCTCTCACTGCCTTGAGAAGAGAGGCTACCTCCATCGGGCAGCAGATGTGCAGAACAACCCCTCCATTGGGGTTGAAAGTACTGAAATGCGGTGCGCCACCCCCAGCAGCACAGGAGCGAAGAGCACCGCTCCGGCAGCTCTGGAGCGAAGAGCACCGCCCCGGTGATGCAGGGCTGTGGAACGACGTCCTCAGCGCCGCAGGGCGCGCGGGCCCACGTCGCGCGCCACAGGGCTCGCAGAACAACATCCTCAGCGCCGGACGACTGTGGGACATCTTCTTCCATAGAGACCTCCCTGTAGGTTTCAGGCTGGGTCTCTACAGCTGAGGCCTCCCCATAGGCCTCAGGCTGGGGCTCAGCTGCCCTCCGTGCCAACGCCCCCAAAAAAAAGCTCTGGGACAGCTATCACCGGAACCCGAGAATCGGCTAGGCTGGGCAGTGCAGTAGCCTCTTCGGCTGAGTTAGGCAGCGGAACGGCTTCCTCGGCTGTGCACTCAGGGACTAGAGGCTGCTTTTGGATGTCGGGAGCTTGAGGCTGCTCTTGGACGTCGGGAGCTTGAGACTGGGCTTGGACGTCGGGAGCTTGAGACTGGACTTGGACTTGGATGTGGCTTGGACTTGAGACTTGGCTGGGCAGGGCAGCAGGATGACCCTTTCAGTTGGGCTGCGTGGCGCTGTACAGCTCTCCTCCTTCTCCAGTGGTGGGGCTGGCGTAGAGGGCGCGAGGGGTGGCATGGCGCGAAGCATCGCGTGCAGCTGCTTCTGGTCAGCCATCATAATCCGAGCCGGTTCCTCACCAAGCTGGTAGTTGCGCTCCAGGAACGACGCGGATGATAGCATGGCACATGGACCAGCTGGTTGCAGCTGTGTATGTTGTGCTGCGATCCGATGAGTGAGCCGCGCCAGCGCTTTGTCCAGTGTCCTCTGCCTCTCCCGGAAGACTCGGTCCAGCTCTAGTGCTAGACCGAGGGGTCCGAATACTTTCGCAAGGCACTGTATACGCATTACCTCCATCGTGACCTGCTGCTTCCTCTTGAAGGCTCTTGATTCTGTCACGACACGATGGCGGGAGTCAGATGCATACGCGGGTCACAGTCTTTATTCATAAACACCAACTTAATACAGACGCGGTCTTCACATAAACACAGGGAACCAAGCATGTAGCATAAACATACGACCGCGACAACGTGTCAAACTCAAAACACAACCCGGAACATAACCTCGCATAAACACATATACACACAATCAAGAACAACGTGCTCAGTAACTAAGGGCTTTAAATAACCAAGGTAATCATACCGAAAATACACACACCTGTGATCATTAACTCTAATGCTCCCGCTAACCCGGAAGTGCGCCAACCAAAACCAAGTCCGTCACTCTCAAAAGAAGCGCCACAGCAACCTCCAACGGCTGTGGCGTGACAACGAGATACTGCTAATTAGTGAACAGAAAATTTTTCATAGATTTATTTTAAGAATAATGCACCTAAAATCTAGGATTTCTTCCAAAACATTTTTATATATTTTTAACATTTTGAACCAAAAAGAAACGTGGTTAAACAAACCTTTCGAGTAAGGAATAAAATGTCCTGTCATTGGAATATTAACGGTGATGCAGTGATTTGATCTGTAACCACCCTGAAGATGATTATTTTCCTATAGCAATGTTTTATTTCTCATATACCACAGCTATTTGCCAGAAGTGCACATTTTAATTCATTTAAGCACAGCATGTTGTACTTTTTATCTGTTTATAGCTGCATTTAATGTCATGGAACATCTGAGAAAGATGTTCCTAGTATGAGCATCTGTACACAGTCATTCCCTCACTAGCTTCTCATTTCTCCCTCGAAGTTAAAAATGCAATTTATCATATTACATTAAGTTATGAAGACATCCCAGACTTCAGAAAACATGAAGTTACAGCTTTGTAAGCACTGACACTGGAGACTCTTTTAATAAGTGTTACATAAATGTGTCTTTAAAAGAAAAACTTAACCATATCAACAATTATTTTATTATACTTGATTATTGTATTTTACCTTTATTTTTATTATTTTCCTTTTTTTTAATTGTGTGCATTTTTATTTATTTTATTTATTTTTTATTTTTATTTTATTTATTTATTTATATTTTATGTGTTTATATTCTATTGACCACAAGGTGTTCGTGGGGGGACCAGGGTGGGGGGGAGGTTGGTAGGGGGAGGGGTTGTTGTGTGGATTTATGTTAAAAGTTTGATTCATTATGTATGTTGTTTGTCTCTTGGTGTTCAATTGTGAATCAATAAAAGTGTTAATTACAAAAAAAACATATCAACAATTATACACATTCTTAAATATCTATTTATGTGTAAGTTGTTGCTTAATAAACGATAAAGTATTATATGCAGGACATTACTATAATCCTACTGTCCGAGTTGCTGTTATAGAAAAACAATCAACACTGTCTGACCAATCAGATTCAACAAATCAACAACAAAGAAATACAATTCTGCATCTTTAAATGTAAATTTTGTAAATGTAAAAAAAAATTCCACCCAGCCTCCTTTTCAGGTCGCGGGGAACCTGTAGCCTATCCCAGGGAGTGTAAAAAAAAATTCCTTTTGAGAAATGTCTTTTTATGTAATAATTTATTGTGATTGTGATTCTACTTTTGTATTATTTTTTTTTTGCACAAATTTAGTTTTTGTGGTTTTGTTTTCAAGAAAGCTAGTTTAATATTATGATCATTCTATTAACTCATTAAATACACCTTGCTGAATGTACACAATTTTAGGACTTTCCTCCTCTAGTTTTTTTTGTTTTGTTCTGTTGTTTTGCTCATCGACAAAGTACCTGTTCATTTTGTAGTCAAAAGGTTGAGCGTATACATCAATTTCTTAAAGACACTCAATATTTTTTTTCCTATAGCCCTGAAATGATGAGCGACCCAGGAATTGCTGCACATCTGGACCTGGAAGAGATGGGCCCTCTGATATCTCAGGACAGTTTGGAACAACTGCAGAACAAATATGTTCAATGTGTTCGGGTGAGACTGCCATTTGTCGTGGACAGGAAATATTAAGTCACCACAAAACATCTCAGGAATGCAGGGTTGCATGGCTGAAGTCTCTCGGTGAATGTTTTTTTTGTAGAAAAGCCTCTCAGAATGGATGCGGAAGGCACTGGAAGTCGAACTTACAGACTGGCAAAGGGATCAGGAGCCTGATATTGACAACGAGGGCTGTTACCATACCAGCCTTCCTACAATCATCACTCAGGTTAGTGCAGAGCTTCATTTAACCATACATACTGACCATGAATATTAAAATTGGTGAATTGAACTGGCCTCATTTACATGGACAATTTAACGTTTGGCAACCTGGAAAAACCATTAAAAATGTTACATTGTCTACTTAATTTTATACCACAGTCCTATAAAATACTCAAATCTGATTGGTCACAAGGTGTTGATTAATTTTCTAGAACAGCAGCTCTAAGCTCTAGTCCTGACTGTAATTCAAACCACAGTGTTATATAAAACTGCATGTTCTAATATATTATCGTTTCTATAGTAACCACTTACAAGGGGGCTTGCATGCTCAACATAGGCTAATCTAAACCTAATAGTAAACAAATGAAAAACAAACATGCTCTTTAAGAAATAAAAACATTACATAATCATTGACATGGAGACGTTTCTTTAATTTTACATTTACATTTATGCACTTAGCAGACGCTTTTATCCAAAGTGACTTACAAATGAGAAAAATACAAGCAAAGTATTTTGGAAGGAGTCTCCAGTGTCAGTGTGTTGTAACAGTTACTGTAGAGGTAAAGCTGTAACCACTGGAAAGGGCTTTGTGGTTTCTTGGCAACATGACAAGCTGTGATTTTTGTAATATTAACTTCAAGACAGAGGAAAAAGAGAGGCAGGTGATGGAACAACTGTTTCGTTGCTATAACGTAAGTGATAAAAGGAGCTAACTTGTTTCGTGGATGTTTCCCAACAGTTAATGTTAATAAGTGAATTAAAAAAAATAAGTGTCACTATTTAAGAAATTAAAACAGTTCATACTTTTGTCTGTGGTTTGTTAGATGTTGGAGGAGAATGCACGCGTGGCTCTGATGATCAGTGAAAGTCTGCGGGATCAGACAATCCAGATGGGTCTGTATGAAATGGAAACCCTCCTAACCAGGTTTGTGCTTCGCTATAGTTGACAGTATACTGTACAGTAGTTTTCCTGTGTCAAAACATGCCCATGTATTGTTGTGGAAGTCCAGAAATACACTCTCAGAAATAATGGTACCAAACGGTACCTTACTTCGTTGCTGTAGTACCATCAAGAATACATTTTTTGTACCTTCAGTATGTGTTTTTGCATGTAGGTGCATGTAGTGCACCTTTTAAGGATGAAATCTGTGTAAATCCCACACAGATTTCGAGACGCTATCATAGAATTCGGCAAGGAGCATCGAAAGGATCCGATGGCAAACAACACCAAATTCTACCTCCATTATCTCCTGGCCTGCATAAGCAACTGCATCATCCTCAAGTGAGATGGTGAACAAGTATATGCTTACAGTATGTCTGCGTTTGTGCTGCTGACATAACAAGCCTTAAACTGTGCCCAGGAACTGGCATTCTGCATGGACTCATTCCTTTTTACATGCTTTAAATGTTCCTCCAGGACATCCACAGAAACCCTTCATCAGCAGGTTAGCTCTCGTCAATCGGTGAGGTTTTCCCGGATACCCCCCGGGCCACTGGCCGGTCTGGATCGAGCCGTGAGGAAAGCGTGTCGTCTTGTGATGGACCAGCTGCTCCTGGATCTTCAACCCCACTTGCAGGGGCTCCTGTCACATTCCTGGCTGGTCCAGGGAGATGTCGTCTCTAATGTGTGTGACGTTCTGGAGCATCACTGTGTATTATACGGGCGGGTGCGCTCGCCTTGCAGAGAGGTTGGTGTTTACGCCATTTTACAACCATCAAACAATATATTAACATACAGCACTGCATCAAATAGATGATATTTGCGGTGGTCTGGGAAAACCCATCAGATGGTGCTGTGTCTGAATTCTGCCAAACGGCCAATAGTGTGACCAAGATTGTGGGTTTTTGTTTGACAACCATTCAATTTCATGAACAACCACAAATAAAGTCCACCAAAATGATGTGGAAATGTATTTATTTACTATATAATCTTGCCCTGGCTATCATTCTGCAAAAATGATGAAGGTGATGATGAAAGAGGCATCCATATAATTGTATATATCTTCAGTCAGGCCTACTGTGTATATTGTCCAGTCCTTTTAAAAAAGGCCCCACAAGGAAACACACCCACACCCAATGGAATATAAGTGCAACTCATGCTAATGCAATATTTGATTGCACCACATACAGTGAGGGAAAAAAGTATTTGATCCCCTGCTAATTTTGTACGTTTGCCCACAAACAAAGAAATGATCAGTCTATAATTTTAATGGTAGATTTATTTGAACAGTGAGAGACAGAATAACAACAAAAAAATCCAGAAAAACGCATCAAAAAATGTTATAAATTGATCTGCATTTTAATGAGGGAAATAAGTATTTGACCCCTCTGCAAAACATGACATAGTACTTGGTAATGACTTAGTAATTACTTTTAATTTTCAATGCCCTGGCTGAGGGAAGGAGGTTCTCACCCAAGATTAGACGGTACATGGCCCCGTCCATCGTCCCTTTGATGCGATGAAGTTGTCCTGTCCCCTTAGCAGAAAACCACCCCAAGGCATAATGTTTCCACCTCCATGTTTGATGGTGGGGATGGTGTTCTTGGGGTCATTGGCAGCATTCCTCCTCCTCCAAACATGGCGAGTTGACTTGATGCCAAAGAGCTCCATTTTAGTCTCATCTGACCACAACACTTTCACCCAGTTGTCCTCTGGTGGACAGGACAACTTCACCGCGTCAATGGGACAATGGACAGGGCCATGTACTGTCAAATCTTGAGTGAGAACCTCCTTCCCTCAGCCAGGGCATTGAAAATTAATTTAAGTCATTACCAAGTACTAAGTCATGTTTTGCAGAGGGGTCAAATACTTATTTCCCTCATTAAAATGCAAATCAATTTATAACATTTTTGACATGCATTTTTCTGGATTTTTTGTTGTTATTCTGTCTCTCACTGTTCAAATAAACCTACCATTAAAATTATAGACTGATCATTTCTTTGTTAGTGGGCAAACGTACAAAATCAGCAGGGGATCAAATACTTTTTTCCCTCACTGTACTGTATAGTCAGGTATCAGTCTACTAACCAAGAGTAAAGGATTAACAGACACTTATTAGGTTGAAGAATTAGTTATTTAATCACTTTAAAATACAGATTAACTGTAAAGGCACGGTGGCTTAATGGTTAGCATTACTTCCAGTGTTGGTGGTTTGTAACCCACCTGTGTGGGTGTGTGAATGTTTGTGTCCTGCGATGGGTTGACACCCATCTGGGGTGTCCCCCACCTTGTGCCCTGAGCCCCCTGGGATAAGCTCCAGGCTCCCCTACAACCATATTTAGGATCAGAAATATATAAAATGGATGGATGGATGGAGTTAGCCCACTTAATGTGAGTTTAATACAAATTGCACTAAACTAAAATAAATGTCAAAACTACCTACAACACCGTGTGTGTGTGTGTGTGTGTGACTGTACAGCGGCTGCAGGAGGAGTGCCAGTGGCTGACGGTGGTGGAGTATGTGCGTGCGCTGATGCAGAAGAAGTTGATCTGCCGGAGCGATGAGGAGAGGCAGCTATTAGCGCAGCAGATGGTCCAGGATGCCCAGCAGCTGAGGGAGCATTTCCAGAGCATGGTGAAAATGAATGACGCTTACTGCATACTACATAATAATGGTTTACAAACTAGGAAAATATATCATCACTATCTACATAGAGAAGCATGCAGTGTATTCATACCTGATGAACAATATGATCTTTTTTTTCCAGTCTGAAGTTGTTATATTTGTGGTTATTTGATTATGTAAGATGGTGAGTAGGTTGTAAATGAACCATGGAGCTACAGGCCGAATTGAGGGAGTGAGACTCAACAGTAGTGCCTCTATTGTGGTTGAAGGCACAGCATTGATTGGGCATGATTAGCTTTCATTTCCTTATCAATCATGTTCGCATGTATGTTTGATTTTAGTCATACAGTTTCTTTAAAGATGACTGTTTATTTTTAGGAAGTTGACGGGACCGGCAGTGAGGTGAATCCCACAGCTCTGATCCCTGTGCTGGCTGATTTAATCAAGCTAAAAGATCCTGGTATGCTAATACTTGAGGTGTCCGGGCTGATATCCAAGTACCCTGACATCAGGTAGGTTACCTTCCTGCTAACAATTATAGGTTAATGTTTTCTTAATGTTACATTTTAAGAATCTTTTCTTTTAATGGACATCTGTTGAGGGAATGTTTTGGGGTGTTTCTGTCATTGTTTTTATATAACATTCCTACAACATTGTTAAATTATATTAGTTGCAGGGATGTTAACACTAGTTATTCGATTATTTTAGCTTTTATTTAAACTGAACATAGAGAAACCATACATGACTTCCATACATGATTTCTCTTGTAAAATTTTAAATATCCAAGGCTTCTTACCAACTCTCAAATGGAAAAACTATGTTTAAAAAAACAAAAACAAAAAAAACTGTGGTTTCCCTAGAAGATCGAACCTTTTATAAGTGTATAGAATGTTGACCACGGCATCTCTACAGTGCTACATGATTACCTTGCTTTTTGTTAGCGAGGTTACTAGCCATATTACTAGTAAAACTGTATATGGGTGAGGAGAAGTGCTAGTGGACATTAACTGGAGGTTCTACCTCAGTTCGACTCCTTTTGGCTCATCTCCTCTGGTTTCTCTTTTGTACTAAATACAGATTGGTTTCTTTAGCATCCTTTTTGGTAGAGAACCCAGTAAACTCGTTCGAAGTCTCGTTCATCGTCCTCTGGTTTGAAATGCTGGCTGAACACTTGTAAATATCAATCATTTTTCCGTGTTGTATAGACTGTTTGCGAGTTTTTGTGAACAAAATAGTACTAGAGATGCTAGTACTAAGAAAAATACCGCTTGCAAGTTATGATGTCACAAATCTAGAAAAATCCACCCATATTTGGTCTAAAACCAAGTAAAGACCTTTTATAACATTGAGGGTTTTTTTCCATAACAGCTTGTTGTTTACAATCTCTTAATGTTTCTTTTTTTAAAGTGAGGAACATGTCTCTGTGCTGCTGGACGTACGTGGGGATGTTCCCCGAGATGTGAGAGGGACAGTACTGTGTTTATTAGAACAGAGCTCGCCGCCGTTGCCACCAGGATACCGCCCAATCTTCCCAGACATCCTTGTGCCTCCTTCCAACATGCCTTTCTGCTTGCCTACAGCCAAGTGTGCTTAATGAGCGCTCTCTATGGAACAGCCGGAGTCACACCATCCTGTCCAGCCAGAGCAAACAGGAATCAACTCGGCGTCAAAGCTAAATTTAGTAACTTCCTTTCCTCACTGACCTCTGACTGGTGGAAGCTTAATACTGTAGGTTCTGTGCTTCGACGTCCAGAATTACTAGAGAGCCACTGTTGAACCCATGAACAAGACCCTCTATACTTGGACTGAACTTCTTGGTATTATTTATGGATAAAATGTCTCTGAAAGTGTGCATGTGCATTTGGAGATTGGTGAAATATACAATATTTCTGAAATCAAATATCACGTGTAATACCAGAACAAGAGGCTGGGAACCCAAAGATGAATTGCTGTGGGTTATTTTAAGAGTAAAATTGGGGATTACTTGTGATATACTGTGTTGTGATGAAATCCTTGTTGTATTGTGGTTTTTAGAAAATATGTGTATATCATGGCTTAATGTATGCAATAAAATCTTTATACATTATACATCATGCACAGTGGAGTTGGTCCTTTGAGCTGGTGCTCTGGGTCAGAGCACACAAACTGAGCTTCGAAATATACTGTAGTTATAGACACATGGTGGAATTATTGCTATATTGCAATGAAATGGAACTTTTTTTTTTTGATAGTCATTTAATTTAAACTAAGGAGTTATATGCATAGTTAAATATATGCCAACTGAAGTGATATCTGTCAAATCCATGTTACTAACCACTAAGAAATTTCATATGAAAGAGAATTCGTGGATTATTTTGTAGAAAATTCATTACACCTAGGGCTCCCTTTCTGCATCTGCTTCTTCTCAGTGCTGTCAAGAGTTTTTACCTTGCCATTGTTAAGAAGTTTGGATGGGATGCCAACCCATCGCAGGGCACAATCTCACACTGCAGACAATTTGGAAAAGCCAATCAGCCTATGAGCCATTGGGAGACTTGGGGAAGAGGCTCCTGAGGCAAGGGGGAGCATCTGGGTGAGCCTGGGATCAAAGTCCCCAACCCCAGACATGTGAGGCAAATGTTCTAACCACTAAGTCACTGTACCACACTAGCATGACTAGCATATAGGTTAATTAACCTGCAGCTTTATCTGTATTTATCCACAGGCACGCTCTACCTAAGTGGATGTAACAGGAGTTAGGTCAATGGTTGTGTCGTCTCACATGGTGTTAAAGATGGTCTTCTGTCAGACGCTACAGGGGAGAGAATCATGTTGTGCAGAATATTTAGGGTCATTTATTCACACGGTATGTTTAGTAATGATTCAGCTTAAACTCAACATGAAACCTGACCTCTGATTATGAAGGAAAATGGTTAACTCGATGCTTGTTAGCAGTGAATTTAATAGTAATAGTAATGCACATGTCCTCTGTAGTAAAACCCAACACCTAACCTTAACACACTTGCAGCATGGTGTATCAGCACTAGCCAAGCAAACGCTCCCTGCAGTTTTCTTCTTCTTGCCAGGTTTCACATCAACAGATGTCTGCTTTACTGATGGACTTTCATACAAGTCCTCAGATTCAGGAGACCCTGTAAAGCAGGGAACAAATACAACACTGAAAATGCATAGCAGATTACAGGCTCTTTACGCAGAGTGAGCATTTAATTAGCATATCATTGTCTGCATGCGTATTATTGATTGTGTGGGTTTGGTTGTGGAGCGGGTAAGGATGCGGTCACTATCTCCTTCATGTCAGCACTGAAGCACAGTGAGGAGACACTATGTTATAATAGATAGGCTATATTGATTCAGTATAATTTTTCAAAATAAACTTACATTTTTAGGAGTTACAAGGGCTAAGTGCTCCATAATCATGGATTCATCCATATATATTTGAACTGCTTTAACAATTCTGTACATGATTCAACATAATTCAGATCCAAGTTAAGTAGATCAATTAGTTGATTGGAAAATGTGTTTAGTTAGTCTACTTTTGCTCTCTGGACCTGCTTGATCCATCCTGATGCGCTACTTCTGGATCACAATGAGATTACTGTGGATGGATAGTACCACATAGAAACCATAAAGATGGCCGTGGATGTTTTTCCTTGGATTGCAGTAGGACTGCAATTGCTAAGAACAGTTTGCACTCAAATCTCCATTATTAAACAGTTAATAACTTCAAGTTTTTAAGTTAAAACTATAATGAATTCAGAAATAACTCTGACACTCATACTCAAATTCCTGTTAACACAGTTAGCACTTTTTGACTATATAGTATACAGCTATAGAAGAGAAATTATTTATAATCTGGTACCTGCTGAAAAAATCAGCTAAACCCAGCCTAAGCTGGTTGGCTGGTCTTAGCTGGTCTCCCAGCCTGGTCATAGCTGTTCGAGCAGGCTGATTTTAGAGGGGTTTTGGCCACTTTTTTTTAGATGGTCAGGCTGGTCTTAGCTGGTAAGTGTTGGTCAGGCTTGTCTTAGCTGGTCATAGCTAACCAGACTTAACTGCCGATGTTGGCTGGGTAACATATAGACTAGTGCATTGTAATTAAAAACAAAAATGCTAAAGAATCACTTATTGATCTGATTGACAGTCTGTTTGATTAACTGATCACAAGATGTCTTCTATTTGTCCTGAGAAAATAGATTTAACTAAACTTGTGTGTATAGGAGTACAGGGTTGAAAAAGACATATAAAATGAAAATTTTAAGGGGGCTAGGCAAGTTACAATTTCTGTTAATTCAAAATAAAATGTAAGAATTCATTACATTTGTCAGAATCACATTAAACAGAAATAGGAAAAAATGATAGGTGTGGTCAGTTCTGAAAGTACTTCACATTCACATATGATACTAATGTTATTAATTATCATATAAAGACTATGTCTGTTTCACTATTTTATATTTATAATATTTATATCTGGTATGATTCACAGCATGCTACAGATTATATTATAATTTATAATTTATTATCATTTATAATACAACATTTATTTGCGCATCCAATTTTGTCGTAGAATTTTCTGTTATAATTTAGATTATTAACAACTGAAATAAGTAGTTAAGCTATGCTACCAAGCCTTCCAGACTACCCTTGTAATTACCCTTATCAGTAGATTAATAAATAATCTAATTAGTAAATAGGTAAGATGAACACCAGCTTGGGGAAATCAGCTGACCCATCATTTAAAGCCATCTGAACACCAGCTTTGCCAGGCTGGGAGACCAGCTGATCTTACCTTAGATTATTTTTTACCTTTATAATGTTTACAGATATCACTGATACTCCATCCATCCATCCATCTTCAACCGCTTATTCCTGCTTCAGGGTCGCGGGGAACCTGGAGCCTATCCCAGGAAGCATCGGGCACAAGGGGTACACCCTGGACAGGTTGCCAGTCCATCGCAGGGCACAATCACAAACACACTCACACACCCATTCATACACTACGGACAATTTACCAAGCTGCCAATCAACCTACCATGCATGTCTTTGGACTGGGGAAGGAAAAAAGTACCCAGAGGAAACCCCCGCAACACGGGGAGAACATGCAAACTCCGCACACACATGGCCCCGGCGGGAATCGAACCCCGGACCCTGAAGGTGTGAGGCGGACGTGCTAACCACTAAGCCACCGTGCGCCCTATATCACTGATACTATTTTAGATAAAACAATCGTAATGTTGCGCTATTGCTAAGTTTTATTGGTTCTTACAAACATCTGCAACTGGCTTGTAGCCTGCTAGCATCACCTTACCGTGACCATATCACCTTGTTTACATTTCACATTTTTCTCATTTACCACAGTTTTTTTTTTTTAAAAAGAAAATTTAAATATGTTGGTTGTTTCTCCACTTTTGAGTGCAGATGAGGACTCACTCAAGCTGTACATGGTGCTGCTGGAACTCGAGGATGTGGAGAAACAGATCCATGGCCTACTCGACAAGCAGGCCCAGGTGCTAGAGCGAAGCGAACCCCACTGGAATCATCTTTTGCTTCCGCCTACACATCCAAGGTAAGCATGCAGTGTGGTATTACCACTCCCAGCCCCTGTACGCCATGTGTTTCTCTGTGCAGGGACCATGCACCCAAGACTTTTCCAGACGAGGTCTCGGTCACGCCAGTGCCGATTCAACACAGACCTTGGGTGCACCAGCAGCAAAAGGCGAGAGCCATACCCCAGGCAAGGACCTCTCCACCTCCGCTGTTCGAGATCCCAACCAGGAACCACTTCGCCCCTCTCTGTCAGACCAGATCAAACGTTGTGATCGTCGGGGACTCCATGGTGTGAAACATCTGCGTCATTTCAACAAAGGATAAGATGCACACACATTGTTTTTCTGGTGCTCGTGTCCTTGATGGCGCAGGTACCTGGGATCCTGAAGAAGGATGAGAGCATTGGAGTGGTCATGCTGCACGCGGGCACAAACAACATCAGGCTGCAGCAGACGGAGGTTATGAAGAGGGACTTCACCAGCCTGATCAAGACGGTACAAAGGCAGATCACCCACCATGAAGATCATCGTCTCTGGACCTCTTCCCACATACAGACGTGGAGTTGAAAAGTTCAGTAGACTTCTTGCTTTGAATGACTGGTTAGTTTCTTGGTGTAATGAACAGAATCTGATGTTTGTTAATAACTGGGATTGTCCTAGGTTGTTTCGTCCTGATGGCCTGCACCCCAGCAGCCTCGGACCGGAACTACTGTCAGACAACATCTCCAAGGCGCTACACACCAATTGACTGCCTACAGTAAGTCCATCTTCCTACAATAACAATGTTCATCATAAGCAATGTTCAGTTAATAGTTCAACACTTGTAGTACATACTATAGAGACTGTGTCTGTTCCCCGAGCTATACAAATACATAGAAAATTTCATAAAGTTTGTTTTAGTAACCAAATTAACATAAAATTAGATCATACTGAACTTACATCCAGCACCTCTAAACTGAAACTAGGACTATTAAACATTAGATCTCTTGCATCTAAGGCTCTTATTGTTAACGAAATCTGGAAACTTGGATTAAACCAAATGAGTACATAGCATTAAATGAACCCAGTCCTCCTGGATACAGTTAGGTACATCAGCCTCATTCAACTGGTAGAGGAGGAGGTGTTGGTCTCATCCATAGTCAAAATCTTGGTGTCACACAAAAACCTAGTCAAAAATTTAATTCTTTGGAAATTCTTTATACCAGTATAACTTATGTAGACACAAAAAAGTAAATTCCTCTAATTATTATTTACAGATGCTTGGGGCCATATACTGAATTTCTTAGTGAATTTGCAGACTTTATCTCAAACCTGGTTGTTTCTGTAAATAAAGCATTAATCGTCTGTGACTTTAATATTCATTTTGATTACCCAGAAGACCCTCTGAGAACAGCGGTTGTGTCCATCTTAGATTCAGTAGGGGTTATTCAGAACGTAATCGGACCTACTCATAACGGTGGTCACACTCTTGACCACATACTAACATATGGATTAAATATAGAAAATATTCTAATTTTTCCGTAGGCTGAAGTTGTTTCAGACCATTATCTTATCTCGTTCATAATACGTATTGATCATAATATTTCCACCTCGCCATGCTACCACGTAAAACGTACTTTCACATCAGCTACTGCACCGAGCTTCATAAATAACCTCCCAGAGACATCAATTAGATTTGGATCACCGTCTGATCCAATAGAACTCGATCAGGTGACTGAATGCTTAGAGTCAACACTCCGCTACATGCTAGATAGAGTGGCTCCAGTCAAAAGAAAATTTATTAGAGAGAAAAAGCTAGCACCCTGGTATAACAATAAAACACGTACCTTAAAACAGACCACTCAACAATTAGAACATAAATGACATCAAAGCAAATTGGTAATATTTCTAACAGCATGGAATGAAAGCCTATTGAACTATTGAAAATCTCTTAGCGATGCTAGAAAAGTCTATCTCTCCACCTTAATAGGAGATAACAAAAACAATTCAAGATTTCTATTCAATACAGTAGCAAAAATAACTAGGAATAAAACCACTACAGAAAGAAGCACTCAATCATTACATAGCAGTGAAGAATTCATGAAATTTAGATTTGAAATTCAGGCTATTAAATTAAAACCTGCCAGTATTATAACTAACCCTACAGATGATAATAAAGCAATATCAGATCAATGTTTAGAGTGTTTTACTCCCCTTAGAGAGACCAAACTAGCTACATTAATCTCTTCAGCGAATTCATCAACTTGCATAGTAGATCCTGTACCTACATGTTTCTTTAAACAGATTTGTCCTGGAGTAATTGAAATGCTTTTAAATATAATCAATTCTTCCCTTAGCTCTGGATATGTACCTAAATCACTTAAATTAGGAGTTATTAAGCCACTGATTAAAAAACCTGACCTTGACCAATCTCAACTGTCCAGCTATAGACCTATATCAAATCTCCCGTTCATCTCCAAAGGTTGTTGAAAAGGTTGTAGCACAGCAGCTATGCTTGTACATGCATATGAATATCATTCATGAAATGTATCAGTCAGGCTTTAGACCTCATCATAGCATAGAGACAGCGTTAGTTAAAGTAGTAAACGACCTACTACTGGCCTCTGATCAGGGTTGTGTTGCGCAGCTTGTGTTACTTGACCTTCGTGCAGCTTTTGATACAATAGATCATACTATTCTCCTTGATAGATTAGAAAAATGTTGTTGGCATTAAGGGAACAGTCCTCTCCTGGCTCAGGTCTTATTTGGCCGATCGGTATCAGTTGGTAGATGTAAATGGAGACTTCTCCACGCATACCGAGGTTAAATTTGGTGTTCCACAAGGTTCTGTTTTAGGCCCACTGCTTTTTACTTTATATATGCTACCTCTAGGTCAAATTATTTGTAAACATGGAATTAGCTTCCACTGTTATGCTGATGATACGCAGTTGTATATTTCAGCGAAGCCAGAGGACAGACTGCAGCTTAATAAAGTTGAGGAATGTGTAAAGGACATTAGACGTTTGATGCTAACTAACTTCCTTTTACTTAATTCTGATAAAACAGAAGTACTTCTACTAGGACCACGTGTAGCTAGAAATAAGCTTTCTGATCTCACAGTAACTCTGGATGGACATTCTGTTTCATCATGTGCAGAAGTAAAAGACCTTTGAGTGATTATTGACTCCAGTCTATCGTTTGATGCTCATGTAGATAATATTACTAGGATAGCCTTCTTTCATCTCAGAAATATTTCTAAGATAAGAAATATATTGTCACGACATGATGCAGAAATATTAGTTCACGCTCTCGTCATCTCTAGACTAGATTACTGTAATGCCTTACTGTCTGGATGTTCCAGTAGGTGCATAAACAAACTCCAGTTAGTCCAGAATGCAGCTGCTAGAGTCCTTACTAGACCACATCACCCCGATCTTATCCACACTGCATTGGCTCCCAGTGAAATCTCGCATTTATTATAAAATACTATTATTAAACTATAAAGCACTAAATGGTCTCGTGCCACAGTATCTAAGCAACATTTTGGTTTTCTATGATCTGCCATGCCTACATAGATCAAAAGATGCAGGCTATTTCACAGTACCTTGAATAGTGAAGGCTACATGTAACCCAGGGGTAAAACCGAGACATAAATGTAATAAATAAAATGTAATAAATAAGTCAGACTGAATATTAGTATTATCCAATACGAGGTCAGGGTGCTGTCAGGACATCAGCCTATAGGAGTGAGAGTTGCTACATTCCAGCCAATGGGATGGCTGAGCCCGCCTCTCAGCTAGCGAGGGAGATAGGAAGAGATTCAGTAATAGCCAAGTCATCGTAGCGGCATGTTGATTCAGCTGTTACGGGTGTAAATTGCCAACAGTGTAAAGTGCCACGAGAGAGTCTAAGTTGGAAGGCATGCTAGAGTAAAGTGCCATTCTCTTGCACTGGTCAGGTTTTAATGTTGAGTTCAGATGTTGATTGACCGCGGATACGGTGGAGTCCGACCCGTCTGCGAAGATTCTGGATAACCTCAGAGAAATTGTTCCAGTAATGGATGGCGAGCCAACCCCACTTGATCTCGAACCTGATTGCAGCTAGGAGGTTGCAGTTTCAGCACACGTCCGAGAGCTCTGATTAGTTTTTCCCTTGGCCCAAGGGATCAGGTAGAACTGTGTGCACATTGACACTTGTTTCCTTTGGAGGAGGACACTCAGACTGCACTGACTCGGTACTCTGTAAACCGTGGGACTGTGGACTCTGTCTCACCACGACCCGAGTTTAGTCAAGATAATAATTCAGAGTGATCTAATTTGAGTATCACATTGTTGAAGGAAGTTGTGTTAACTTAATAATTGTTTAGTGTACAAACACTGTGTTCTTCTGATAACTGTTTAGGATATAAGTTTGTTATTCTAAAATTGTATTTATTTGATTTATTTTATTTCCTTACTGTTGTATTTTTTTCCTATTGGGTATTTTATGCAATATACAAAGTTAACTTAAATTGTGTAACTGGTGTATTATTTCACTGTCGTCATCCAACTCGTGGCTCCAGCGAGTGAACCTATAGTCTTTTGATCTGGCCCAATTCCGACCATCTAGGTATTTTACTTACTCATAAGTCCTCACACGCTGTAATACCCCATTACGCGACCTGCCCTCGACGAGCGGGTTACATACAGCAGGGGGAAGAGCTTTCTCTTAAAGAGCCCCATTGTTATGGAACAGTCTTCCAATTAGTGTTCAGGACTGAGACACAGTCTTTAGTGTTTAAGTCTAGGCTTAAAACGTATTTGTTTACTCAAGCCTACCCTGACTAGACTTTTTTACTCTGACTGTGCTTACTGCTTACACTAAGCACAGTCCTAATAATCTTTTCTCTCCCTCTCCTTTTGTTGAGCCACACACGATTTTATGGAGATACTGGAGATCCTGATCCTTTCTGCTCTCCGGACCTGGCTGACCGGTTCGGATGCCCTACCTCTGGATGGAGCTCAGATCTACTCTAATTCCAGATTTCTGGGACTACGGTTGCTTCTAAGGCCAAACAGACTTCATATAAAACCATAATGAACTTTTTCCACATTAACTGTTGTTACCCAGATGAGGATGGGTTCCCTTGTGAGTCTGGTTCCTCACAAGGTTTCTTCCTCTTGACATCTTAGGGAGTTTTTCCTTGCCACCGCTTGCTCAATTGGGATAAATTCGCACTTTTAAAATCTGTATACCATGTTTATATATTTCTGTAAAGCTTCTTTGAGAGAATGTCTACTGTAAAAAGCACTATACAAATAAAAATTTAATTGAATTGAATAAAAGCACTATAAAATAAATTTGAAATAAATCCTTCAACAGCAGTTTGGGAAGAAAATGATGATACATAATCCACCTCGTTACTCTTCATTACATCTCTGAACTGTATTTTATACACACATTTTAAATTACTGCTTATGATGCATTAGGGATGTGTCAACAAAGTGGCCTGAAAAGTATCAGCCCAAATGGAGATCAAATCATTTCACTCTGGGTAATTATCTCACATGACTATCATTAATAGTCTGCATGAATCTACAATCTGTACCAGAAAGAAATCAGCCCCAGCTTCACTTCTTACTTCTTCAGGCCATTCTCTGTGTTTTTTTTTGTGACCATTATGGGGCTTTTGCACTTCATTGAGGGATGAGTGATTTGCTGAAAATATATCACTATAATTGAAAGCATTTATATGATACACAGTACGTATCACAAACACAGGTTTGAGGGGGGGTGTTTGAGCCTGGAGAGTATTCCATGGAGCCCGGGGCACACGGCGGGGGACACCATGTACAGAGTGCCACCCCATCACAGGGCAGAATTGGACACACATTCATACACTACACAACATGTCATGGACATGTGGAGAAATCCGGAGTACACGGAGGAAACCCCCAAGGCACACGTGCAAACTCCACACACAGGGTAGGGATAGGATTCAAGCCCCCAACCCTGGAGGTGTGAAGCAAACGTGCTAACCACAATGCCACCATACCCCCATTCAATAAACATTCAAACATTTATTTAGTTATACTTTTATTTATTGCCTATTTATTGCCTAACGCTAAAATGGTGTGAAAATGTGCTCCCCCCCAAAATTTTACAATTGCAAAGTTTCAAACACTAGTAAACTATCCAAAAATTTAAATGAAAAAATTTCATGATAACTCATAAAATTGCATAGTAAGAGTTAATCAAGTTATGGATATTATAGCATCATATTGCCCTAGCCTGGTTCCACACAAAAAAAAAGCCTCTAAAATATTTTATAACAGCAAATATTCTGATGTGGATACTAAAAATGAAAGTTAATATTTCTACAATTTATCAAATAAATTCTAATGAGTAAGAATCAACAAGAACCATATGTCCTAAACTGTGCTACAAAGGAAAGATGCTAATGGGAAAGATGCTAACTGCTGTGGAGACAGAGCTGGTCACGTGACACGAGGGGGCGTGATTACGAGAAACAATATGGCGGCGCGCAGTGTAGGCACACCGGATTAGGACAAAATCTGCTATACGCCTTTCGTTGTTTGTCGTATCGGTACCATTTGTGATGATTAGTAGTAGTGGGATAATGAAGACGTTTTGTGGTCGTGCTAACCCCACCACGGGCGCGCTAGACTGGGTGGAGGAGGGAGATGAGTACGATTATCATCAGGAGATCGCCAGGTGGGTGAGAGGAGAGAGAGAGAGAGAGAGAGAGAGAGAGAGAGAGAGAGCGAGAGAGAGAGAGAGAGAGAGAGAGAATACATACATACATACATACATACATAAAAACTGTTTTTTGGGTTTTTTTGCTTGTTGGTCAGGTCCTGTTATGCTGATATGCTGCATGACAGAGACAGGGTGAGTTTCATTTGTGCAGAACTTTTCACCTGAGTGTCGATGTTCTTCAGACCAGATTTAATATATATATTTGATTAAATAAAATAATGGCTTTTGGACTGATCCACAACAGTTAGATCTCAGAATTCAGTCCAAACCAGGAGTCCAGATCTGATCTGTTCCAAATGCTCATTGATTTATATTATAATTTGGAAAACTGTGCTTTGTATCCACCAGAATGAGAAATATTACCAGGGCATTCGAGCAGCAGTGAGCCGGGTGAAGGCTCGGGGCGAGAGAGTCATCGTTCTGGATATCGGCACAGGAACAGGACTTCTCTCCATGATGGCGGTTACTGCAGGAGCGGATTACTGCTATGCCGTAGAGGTGATCTCTAAACTCTAGACTGAGCTTTGAGTGCTTTGACTGCTATAAAAATAAAAAAACACCTTGGATAATGTTCTGTGTTCTTTACTCTGTATCTCGTTCAGGTGTTTAAGCCCATGGCCGAGGCTGCAGCTTGTATCGTAAAGAAAAACGGCTTCTCGGACAAGATCAAAATCATCAATAAGCACTCAACTAAGGTTACAGTTGGTCCAGGTTAGATCAGCATCAGTTCCTCTAGGACAAATTTAATGTGCTTGGAAAAGAAAAAAATCTTAAGGTTTTTTTTTTTTTTCCCCCCAATATATATTTTTATTTTTAACCCGCCACCATTCCCATGATGTCAGGATGTCTTTCTTAGCAAAATACAGAGTTACATTTTGTGAATTAAAATTTGTCAGATTTTATGCAGCGTGAAATGACGATTTGAAATAATTGTGTCAAGGCTCAGCTCAGATTAAATAAACATTTTTTTTTAAACAGCAAGTTTCACTGCAGCTAAATAAAGCAGTGAAAAATACTGTATGTATTGTGTTTATAATAAGGAAAACACGGTCTCACTGTCCCATATTGCACTGTATAGTCTTGTACACTCTTCACTGTTTACTTCATGAATTGGTACCTGGATCTTTTCAGGCTTGTAACATATTAATGATGATTTCTCTGGTGAATTTTGAAAGATGCTGTAATGACCGCTGACTCTTTTCCCCCCTCAAAGATGGAGACATGCAGGAGAAAGCAAACATATTAGTGACCGAACTGTTTGATACAGAGCTGATTGGAGAGGGAGCTTTACCCAGCTATGAACACGCACACTTACACCTGGTACAGGTACGGGCCATACCAACGTCTGTTCATTTATCATTGTTCTTTTTGTTCTTTAAATGTCTTAGTTACCATTAAAGACCCCTTTTATAAATATTGATGATGAATTCAGATGTATTAATATTATGGAGCCAATCACAGAAAGTGCATAGGCACCCTATTGTTATTCTACCTTTTCTTCTTCTTCTTCTGCTTTCGGCTAGGGTGTCTACGGCAGCCTGTTGAACCGTCTTTTAAAAAGTTGTGAAATTTGGCACACTGACTAGGGAGGGTCTAAGGAACATTGTGACCAAATTCTAGCGCCACCATTGGGTCAAATTTGGGCCTAATTTGGAAGTACTGTACGTTTATGGTCATAACTTTTGAACTGTGTGTACAGAATTTAAAAGCCAGGCATCCTTTTTCAATTAGTTGTCCATTGTAACATTGATATACTGTATAAATAACTTAAAATGTTATTTTTTAGTTTAATTAAACACAATAATTGGAAAATATTCATATGAGAAATTGTATGCTTCTTATAGCTATTATTATTTATTATTATTATTGTTGTTGTTATTATAATTAATAATAGTGATAATTATATTATCATCATTCTTATTATTATCATTATTATTGTAATAAATGTACTATTTATATTTTTAAAAAGGGAGAGTGAGTTAACTGTTTGCAGTGCAACTCCTATGAAAGTATTTTTATTTTATTTTTATTAAATTATTATTATTTTTTAATATATAATGTTGATCAAACACTTGGTAAAAGCTTAGGATTTTGGGATTATCCATAAATTTGGGCTGGTACTCGAGTCTGTATGGTGTAGTATTATTTTCAGTATGACGGTTCTGCACTCCAGGAGGTTCACGTAGTGGAAGTAGCTCAAGGAAACGAGAGTTGGCTTCTTTTTTCCGGAATGAAAGTGTCCTCGTGTTCGCATCCTTCCTGCAGGTGGGCTGTGAAGCCGTACCACATCGTGCCACGATCTACGCCCGGGTGGTTGAGTCAGAGCAGCTGTGGAGCTGGGCACAGATTCAGCCCATGCAGGTGGAGGAGTGCACCCTGCTGCCCCCTGCTGCAGTGACGCGGTGCGCTGGAGCGCCATCTGTCTGTGATATACAGCTCAGCCAGGTGACCCCGAGTGCCTTCGGCAACCTCGGACCCCTGTGTTCCATGTTCAGGTGGAGTTCACATGTACTGTTTATTTATCTGAATCTTACTTGTCTTATTTGTCTTTGTTGAGCTTTGTGCGTTAATTTTAACTTTTTATTTATTTATTTATTTTTTATACACTTTACTCAATATTAGCGATTAAATGAGGATCAACATTTTATACATATTCCATCAAATAGCTGAATGTTTGTATTATTTTTCCACAGTAAAATGAAAAGACGCTAACATTTCTCAGTTCACTTAGACCTATTTCTTGCTTAGATTTTCTAATGCTAGAGTATTCAACTTAAACAAACACTTTAATACATGGAGTTCAAAAACTTTCGAACCTTAAACCTTCTTCACATCATTTCAGTCTGTCACAACTTGTACACTGCTTTCTTCAATTATGTTTTGAAGACCAAGAAGGAATTCTCATTCTCTCTCTCTCTCTCTCTCTCTCTCTCTCTCACACACACTTTCTCCTCATTTTCTTTCTTTCTGTCTGCATTCCAATAATATTTTATTGCCAATATTTTGTCAGAGTGAGTCACAAATGTATGCTCTGCGTATGATGTTCTGTACACACGGGTGAAACCAGGTTTGCGTCTGTGTGTTAGTGTGGACTTCAGCAGGCCGGTCAGCAGCGCTCCTCGGTCACACTCGTGCAGGTTTGTGGTAGAGGCCAGCGGTCGAGCTCAGGTAGTTTTGTCCTGGTGGGATTTGGATATGGACCCGAGCGGCAGCATCGTCTGCTCCATGGCCCCCAGCTGGACTTACTCTGACCCACGAGAGTATCCTGTACGCCAGATGCAAAATATCACACACGTACATCTGTAACATGTACAGCAAAACCTCGCCTGATGAGATTACAAGACGAAGAAATATGCAATGTTGTTCATGATTTGAATGTTTTGTTGTGTTTTGGGCTCAGTGGAGGGATCATTGGATGCAGAGTGTGTACTTCCTGCCTGCTGAGAGGAGTGTGTGTGAGGGAGAAGAGCTCAGTCTAACTGTCTCACATGATGACTACAGCTTGTGGTACAGCCTCTCTGATGGGTAAATACAGCTTCTTCTTTTTTTATTTTTTTTATTTTTTATAAAGTTTGTAAGAGAACCTCATTCAGACAACAATAAAAGATAAATATAGATGCAAGCAGAGCTTAAGGGGCCAAGCACTTTCTGGCCCCACACCTTAGCAATGGAGGAAGCCCTGAATGGACCGTCAGTGCTTGTTCCCATAGAGACGTGCTAAATTTGATGGCAGTACATCAAGCTGGGGGGCACAGTGGTTAGTGGTTGGCACGTTTGCCTCATACCTCCAGGGTTTGGGCTTCGATTCCTGCCACCACCCTGTATGCAGAGCTTGGATGTTCTCCTCGTACTTCAGGGGTTTCCTCTGGGTACTCCGAGGACATGCGTTGTAGGATGATTCACATCTCCAAATTGTCCTTAGTGTGTGAATGGGTGTGTGCGTGTGTATGCGATTGTGACCTACGTCGGGTTGGCACCCCATCCAGGTTGTCCCCTGCCTCGTACAACCCTGTGTAGGATAGGCAGTAAAGAAGATGGATGGATGGATGGATGGATGGATGGATATATCAAGCTGCTAACTAGGACTTATGGTCTCACTTCCAGTTTTTGGTAACTTAATGATCATATTTGTTAACCGTTCTGAAACAGAAATTCGACAATGCACGTTTTGTTCAAAGTCAAAATCACAAAATCGTTACATCACGAACCCTGGCAGGATGCCAAGTGCTGAAGGTGGATTTGTGTTTGTATGTGTAATCAATGTGGTGGATCGGGTATTTGTTTATTTTATTTTATTTATTTATTTTTTCTCCAGCGACCAATCTGATGTGGCCACACCGTGTTGTACCTGTCAAGCTCACCTGCTGTGGACGCGGCCGCGGTTCGGGGAGCTTAACGACCAGCGGAGAAGAGAGTGTTACCTCAGTGCTCTCCGCAGTGTAAGCACTGTTACAGTCTGCATGAACTTACAGTACATACCCTTAAGAATGAAATTTTTGACAAAAGTATAACGAATTTTTTCAGTTTAGTAAAACAAAAAAAAAAACCCATAAGTGTTCTATTAATTCCTAAACGCTTGGTTTAGGGACTTCTTCCTAATGATTGTAATGAGACGCTAAGTGCGTGGTTTATTAAAGACAGGCACACATGTTTGATGAAGCAGTTACTGTAACCATAATACTGAGATTTGTCTTAAAGTTGAGATTAGACCGTATTAGTGTCTAATTCAGTAATAAAAATATAGATGTTGTACCCCTGTGTTTGTGTCCCCTGTAGATTCTGAGGCCGGACAGTGTGTGTTTATCAGTCAGTGATGGGAGTCTTCTCCCTGTCTTTGCACATCTGCTCGGAGCTAAAAAGGTGTGTATTTCTTTCAAGGTTTGTCTTTATCTACACCGTCTTGCATTGTATAAGTTTCAAGTCACTTACGGAAATAAAAACGTTTTCTGTTTTCATTTTTTGTCTCGCAGGTGTTTAGTTTGGAAAACTCCGGAATGTCAAAGCGAGTGATTGAGCAGGTTAGACCGAGACGGAAGTGAACGTCTGAAGCGACAAAACCAGACCATTTTTTTTTAAGCATTTCTTGTTTTTGTGTGTGTTTTTTGTTCAGTTTTTGGAGGCGAACTCGCTGAAAAACAGCGTTCAGCTGCTAGAGATTCGGCCAGAGCAGCTGACATCAGCGGACGTGGAGGGAGAACAGGTACAACTTAATGCGCCCTCAAAGATTTATCAGATATAAACTCTTACCTGTTTAATTCATTATTTTCATGAATAAATGAAACACCATTTCTTATAGTGTTATTGTCTATGCTTTTCCTATTACTTTTTAAAATGTCATCTTTCATCCTTTTTAATGTTTTCTGTTTATATTGTACATAAATATTTACATTACATTGAACTATTTCAATTTATTTTGTTCTATTTTAGGTTGATTATTTATAATGCTTCTTCTTCTTCCTCCTAGTAGTAGTACTTCTGTAAATGTAATGCCATTAATGGAAATGTTTTTGTTTTTTTAATTATTATTATTGATCATATTTATATTATTATTATTGAATTACTATTTAATAAATAAAAAAAATCTGTCAACTAATAACAGGTTAAAAGCTGCAAAGCTTGCTGACATTTATCAGACACTGTCTAATGGTGTGTGAATATAATAAAGTATTGACCTTTTTTTTTTTTTTAACCCCAAATTAAAAACATTATTACATGCATATTTTTACAGGTTCCACACAGTTATATATGATGTGTATATAGATTTGAGCTATTTTTAATATTGTATTTTATTTATTATATTGAGTAGTTGTTGCAGTTATTATTATTATTATTATTATTATTATTATTATTAGGTATATGCAGTGTGTATGTGAAAGTTGATACAGTTGTATACAGAAACATAAACATGGTCTGCGTGTCCCGCTGTTAGATCTCGGTGCTGATTGGCGAGCCGTATTTCAGTACCAGCCTGTTGCCCTGGCACTCCCTGTTCTTCTGGTACTGCCGTACAGCGCTGAGCTGCCTCCTCCGGCCTGATGCCACCGTCCTGCCTTCCTCCGCCACACTCTACCTGATCGCCGTGGAATTCCAGGTGCTTTATCTTCTCTGCAAAAAGCCTGCAACTGACTCCACTACTAAGTGTAGATCCTAGCATGACTATAACACATAAATACAAACATTAAAATGAAAAATTGTAATCCGATTGAAGCAACAGCTCTGAGCAATGGATATACACCAGGCTGCACTATAGCTATCCTAGGAATCGTTTTACTCCAGTGCACTGAACAGCCTGAACACCAGGTGGCATCATTTCCCTTCTCTCTCTGTCAGGATTTGTGGAGAATCCGAGCGCCGTGTGGACACTGTGAAGGATTTGACGTGAGCCCGATGGATGAAATGGTGCAGGTACACACACACATACTCTCCAATACTGTACAGACAGAGATCGGCACAGTCAAATATACATGATCTTGCACTTATGGTTTGCGAGGTCATATGGTGCCTGAGGTTATTTTTCTGTCCCATCCACTCCCATAGGGATTACCAATCCTGGTCCCCACTCTAGCAGTTATTATTTCTTTTTGCACCAGCCTGTGATGTATTCTAATGAAGTTAGTTGGTTGTGTTTACCAAAATATGGGCGTTTCATAATTTAAACCACAGCAACACTAACCAGAATTGAGAGGTGAAAAGAAAAAAAAAACTCACCATCTCCAGTTGTTGTTGTTGTTGTTGGTAGTAGTAGTCCAGTCTTGGTGCACAGCTTTTTATTGCAAGCTTCCATCAGGTTGATCATAACATCGAAGAGATATTAATGATGTGTGCTTCAAAGATTTCTACTGATACAAGTAAATCTGCGTATATCAGCTGATTTTTATTGATGGCAGCTGAGATTTCTAGATGAAATTTTGCACCTTAACCCCTATTTTTAGTGGGTGATGTTTGGTGATGTAACACGACCATCAGCCATATCTTCATGGAAGCTCACCGTTTTTCAGTGGTTTACAGTCTTTTAGAGCTGTGTGTAAAGACTGGAAAAGCACGGAGTCATGCATGACACTTCTCTTCCTCAGCGCTCCCTGGACTTCCGGGAGTCTCGTGAGGCAGAACCTCATCCCCTCTGGGAATACCCCTGTCGAGCCCTGTCTAAGCCACGCTCAGTGATGACCTTTGACTTCCAACAGTGTGTCCCTGAGCAGCCAATCAGCAGTCAAGGAACAGTGCCGCTTACTGGGTAAAAGAAAAAAAAAGCTTTAAAAATAAATCTCAACATGAATCGGGTTGTGAAATTTAATATTGCGAAGTATTTACCACGGGGTAGGAGGGCCATGAAATAATCATTTTAATCAAATCATTCCTGAACCAAAACTCACTCGCTGGGGGTCACCATTTGGATGATTTTGTTCTCATGTTTGCTTATTAGAGCTCTAGATTTACAAACGGATTTCTGCACAGCTGCGCCGTACTGATGTCTACTGCCAAAAGTGTCTTACAAATAAATTGACTTCTGATTTGATTATACAAGTCAATGTACTTTTCTTTATCACAGTATATTCTTATTCTTGTCAAACGGGACATTAGATGCCTTAGAACACTGCTCTGACTTATGTGTCAACTTCCACATTTAGTATTTCTTCGTTTGTTCTTGCACTCAATCTGTGCATGTAAGGAAAATTCATAACTTTATGCAATGTTTGTTTCTTTTTTTTTTTTTTTATACCAGGAGAGGGCGCTGTCACGGCGTGGCTTTGTGGATGGAGTACAGCCTGACTGATGACATCGCCGTCAGCATGGGCCTGACTGAAGCCGTCAATGAGGAGGTATTTCATGGCATCCTTTACTTCTTGTAAATATGACCTGTAAATGTAGCAGTGTTTTCATCTGTCTGCGTGTTCCTGCTCGACAAAAGAAATTGAGTATTAAGCGTATAATAAGCTGTTGGTGAACATGTTCCTTTATACACCTGTATTTCAACAGGGACAGTGTGTGTGGAGTCCACACCGAAAACAGGGAGTGTATTTCTTACGCGATCCATGGGAAAGCTCAGGAGACGGACAGGCAAGCGTGTCCTACAATTTAACCTTCGATCCCAATATTGGTGACATCAAAACCGACATTTCAGTCACTCGGCCTTGACCCGGCGAAATGTACTGATTCGCGCAGCGGTCATTTTTTTTGTTTGTTTGTTGCTGTGATCCGAAGAAATATTTACACCAGATGTTGTGTAATGTTGACGTTATCACAAATCCATTTTAATGGTCTTATTAAAGATGTACGTGTGGTTCTTTTCTTTTTTTTCTTAGTCCTCTTCTTTATTTTGGAAATAGTGAGGCTAAGAGGTTAATGTAAAGTTTCTCACCCATAATATTTCCTGTAAATCTCTGCCCTAAACTGCATCTAGGTTTCTATACACATGAACAAAACATCAGTGTAACTGAACTGTAACGTTCTGGGCAGCCATGTTTTTTTTTTTATTTGTCATTATACAGATAATCTAGCTCGACTATAAACTTATACTTGTTAATACGGAACATATCTACAAATTCATTCATCTCAAAATAACAACACACAGACATTAGTGTCTAAACCGCTGGCAAGAAAAGTGAGTACACCCCTAAGTAAAAATGTCCAACTTGGGCCCCATTAACCAGATTCCCTCTCCGGTGTCATGTGTTAAAAGGTCTCAGGTGTGAATGGGGAGCAGGTGTGTTAAATTTGGTGTCATCGCTCTCGCACTCCCTCATACTGGTCACTGGAAGTTCAACATGGCACCTCATGGCAAAGAACTCTGAGGATCTGAAAAAAAGAATGGTTGCTCTACATAAAGATGACCTAGGCTATAAGAAGATCGCCAAGACCTTGACACAGCGGTGTCTGAATGCGGGTCAAATCTGAAATGTAAACATGGACTGATTCACTGCAGGTATGGTGGTAGCGTTGTTATCTCACAGCTATAGGCTCTGGTGGTGTTCAATCCTCAGCTTAGGTGTCTTCCGGTGTCTGTATTCTTCAGATTCTCAGGTTTCCTCTTACCTCCCAAAAAACCTGTCAGTTGGTGGACTGGATAATCTAAAGGGCCCCTAGGTGTGAATAACAAGAAGCCTTTATTTTGTCACAGCACCTGAGGGTTTGGTTTCTCCAAAATCAGTGCTGATCTAGGACAAAACACAAGAGACTGAACTGTAGTGTTTGGGACAGCCTGTGTGTTCTTAGGACAGGCTCCTGCCCTGGATCAAGCCCTAAGTGGAGATAAATGATCCACTGAATGATATTCTTTCTCTCTCTCTCCCTCTCTCTCACACACACACACACACACGCTGGCTCGCTTCAACTCTAATCATCGACAGTGAATGTGCATTGCATCATTCCAGAAGCAGAATAACACACTCCTACTGAAACAGTGTGCAATCATTTTTATTTTTGCATCAAATGCTATTCTATATTTCACAAAGCATAAGCTACATGTGGTCAAGAGAACATTTTGGGGATTGACTAAAGAAAAAAAACACCAGGAAAAATAAATCAATTAAACTAAAAAAAAGAGAAGAAGATGGTCCGGTTTAGTTTCAGTGGATCAATTTCTTAAGGCTTATTATACTATAATATATAGTTCAGGGTTTACACCTCTAAATATTGCAGTGTTCAGGCTGCATTGAATAAGTTTGATATCTGAAGCGATCAAACCCATTCAGGTGTGATGTTGAATCCACCCATGACCATAATCGAAAGGAATGGTCGAATTATCACTTTGGGGAATCGGTATGTTTTATGTATCCGCAATCTGTGTGTTGGCCAGTACGATCTTCTCTCCTGGTTTAAACGCAGGCATGCCGAGATACGGACAGCTGGCACAGCGGAAAGCATCTCCTAAATAACACTGAGACGAAAAGAAAAATGACTGAATGTATAAGGAAAAGCTAGAATGAACTGAAGGATACAGTGCAGAAAGCTGTGGATTAAGAGCTGGGGAAAGGGGTCTCGGCTGAACCTGACTCGACACGCTCAGGGTCGAAATGCAAATACTTACGTTTCCACAGGCGGATTTGGGTTGACTGGTTTTCTGAACGGCTTTGCTCTCCTGCTCCTGCTCCAGCTCGTCCGCGAGGCCGCACGTGCTTCACCGAGACACGACCACACACGATCAGCAATTACAGTAATTACAGTATTCCAGACGATGTCCAATTTGAAAGTTCATAAACAATCATTTGTGTGCATTAACTGAAAGCTTTCTAGAGAGAGAGAGAGAGATCATCTTCCAGCTTTCTCACCAGTTCTTGCAGGCTTTCTTCTTAGTTCCTGATTCTCCACACGAAGACGCTCTGAGCGAAGCCGGGTCGGGCTTTTTCAGGTCTTCAGCATCCAGCAATGCGTCAGAGTCCACCAAGTCCTACACGGAGACATGAGCGAGTCTTTGTGAAAGGACACGTCAAGAACTATTTAAAACAAAACACTTCTCAGAATCCACAAAAATCATTTCAACTTTCATTCAGCAACGAGCACAAACACATACGCGAGTGTGTGGGACTCATTTCCGTCACATGACTGCATTCATCCTTTTTTTTTTTGCATTCTGCATTGTATTCAAATTAGAAAACACCACTGAATGAAAAACAGCAGTGTTGTAGACTCGTATGTAAAAATGTCATCTGTACTTACAATGTCATCATCATCCATGTCATTAGCTGAAAGGGTCCACAGTTTGGCAGCACCTGGATCGAGAGCTGGCTTTTCTGAGAAACAAGAGAGATAACCTTTAACACTCACAGTTCTGTAGTACAGTAATATTGACATACAGTAATTGTCATTTTTCGTGTGTGAAATCATTTAGAGATCTGTTAATATATCCAGGTACCTTTCTACGTATATATTGACCGTCAGCTCATGACAGACTGCTGGTTTGTTTCCCCAAACTACAAGTCACTCTGGAGACCATGATTACGTTTACATGCACATCGATATTTGATATTGAGAATTTGGCAATATTCTGATTTGTACTGGGTCACATAAACGCCACGATCTGATTGCCCACTTCGGATTAGGATAATATTCTGATTCCCCAAATTCTGAACACTGGATTATGCCGGTTTTAATTTGAAAATTGTTGCATGTAAACACCTTATTCAGAAAATCCACTGAAAGGAGATGCATGCATATGTTCAGTCCACAAGGAATTGTGGGTGCTAACAGATGCTTAGCTCTAGGCTAGGTGTTTAGGAATGGCAACTCGGGCATACTTACAACAACCGTGTATACAGGAATATTCCGATGCCTGTACACATATAAACATCGTATTCGGAATATGACTGCAACCCGAATATAGACCTTACACTGAATTTGATGTTCGTGTAAACTGTAGCATTTTTATTATCCTACAGATTAGCACAAGGTGAGTAGCAACAGGAGTACGGACCACTTATAGAGCTAAATGTCTGGCTACTGTTGGGTGAATTGTCGCCATGATAACCAGGTTGTGTGTTATTTATTTACTGATGTATTCATTTGTTCATCTTCAGGGATGAGCGCTGTATAAGGGATGCGGTTGTTCCAGAGCCGATACATCCTGGTCTCGAATAATGTACTCGTATTCAGTTATATTCCTAATATACACCGATCCGCCATAACATTAAAAACCACCTGCCAAATATTGTGTGTGTTCCACTTGTGTTGCCATCGACTCCACAACACCTCTGAAGGTGTGCTGTGGTATCTGGCACCAAGACGATAGCAGCAGATCCTTTATCGCGAAGTGGGACGTCCACGGATCAGACTTGTTTGTCCAGCACATCCCACAGATGCTTGATCGGATTGAGATCTGGGGAATTTGGAGGCCAAGGTAAGACCTTTGTGATGTTCCTCAAACCATCCCTGAACGATTTTTGCAGGGTGGTAGGGCGCACCTTTCGATCACAGCCTGCATTAACTTTTTCAGCAATTTGTGCCAATTAGAGCTCTTCTCTGGGCCAGGACCAGACGGGCTACCATTCGCTCGTCACACGCGTCAGTGAGCCTTGAACACCCTTGACCCTATCGCTGGTTCAATTCAATTCAACTCAATTTGATTTGTATAGCGCTTTTCACAACAGACATTGTCTCAAAGCAGCTTTACAGAAATATCAACACGGTATACAGATATTAAAAGGTGTGAATTTATCCCAACTGAGCAAGCCACTGCGTGGCGACAGTGGCGAGGAAAAACTCTCTAAGATGTTTAAAGGAAGAAACCTTGAGAGGAACCCGCCTCAGAAAGGAACCCATCCTCATCTGGGTAACAACAGACAGTGTGAAATAGTACAGTATGGATGTACATGAAGTCTGTATGGCCTTCGGAGCAGCCGCAGTCCCAGTAGTCTGGAATTGGAGAAGATTCGAGACTTGAGCTCCATCCAGAGGCTGGAATGATCTGGATCTCCAGTATCTCCGTAAATTCGTGGTTCACGGGTTGTCCTTCCTTGGACCATTTTTAGTAGGTACTAACCACTGCATACTGAGAACACCCCACAAGAGATGCTTTGGAGACGCTCTGACCCAGTCATTTAACCATCACAATTTGACCCTTTGTCAGAGTCGCTCAGATCCTTACGCTCGCCCATTTTTCCTGCTTCCGACACATCAACTTTGACAACTGACTGTTCACTTGCTACCTAATATATCCCAACCCTTAACAGGTGGCACTGTAATGAGATAATCCCATCTCAGTGGTTTTAAAGTTATGGCAGATTGGTGTATACATAACTATTCATACTTAACTGAAACAGTATTCCGGAATAAACCAATCAAACCTGCATAGTCCACGTTCATGATTGTATATTTGACAGTCGAGCTACAGTGGGTTTTTCGGGGGGTTTTGGGGTTGCAAAAATTGTTTTATATTTTATTCCCCTAAAACGTGCAGTCAAATATATCCACTGATGAAACAGGTGGATTGGTGCAAACGGTCACGAAGACGTGAATGTTACATGAGTAAAGACTGACCTGTTTTCTTAGCGAAGGACAGTTTGAGCTGAGATGACGATCCGACCTCAAAGTTGGGTTTGGAAGCTGAAATTCGTACTCGAGACAGAGATTTTCCCTGGACATCTGCGAGTTGCTTAAGTGCCTCAGGGCTCAGGGCTTCACTCTTCACCTAGAGGGGATTCACCACAAGTTAGTCAAGTCATTTATAATAGAGCTGTGTACCTCTCCTTCGGACATGATAACAATAGAACGTTAAGCGTATGTCTTAGATTTTGTCTCGCTGATCCCACGATGATCTGGATATAAAAGATTTAAAAGGTTTAAAGCAGCCAATCATTCAATAAGATCAATTTAGTATTGTGCAAAATTGGGGATGCACAATTAATCTATAAAGATCTACATCATTTTACATTCATACAACCAGGAAGGAATAAACGGGGTGGTGTGTTCACAGCAATTTGCCAATGAATACAGTGTTTCATTTATTACAGAATAAAACAGTGCTTTTTAACCGTTTATAGTTCCTTCAGCAGCCTCTTTTCAATGGCCTGTCTTGATGTTAATAAGACAAAAAAAATGCAGCATGTTTCCGAGAAACCACAAAACCCTCCATCTTAAAGTTACAGGTTTACCTTTGATGGAAGCTGGAGAGTCCTTTGTTTAAAAAAAAAAAAAGAAGTTAATCTCTCTTCATAGACAACTTATCCTTATAAACAATTACAAACGAATTAGAACGAGTGCATTAGTATAAACCTGGGATTTGAATAGGAGTCAGGACAACCATTAGAGCATCAGAGAAAATTAAATCAACACGTTCTGACCAATCTGATTTGAGAATTCAACAGTGCTGTGGTATAAAATAAATAAAAACATGAGTCAATTCTGTTTTTAACAAGAATCTAGTGAAGGCATGGGGAGAAATGTTGTCCCTGATGTCCCTAGCAGGAGCATCTGGCACACAGTGAGTTACAATTAATGAACAGGGTTCTTACCTCTGTGACCGAAACCAGGCCGGATAGTTTGAGGGCAGACATGAGCTTCCCAGCGGTCCTGAATCCATTCACCTCCTCGGAACCTGCGGATACAAGTTTATTCACTCATCCTCTTGTCTTGACTCATCAAATCAGCTCACTGAGCAGTTAACTAGACTGTATGCGAATTATGTTAGAACACACCCTGGACAATGTCCCCTCTTTTACTCAGAAGTGCACATCAACCACATGACCACATCCAACACACTTCGCTTAGCAACAAGAAGAAATTAGTTTGATCATTTCCCTTGAGAATTACTATGTGGTGTGCTAATCAGTTGCTAATTTGCTTGCAGCTTGCTAATTATTCACATATTCAAGTAAATAAATCGTGGCAGCTGTCCGTTCTAGTTGGAGCTGTGACTACATACAACCTGATTTGAATATAGCTTCAACTTGAATGTCTATTTTGGAAACATTAGGCATTTTACTGCACTTAATGTTCGAGAACAAGCTAGCATGCCTAACTATATGGCCAAAGGTTTGTGGACACCTAAGTATCACACACGCACGTGTGCTTTCTGAACATCCCATTCCAGATTTAGTCCCCCACTAGATTTTGGACTATGGCTGTGAGGATTTTGTGCGCACTTATGTTGGGTGAGGAGGCCTGGAGTACTGTCGGAGTTCCAGTTCATCCCAAAGGTGTTCAGTGGGGTTGAGGTTAGGGCTCTGTACAGGACACTCGAGTACTTCCACTCCAATTTTGAGACACCATGTCTTCATGGAGCTTGCTTTGTACACAGGGGCATTGTCATGCTGGAACAGGTTTGGGCCGCTCAGTTCCAGTAAAAGGAAATTGTAAAGCTGCAGTATACAAAGACGTTCTATACAACGGTGTGCTTCCAACTTTGTGGCAACGGTTTGAGGAAGAACCACATATGGGTGTGATGGTCAGGTGTGAACAAACATTTGCCCATGTAGAGTATTTAGGTGGATTGTTAAAGGTTGTCACAATAATATAAAAGAAAATAAACGGTCAGCTGATATGTATGAATTAAGCGGTTAGGTTAGTACCATTTACTTTTAGCAGCTAATTAGGTGGAGCATGTTTGAAATAGTATGCCCATTATTGCCAGTTTGCATTTATTCCCAAGAAAATATTCCCAAAGGGAAATAGTAAGGGGAAGTCCGCAATGGTATGTTAAAAACAGTCCTGAACCACTTAGAAATGTGGTAATGATCATTTGAACCCTGGTTGTAAAAATCTTTGCTTTTGGTAACTCGGGTAGGATACTGCTCTATATTCCTTTCATATACACATCATTCAGGAAACAGAGTCTGACCGGATACTGGCTCTTCCAGGACCAGCTTCCCGCCAGGTTTCAGGACCCGGGCCATCTCCGCCAGAATCTCAGAGCTGTGGACTGAAGCGGTGTCAGGAAGCAGCTGGGACAGAACCCAGTCACAACTTGAAGCTGAGTGAGAGGCTGGAACAGGAAGAAAAGCTGCTTAACCCTCACGTTCCGTCTTGTTCAGGGATATAAATCCGATATCCTGACAAATTACGTCACTTTTATAAGATATCGCAAGTATCAAAATATCGTTCTATAAACATTTTTGTTTACTTTAAAAAAAAAAAAAAACAAACTCTGATTGGACACAGCTGATCTCATTTGCTGAATTTTAAAATAGGAACTCAATTAGGGTGTGTTTCGAAACACTACTGTTTTATTGGCAGTTTGTTAGCAAACCTATGTATATCCTACTACACGGGGTGTCCGAAAAGAACCGGTAAGGGTAAAACTACATGTTTACATTTATTCACTTAGCAGACACTTTTATCCAAAGCGATTTACAAATGAGAAAAATACAAGCAAAATATACTTACCTTTGTATTTATTATTTACAACATATGCGCTACACGTTCACAGTTACGCTCTAGGCAGTTTCTCTGCTGTTGTTGTTGTTGACATGTCTGAAAGTATCATGGCATGATATTTTTCTCATACTGCCCACCCCTATTGATTAGCGACATTGTGTCCCTGTGACTCAGGCCAGCTCTTTAGATGTTAAACCAATTGAATTCATTCATTTATTTTCAGTAAGCACTTTATCCTGGTCAGGGTTGAGGTGCATCCAGAAACTCTCCCCCAGTGAGTGAGGCAGGAGTGCACTCTGGATGGGATGCCAGTCCATCACAAGGTACCACACACACACACACATGTTCAGTAAAAAAATTAAATGAACAAGGCTTAATATAACGTAATCACTGCAGTAATGCTGCATTGAGAAGTCAGATGGATATACCATAGTATACCAAGATACTACCAACAAAAGCTCCAGAGATGCTGTGTAGTAACTCACATATCTGGAGCCTTTCCATGTTCTCAAGGGACACCAGGTTCTGGCCACCAACCACAGCACTGACACCCTCAGCAAATTCCTTCAAAGCTGTAGGAGAGGATGGGTGGGTCCATACCATCAATACTTTATCTCCTTGTTTCAGTCCAAGATCTGCCATGACCACCTGCTAATAAAACCAGTTATTATATTACTGACTAATACAACAAAGCATACAATGACTCAGCAGAAACATGACTTGTTTTTCCATGAGTCATGCAGAGTAAATCAGGTAAACAGAGATGCCGTGTTTTACTGCTTTGTGTGTGTGTGTAATATATATATATATATATATATATATATATATATATATATATATATATATATATATATATATATATATATATATATATATATATATATATATATATAATATATATATATATTATAGGCAATAAAAAGTATGTGAACCTTTTGGAATTTCATGGTTTTCAGAATAAATTTGTCAGAAAATGTGATCTGATCTTCCAAGGGTATTGACAAATATAATGTGTCTAAAATAATAACACAAAAATTCTGATCTTTAATGTCTTCTTTGAGAATAACCAAAAAAACCTCATAGTACTTGTGGAAAAAGTATGTGAGCCCTTGAGTTAATGACCTCAAAGAAGCTTTTTTTTTGGCACACCTTGAGTATCGTTAAGAAAATGAGTTTGGAGGTCTGGACTACAGCTACGTTGACTGATAAAAACCTCTCAAATGTTGGGAGTTTGCTCTGCACAAGAAGCACACACTTATGTGAACCATGACTTGCCAAAAAGAGCTTTCAGAGGATCTACGATCAAGACTTGTTGATTTACATAAAGCTGCCAAGGGACACAAAGTGATTTCAAAGACTTTAGAAGTTCACCAGTCTACAGTTAGGCAAACATTCTACAAATGGAGACACTTTGGGACTGTTGCTACTCTACCAAGAATTGGGCGCCCAGTCAAAATGACACTAAGAGCACAGCGAAGACTCATCAATGAGGTAAAGAAACAACCCCGAATGACAGCCAAACATTTGAAGGCATCATTGGAACTGGCTAACATCTCTGTTCATGAGTCTACAATACGCACAACATTGAACAAGCAGGGTATCTACGACAGGACACCACGAAGGAAGCCACTGCTTACTAAAAAGAACATTGCTGCACGCCTGAAGTTTGCAAACGAGCACATTGACACTCCACAGCGGTATTGACAAAATGTTTTGTTGACTGATGAGACTAAGATTGAACTATTTGGAAAAACCACACAGCACTACATCTGATGTAGAAAGGGCACGGCGTATCATCATGAAAACATCATCCCAACCGTAAAGTCTGGCGGAGGAAACATCATGATTTGGGCCTGCTTTGCTGCATCAGGGCCGGGCAACCTTACAATCATTGAGGGGAAAATGAATTCCCAAGTATATCAGACAATTCTTCAGGATAATGTGAGAATGTCTGTACGTCAGCTGAAACTGTGTAGAAGTTGGGTGATGCAACAGGACAACGACCCAAAACTCTGGAGCAAGTCCACAACAGAACGGCTTCAGAAAAACAAAATCCGCCTTTTGGAGTGGCCGAGTCAGAGCCCAGACCTCATCTTCAATGACTTGAAGAGAGCCATACACATGAGACATCCAAAGAATATGATGGAGCTAAAGCAGTTCTGCCAGAAACAATGATCCACAGCTACAGAAAGCGCCTGGTTGAGGTTATTACTGCCAAGGGGGTCAACCAGTTATTAATTATAAGGTTTCACTTACTTTTTCCACTGCCATTTTGAATGTTGACCGAGTGTGTTCAATAAAGACATGAAAGATCAAAACAAAAAAATTTATTATTTTAGACACATTATATTTGTCAATACCCCTGACTTACATGAAGATCAGATCACATTTTATGACAAATTTATTCAGAAAACCATGAAGTTCCAAAGGGTTCACATTTTTTCTTGTGACTGTATGTGTGTGTGTGTATATATATATGCTTGCATGTACTCTGAACAGATAAAGATCGGGTCAAATTATAGTTTAAAAAAAACAACGACATCATTCCTCAAAAACTGTGAATAATTTAGCGTAAAACGTCTACACAGTCCGGTTTAAATTGCAGGTTTGTGAGATGTAAAACATGAAACCAAGAAAAATCATGTCCGATCTTTTTCCACCTTTAACGTGTTATAGCAACCAACAAAATTCAAGTGAAATCAAATAGAAATTCTTTAGGCCAAACAAGTAAAAGAAAACTTGCAATAACCTGGTTGGTATGCATTATTTGCTTGATCACAACTAGAACCCCAGTCCCAGCTGAATAGCATCCGTCCCATAGCGTGATACTGCCACCACCATGCTTCACTGTGGGTATGGTGGTCTTTGGCTTGGTGCCAAATGGATCTTTTAGAATTATGTTCAAAAATTCTACCTTGGTCCCATCAGACCATTTTTCCACATGGTTTGGGGTGATTTAGGCATACTTGGATGTTATTTTTTTTTTCCCCTCATGAGGAAATGGGAAAAAGAAAGGGGGTATAGCCACCCTACCTCATAGTCCAGGCATGTGAAGAATACGCAAGTTTGTTGTCACATGCAGGGAGCGACTAGTACTTGCCAGACATTCCTGAAGCTCCTTTAATGTTGCTGAAGGTCTCTTGGCATCCTCACTGATCGGTTTTCTTCCTGTCCTTACATCAATTTTGGAGGGACGTCCTGTTCTGGGCAACGTCACTGTGGTTCCCCATTTTTTCCACTTGTTGATGATGGCTTTCACCGTGTTCCATGGTACATCTAATGTTTTGGAAATTCTTTTGTACCCCTCTCCTGATCGATACCTTTCGACAATGAGGTCCCGTAAATGCTTTGGAAGCTCTTTCCGGCCCATGGCTTCAGCAATCGGATGGAACAAAGAAGATGTCAAGAAAATCCTACAGAAACAGCTGGTCTTTATTTTGGAGTTAACCAGAATCGCTATATGGGTGAGAAGTGTATGATAATGAACATTTGCAGTCACATGCCCCAGTTGTGCACATTTACGCAACCAGGTTATTGTAAGGTTTTTGTTTGTTTTGTACTTGTTCTTCACTTGAATGTTGTTGTATCCTATATCCCAAACGCTTATCATTTAAACAGGGGTGTGTAGACTTGTGATAGCCACTGTACATTGAGAACCTAGTGTTAGTGCTGCCGCTTCATGTTGACTCACATGGACACCTACTCACTGGCTTGTTTTCTTACACATCAGTTATCATCGTTTTGCATTTAATTCAGTCGACAAGATCATGTTTTATTTAAGTGATTAAGCTTAACCTTGTGTTGGATGTGACGCAATATCAGAAAACAATGAAACAAAAATAAAAACAACACACATTCATTCAAACGCCGCATTCCATTTAAATATTACAAATACATCGATACGCCCAGTTATTTTATTTGTTTAAAAAAGTGCGGTAATACTTACTAAGATTTTTTTAAAATGTTCGCCAGATGCAGGGTTCAACTTGCCGTCGTTACTTGCCGTCCGGTGAACCGACTGATTCAGGTGTCGCGATAAAATGACGTTATCGTCGCTAACGTTAGCGCGAACTGAGTTAACTGTTCTCCTTTTTAACAATACTGAAATACATTCACAGCAGGAAGCTTAAATAGTAACTACCAATTTTACAATGTGATCTAAAAAAATACATTCTGACATTTCTAGCGAATATTTCACTTCCTTTATAACGGCTAACTTTAGCATCCATTAGCGACAAGGCTAGCCTTGGTTACCTCGAGTCGCGTGGTGATGACGTCACCGCGGCTCACATTATTATTCTAAAGTAACAGCTCTCTGTCCGCTGTTGATATGGCGGCGTTGGTGCGAGGCCTTCGCGCTGGAAGAGCCCTGATGGCTCTCGGCAGCGGTAAGCTGGGCCTAGTGAGTTGCTTTCTGTCCTGTTGTTTTGTACTTTAAAGCTTTGTGCGTATTTTCTGCCGAGAACTTGTGTTATACTCTGCATGCTTCCTGTGTACATTTGATATCCAAGCCATGTGATATTTGCAAGGTGACCCTAAAGCTTGAGTCTCAGTCTCGGTCTCAAAAACTTCCTTTAAAGTAAATAAAGTTTATATTTTGGGTTGTGACTTATTTGATTAGTCCCGTTTTTAGATCCTCAGCCAGAAAGGGATATGGATTAAAACTTGAACAAACTGCTATGAACAAACCAAACTGCAGCAGAGAGATCCTTAGAAGTTATTCCTATGGAATATGTTTTATACAGAAGCATTGAGAGAGTCTCTTTTCTGCTGTGTTAACCAATTAATCTGAAACACCAATGCATCGAATCAAATCCTGAGGTTCGGTCATGTTTAAGAGTTGTTGTTTTTTTTTAAAACTCAACTTTGCATGACGTTGAGAACTGTCCTCCTTTTTAATGAAAGTATTTTCTGTACATTTGCAGCAGTAGTGGTGCGGAGCAGCCCTCGTCCCCAATACAGAGCACTGACACGGTCCTTCCATCGTGCTGCCGTCCTCAGATTTACCGATGACCCCAAAATACACCAAGAGACACCGCTTCCATCCGACCGTGAACACCAGCAGACCCAGGATTCAGGATCGAGTCAGTCATTTTCCTCCACAGAGCAAACCTGTGCTACTGATGCTCAGCATGAGGAACTGCAGTCTAACACCAGGTTAGAAAGTCCAGCTCTTCTATACATCACGCCTCTTAGCATAACGGGATCGTCTCGGGGCAGTTTAGCCTATTTCTGATCATTAAGTAAAATCAAACCAGATCTACATACATACATACATACATACATTCATGTATGCATACATGGCAATAAATACAATAATGCATACATGCCAGTATCTAAATCAAGTTAAAGTAACAGATCTATCAATAAGTAAAATAAAGTAACAAACCTACCAATTAAAAAAATTTGAATAGACAAATTAATTCACATTGGCCAATAAAAAAAAATCAATTAAAATCTTGCTCTCATGCCAGTAAATAAATAAAATAACATACAACTACCAGTAAATAAATTAATAAAATAAAATGTAACAGGTCTGTCATTAAATAAATGTAAATGGTAATCTGCCAGTAAATGAACAAAAAACCCACATGAAAATAAAAAAAATTAATAAAATCAAATTAAATTAAGAAATGAAATAACACCTGTAAATAAATAAAATAAAATAAAACACACTTTTCAATAAATAAATGAATAAAATGATACACACCTGTCAATAAATAAATAAAATGAAATTAAGCACACCTGCCAACTAATAAGTAAGGAAACAAAAACAATGACAAATTAATGCAATAAAAAAAAAAATTATGCAAACCTGCAAATAAAAAAATGAAATAAGATGCACCTGTCTATAGATAATAATAATAATAATAATAATAATAATAATAATAATAATAATACATTAATACAATAATGACCATGAATGAATACTATAAAAATAAAATAATGCACACCTGCCTATAAACAATATAAAGCACAGCTCCCCTGCCAGCCAAAGATGAATAAATATTTTTCTGAGGCCCAAGTATAAATTGCTGTAACATTGTCATTATTGCCATTTATGTTTAAATGTGCCGTTTTGTGTTAGTCATTCATCAGTGTGATTACGGGCACAATAGCAGATGCAGTTATTTTAGGCATTGTTACTGTTTTGTTCAGCTGCATGAGAGGTGAATATCCTTTGCACTTGTTGTTCACATTGTGTGTCAGTTATCAGGATCAGAGCGGTGAACAGGCGGAGGATTATGAGACCGAGGAGCAGCTTCAGACTCGTATCCTCAACACTGCGCTGGAGTTTGTACCCGAGCACGGCTGGACTGTGGAGGCCATCGCTGCAGGAGCGGAGGTGTGGAGAATCGACGACGTAATGATGTGATTGGTATAAAGAGGTTTGTTGTGTAACCTTCTGCCATTTTTGCTGTAATTCAGACTCTCGGCCTGTCTGCTGCCTCTGCTGGGATGTTTAATGACGGCGCTGGAGACCTGGTGCTACATTTCATCAGCCAGTGCAACGCTCAACTCGTAGACATTCTGGCAGAGCAGGATAATCAGGTCCAGCTCGGACAAGCAGAGTAAGTATCCCTGAGCATGTTTTAAATTTAAATAGACTTTGAATTTAAAGATAATTAACCAGGACCGGGTTAAATGGGAACGTTGGAGAAAGGAGTCTGAAACGTTCCTGGGAAGATTAGCCATGGTAATCTACCAGAACCACATCTAATATAATTCCGAATAAATTCTCATGACTTCAGTATGAACAGAAGCTGATATATTACCAGGAAAAAATGCGCTGACACGTTTTGATCTAATAGAGCAACAGCTGAAAGGAGAAACAGGAGGAATATCTGTTAATCGGAGTGATTCAGAAATAATGAAGCTGTTTCTTCACTTGTGGAGGATGCATCATTTATGAGCAAATTACCTACAGACTCTTGAGAATGTGACAAGCAATCGGACATGGCTGATAAACGTTTCACTAAATCTGTTCAGTTGTTGTTGTAATGGGGCTCGTTTATCGATTATTAATAAAAGTGTGGACACCGAACCAAGCTTTACAGACTTTTCAGTAACGCCGTATTTCTCTTTGCTCACATGCGTGTGTTGAAAACTGCCAGTCGACCTGCAAATGAAGAATTTAGCGCCGTCCATTAAACGCTAAAACGTCCAGTAACGCAGCTCGGACTCTGCAGCTCATCGGCTACTGTCGACGCGCACCAACTTACTCTTTCCATAGGGTGACAATTCTTTTGTGCTAATTGAACAGTTAGTCTTGATCTAGCTTTATCTTAATTTATGGATTTGTATTGGATGTACATGAATCATTAATGTGCAATTACTGTAAATGGATCATTAATCTTGACCGCGTGATCCAAATCAAATCCCAGTATCAAGTTTCCAGTCATGTGATTTGAAGCTGATCATTTGAGGTTTACATTAGTGAGTCTCTTTACTCTTCTTTTACTTACGTTTACACAGAATGTCAGGAGCCAACCAGACTTTCATGAACAGCGCATTTCTCGTGTAGACGTTCCTGCGTAAGATTTCCTAAATAAATTTGTTTGTACCGAGCTTGATAAATGAGGCTCCCTGACTGTAAAGAGACGTTTTGTTTGAATGTGCATCACAGTAAATACCACTGATGATATGAACGTCACAAACTATACAATTACAGAAAACACTGTCATTTCCAGGGTAAATATAATTAGTTTTTTTGTAGTACTGATTTGTCTATTGATCCCTTTCAGAAAGAAGGAGACAGCCGAGTTCCTGAGAGATGCAGTCGAGACTCGCCTCCGGATGCTGATTCCGTACATCGACACTTGGCCACAGGTAATTGAGCCATTTCCCCACAGGCTCCGCCTTACATGTGTATAAATATTCTAGTAAGAATCCCAGATTGTAAAAGGCGGGGATGTATGTTTCTATATGACTCTGTAGGCGATGAGTGTACTGCTGCTTCCTCACAACATCCCAGCGAGTCTGAAGCACCTCTCCACCCTGGTGGATGACATCTGGTACTACGCAGGAGATCGCTCCACAGACGTCAGTGTCTCCTTTTAACACCCCCCCCTCTCTCTCTCCCTGTCTCTGTTTTCCATGTCTTGTCTGCTTTTGTCTGAACGAGTCACTTGTCTGCACTCTTTTTCTCCTCACATCTCCCTCGTGTCTTATACAATCTACGTTTGTCTGCTTTTTATGATGTTAATGAAATAGATGTTTGGTGATGCATATTATTATATCATTTATTTCATACGCCTACCAGTATCGACAGTCTCAGAAATTATTCTCTTGGGAAAGTCATCAAGAGGGAGGGCTTTTTCAGTTTCTTTGTGATTCGACAGGCTGTGGTTTATTTTGTCTTATTAACTTTTATTGAGTGAATAAAGAGGTTACGACTAACGAGCTAATTTGCTTCCCTTTGGACCACATGACACCACCTTGTTGATTGATTTTTCCTGTAGTAGTACAGGAATGTTGATTTTTATAGTACATAATGTATATAATCTATGAAATACAATGTTGTGTTTTTTTATTTTTATGTTTTTAAGTTTTTTCAAACAAATGTGTTGTACCTTGACGTAAATAGATGTCTGGAGTCAGTAGGACATCTATAACGTATTTCAGAACAGTAGCTTTCTAACACGGGGCTTTTCTCCTGCCGATGTTTTAGCTAAACTGGTACACACGTCGCGCAGCGTTAACAGGAATCTACAACACCACGGAGCTTGTGATGCTGCAGGACACATCCCCTGACTTTGAGCAGACTTGGACCTTCCTCAGCAACCGTATCCAAGATGTGGTCAATGTAGCCAACACGGCTAAACAGGTACAGAGGACTTTAGTGAACAGTGGTGGGCTGGGATTCTCTGATCAGGCTGGTTTTCTCACTCCTGTTTTTGTTGTAGGTGCAGTCGACAGGAGAGGCCGTAGTGCAGGGGTTGATGGGCGCTGCAGTCACGGTTAGTGCACTTAATTCAGAGACAGTCTTGTGCAAACGTTCATGCACCCCAGTGTCAAATTGCCTGTTTTGTTGCTTTGCTCCCTGCAGAAGTTGTCAAGGTGAACATTTATTATTAATATTTAGAGAATCGTGCATGTAGTTTGAACAGGAATGACCGAACGTTTCCTACCCTTCTCTGTACATTTGTGTACAAAAATCTCTGAACAAACCTGACTTAATCCAATAAATTTAAGGAAGTAGGCTTCAAGATTGAGAAGCACATGTACTCTCTGTTCAATACTGACCCGGCTGTTTCTCTCCACTGCAGCTGAAGAACCTCACAGGATTGAACCAGAGAAGATAAACCAGCCTCCAGTCCTCCATTTCCTCTGCTCTTCATATGTCATGCGCTTCAGTCACATGTTATGAATGTCGGACACTCTGATCATTGACCACTGTGAGGAGCGCTTAAGTCACTTTGCTGTTATTTTAAATATAGTTTGAATTAGGTAATTTCATTTGTGTGCTTCAGTCACATTGATCGTTTACCTGTGTCAAAGCTCTCAAGTTTGACTGATCTGTACAGCTACCATGCTTTTCACTGCTTTGAGAAATCTTCCAGCTCTGCGACTCTGCTCTAATCTATGTAATTGAATATTCCGATGCTCCTGAACATAGTGATGGACTTTTGATTAGGTGGGGTCAGTAAATTTGTGCAGAGCAGGTTAATCGGCTCTGATTCAGACTGCTGATTCAGTGCATGAGCTTTGTTTTTGCTCCCTGTATAAACCTTGAAGCTGTTTAAATGTACATTGTACTTGAAATTAAAGTTGTCATTCAATATTGTGGCTAATGTTTGAGTTTCTTGATTTAAAAATTGCTTTCTTTTTTTTTCTTTAAATTATATTTAACAATGTTTTTTTGGCAGTTGTAAACAGATGGCGGATTTGGGTTGTGATCAGCAACAAAACCCAGTTGGGGAGAGATCGGGAGAGATGGAGAGAGAGAGAGAGAGGAGAGAGAGAGATAGATAGATATAAATATTTTTTATATATATATATATATATATATATATATATATATATATATATATATATATATATATATATATATATATATATATATATATATATATATATATATATATATATATATATATATATATATATATAAAATGATTTAGATATATAATTTGGGATTTGTGGTATTCCCTAATGGGATTTAATGTATTTCTTGTGGTCACTGTAGTGGTAGTTTAAATGAATGTGTTGTTCATAATGGTACCTAATGCCTTCTCTAAATTTATTCTCTATGAATGAAGATCCTATTGGGTTCAGGTGGTTTGTAGTGGTCAATTGAACATTCTGATTAGAACCCATTAAAATAAAAATGGTTTTTAATAGACATTTTAGTTAATATTAGTATGAAAGAAAGAGGGCACATGGTGGCTTAGTGGTTAGCACGTTCAGCTCACACCTCCAGGGTTGGGGGTTTAATTCCCGCTGCTGCTCTGTGTCTGTGGAGTTTGCATGTTCTTCCCAAGCTGTGGGGGTATGCTCCGGGTACTCAGGTTTCCTCCAGTCCAAAGACATGCATAGTAGCCTGATTGACATGTCTAAACTGTCTGCAGTGTGTGAATGTGTATGTGATTGCGCCCTGATGGATGTGTACCCCGCCTTGTGCCCCATGCCTCCTGGAGATCCAGGTTATAAGTGGTGTACAAAATGGATTGTTGGATGGATGGATGGATAAAAGAAGGTGGCATGGGTGATGTTTAAAAGTAACCAGAAGTAATCCAGAGGACAAGTGTGATAAATGCCATGGCTCTCCCTGTCATCTTGGCCATATGTTTTTCTTCTGCCCTGAACTCCATGGTTTTTGGTCTGGCTTTTTACCATCATGTCCACTATTCTCAGGGTAGATTTAAACCTTGTCCATTGATTGCGATATTCGGGATTCCTCAAGCTTCAATTCCTTTGAGCTCGATACAAAAGGATGTTATTGCTTTCACATCCCTTAGAGCAAGACGTTCCTACTGTTACATTGGAAGTCTGCTAAATACCCATCTATCTCTCAGTGGATAAAGGACGTGATGTTTTTTCTGAAACTCGAGAAAATAAGATCTACGATGAATGGTTGTACTGATAAGTTTGTTCATAAATGGCATCCCTTTATTGCATCCTTTATGGAGTTACAGACACTACCCAATTAAAGGTTGGTGCCTGTTGTTGAATTTTATAATATCTTTATAACCAGCAACAGTTAATGGGTAGCCATGATGAGCCGGAGGGGTGGGTTGTGGGTTCAATTTTGTTTTCCTTTGTATAAAAAGAAAAAAACCTGTGAATATTTACTGCTGTTACTCAATTTGTTTTTATTTTTGGGAAAGGGCGGGGAGGACAGAACAGAAAAGGTGATTTAGATAGGCTTAGCAGAAATGTTCAACAGAAATGTTTAGTTGAAAGGTTATTAGAAATGTTAGCAGAAATGGTTCATCAGAAGGTCATCAAAAATATTCAATAAAAATTAAACGTTCAGTAGAAATGTTCTGTAGAATTGTTCAGCAGAAATGTTCAATAAAAATGAAACTTAAAAAAAAAAAAGTAACCAGAAATTTCATAATGATCAGATTCCTAAAGCTTTTCATTAAATTAAACCATTACGTGAAATTATTATTATTTTAATATTAATTAATAAATAAAACAATACATTTATAAAAACAATTGTTAACGTAAATGTTACCACATATGTGTAATAATATTAGACGAGCCTTTTATACTAACCGGAAGTACTCGCCAGTATAAACCCGGAAATGAACGCGTCGTGTCATAACGGACCAATGAAACGGCAGTGAATGTTATTGTCGTAAAGAAGCGCCGAAGAGCGGACGGTCTGAATAACGCTTTGTGAAATATACACAGCAGTTATTTATTTATTTATTTTGTGTTTAAGTTAACGTTTCCATTTAGTCATTGTTGAGGATGCCGTATGCCAACCAGCCGACAGTGAAAATCACAGAGTTGACGGACGAAAATGTGAAGTTTGTAATCGAGAACACGGATCTGGCGTGAGTGCGTTAGCTGAGACAGCTAGCCGACCTGCTAGTACCCGCTAGCATCATAATCAAATATCAAGCCCTTTCCTTTTCATCTTCCTAATCACATTGTATTTTGGTGTAACAGTGTAAAATATCCCAAGTGTCCCAAAATGGACGAAGGCTGCACTCAGAATGCTGAGCAGGGAGAAATGCTAGATTCTGATTGGTCGGTCAGAAGGTGTTTGATTGGTCAGATGGTGTGTGTTTGGTCAGATGGTGTTTGTTTGTTCAGAAGGCGTTTGTTTTGTCAGAAGGTGTTTGTTTGGTCAGATGGTGTTTGTTTGGTCAGATGGCGTTTGTTTGGTCAGAAGGTGTTTGTTTGGTCAGATGGTGTTTGTTTGGTCAGATGGTGTGTGTTTGGTCAGATGGCATTTGTTTGGTCAGATGGCGTTTGTTTGGTCAGATGGTGTGTGTTTGGTCAGATGGCGTGTGTTTGGTCAGATGGCATGTGTTTGGTCAGATGGTGTGTGTTTGGTCAGATGGCGTGTGTTTGGTCAGATGGCGTGTGTTTGGTCAGTTGGCGTGTGTTTGGTCGGAAGGTGTGTGTTTGGTCAGATGGTGTTTGATTGGTCAGATGGTGTTTGATTGGTCAGATGGCGTGTGTTTGGTCAGATGGCGTGTGTTTGGTCAGTTGGCGTGTGTTTGGTCGGAAGGTGTGTGTTTGGTCGGATGGTGTTTGATTGGTCGGATGGTGTTTGATTGGTCGGAAGGCGTTTGTTTGGTCGGAAGGCGTTTGTTTGGTCGGAAGGTGTTTGTTTGGTCAGATGGTGTTTGATTGGTCAGATGGTGTTTGATTGGTCAGATGGTGTTTGATTGGTCAGATGGCGTTTGATTGGTCAGAAGGCGTTTGTTTGGTCAGATGGCGTGTGTTTGGTCAGAAGGCGTTTGTTTGGTCAGATGGTGTGTGTTTGGTCAGATGGTGTGTGTTTGGTCAGAAGGTGTTTGATTGGTCAGAAGCTCTGAAAGTACTCCCGGCTACACTGGAAATCCAGTAGCAGCTTACACAGACGGTCTACATTAAGACTTACTCATTTTTCTGTAAGGAGATGTTTATTTGGCGCTTTATGGAAAGATTCTCCACTTCCAGTGTTTTGTAACAGTGAGTTAGAGCTGTTGCTTGAAGTTTTCTGATTTGGGCAAAGACTTGAGGACAGATGGTCTTGTGCTTTCCAGGGAGTAAAAGAAAGAAGGATGAGTGAGGGAAGGACATGTTTATAGCTGCTGTAGTGTAAGTGATAACAGGAACTAACTTGTGGATGTTTCATGGACATTTCCACAACACTAAATGTAGTTTTAAACGGATAAAGTTTACGGTGTGATGTTCTTTAATTACGTAGAGAATTGTACTTGTTGTCATATTGTTGTGGTATAAGAGCAAGTTTGTGGTGGTGATCTTAACTCCTCTTCACACCACGCAGTTATGGATTCTTTTCCAGAAACCGCAGCCTACAAGTCCTTTATTCCTTACATTGTGTTACTCTTTACATGTGTAATGTTTTATGAGGTGGTGTTATTGTCAGTACGTCCCTCCCTGGTTTTTTGTTGCCATTATACGAAGGGGTTTGTTTCTCTTTTGTTAATCAAAGCTGCTTGTTTTTAAAAACAGGGTTGCCAACTCCATCAGGCGAGTGTTTATGTCTGAGGTTCCAACCATCGGTGAGTGTCTTTACATCACATTACATTAGTCCAGACACAATAACATGATGGAAAATAGGCACGCGGTGTATCCAACATGTTTAACCAGAGCACGTAAATCCCTGTTCTGTTTTGTAGCAATCGACTGGGTTCAGATCGACGCCAATTCTTCAGTTCTCCATGACGAGTTCATCGCGCACAGAGTGGGTGCGTGTCTGCGTTTTGGTTCATTTCAGGGGTGTCTCTTCTTCGTGATGCTTTTGTCACGAGCGCGGGCGCGCGCGTGTGTGTACGAGACGTGATGTTATGACGTGTTTGTTTCTGTAGGGCTCATACCGCTGACCAGCGATGACATCGTAGACAAAATGCAGTACTCAAGGGTGAGTTTATCGGGTAAAGATTTGGATTTACTTGATAATTAGATGTGGTTAGAAAAGCCTTTCCAACATTTCGTACAAATTCAGGATGTAGTAATAATAGTAGTAGTAATAATAATAATAATAATAATAATAATAATAATAGTAGTAGTAGATGTAGTAAGAATTTAAGTGAAATACACAAAGTATCAACGTTGCTTATATACACTACTGGTCAAAAGTTTACACACACTCATTCTTTATTTTTTTAACACCTACACTGGACACTTATCAGCTGCTTTTCGGAATATTTCCCTCCAAGTCATCCGTTTAAAAGAAGGTTTCATTTGTAAGTAAAGTGTTGGTTTTCTAATGAAAGAAACGTCGGCACAGTGATCTTTTTCGTCTACAACACCGATTTCACACCTTTTAATCATACACCTTCAGATCAAAAGCTTTTTAAGATCATGAGAAACATTTCAGCCAAGTGTGTCCAAACTTTTGACCGTTCGTGGAATTGTAGTGCACATTTTATACATCATGGAGATTGTTTCTTAACCCTCTGTTAGGACTGCACGTGCGACGATTTCTGTCCAGAGTGCTCAGTCGAACTCACACTAGACGTGAGATGCACAGAAGATCAGACGCGTCACGTGACTTCACGAGATCTGCTGTCTAATAACCCTCGAGTTATCCCCGTGAGTCAAACTAACCTGAACAAACCTCCGTTTTTTTCCCCCCGTCATACACACACACTCCCAGTCTTTTTTTTAAATGTTTTATTTCTTCCTCCATCACAAGGGTTCTTTTGTAATGAAATATAAAAAAATTATATATATATATATATATTTATTTTAGCAAACCATCAACCAATTCTGTCTTCTGTCATTCTTCAGGTGACGTCCAGAAGTCGAGATAGCGACCCCAATGACTACGTAGAGCAGGACGGTGAGGATCTCTTGATTCGCTCTTCCACAGCTAAGGCCCGCATCAGTTTTCTTCACTTTCTCACACCTTAATTTAGAGACTCTGTGTAGATCAAATGAAAAGCACACAGTTTTACTCTTGCACCGCTTTATTCGGCGGACCAGCTGAGATGCCTTTAGTTTTGCACTGGGGCTACGAGGTTAATGAGGCATGTCTGGATCAGAACGTAAACAGTGCTGAGCTCAAACAGTCTTGTTCATGTGACGCGAGACACTGTTGTCTATAAAATTGTGCCCAAGGATTTCACAGAACAGTAATCCGTCATAGTTACTAGTAGTTATTGTAACCTGCTTATTAATGGCTTTGTGCTGCTGCAAAATAAAGAGCTAGTCATTTGGATATTTACAGGATCAGTTAAAAATTTGCGCACACATGCATCTAATTCAGCATCTTTGAGTCTGTCTTGGCTTGACCTTTGAACCCTCTGTCCTGTTCTCCTCTTGATTTCAGACATCCTGCTGGTGAAGCTCCGAAAGGGCCAGGAGCTCCGGCTCCGAGCGTACGCCAAGAAGGGCTTCGGTAAGGAACACGCCAAGTGGAACCCGACAGCAGGGGTGGCCTTCGAGTACGACCCAGATAACGCGCTGAGACACACCGTGTACCCCCGTCCTGAGGAATGGTATGTGCCATTTGTTTTTTAAGGTGAAAACTTGTAAGGTTACAGCTTTACCTCTGAAGACTTACCACTTATGACTCCTGATTTCAGAAAAGGTAAACCATGTAAAAGAAAATGTTTTGAAATGCGTTCATGTGGAGTTCATCTGTCCTACAACTTCCGGTGTAAGCTGTTACTATAGAAATAACGTATTGGAATGAGGACGTTAATATAAACAGGTGATTTTTGCCACGTCGCTGGAACTACTTTCAGAGCTGCTGTTCTAGAAAATTAATCAAGACCCTCTGACCAATCAGATTCGAGGAATCTAATAGCACTGTGATATAAAGACGAATGAACACACTCATTTGCATTTTTTTTTTTTTACTATCTCAGGCCTAAGAGCGAGTACTCCGAGCTCGAGGAGGAAGAAGTCCAAGCTCCATACGACCCAAACGGCAAACCAGAGCGGTGAGTGACGCCATGTGGTACATAATGTTGCGATAGATGCATCCCTCTGAAAGCACACATTCATTCATTCATTCATTCTGAAAAAGAAGTGTTTTAATTAGTACTTATCAAAAACTATATCGCTAAAATGTTTGTGGACACCTGACCATCACACCCGTACCTGGTTGTTCCTCACACAATTGAATTGAATGTCTTAGTACACTGTAGCCTTACGGTTTCCTTTCACTGGAACTAAGAGGCCCAAACCTGTTCCGGCATGACAATGCCACTGTGCACAAAGCGAGCTCCGTGAAGACATGGTGTGTCGAGATTGGATTGGAAGAACTCGAGCGTCCTGCACAGAGCCCTGACCTCGACCCCACTGAACACCTGGAACGCTGACTGCACCCCAGGCCTCCTCACCCAACATCACTGCCTTAATGGAAAACATTCCCAAAGGACTGGAGGTTATTATAACAGCCAAGGTGGACTAAATCTGGCATAGGATGTTCAACAAGTACATACGAGTGTGATGGTCAGGTGTCCACAAACTTTTGGCCATGTAGTTCGTGTTATTTAAAATGAAAATAAATCCATGTATGATGTTGTAACTATAAACAGATAAAAAGCCAGATGTGTGGTTCTTTATGAAACGGAACAATGACGTAGTAACGAGCTGTAGTCTACGTGACGCGAGAGTAACTTGTTCGTTGTGTTGGTGCTTCGCAGGTTTTACTACAACGTCGAGTCCTGCGGTTCTCTCCGGCCCGAGACGATCGTGATGTCCGCGCTCGCCGTGCTCAAGAAGAAGCTGAGCGACCTGCAGACGCAGCTGAGCCACGAGATCCAGAGCGACGTCCTCACCATCAATTAAGCAGAGTTAGGAGAGAGCAGTGTGTTGTCAAGTGCAGAGAGAGAGAGAGCTTGATTTGTGGAGAGATGTACAGCAGGAAGTGGGTTTATATATGTTTTTTTACTTGTTGGATGTGGGTGGTGGGGAGCTCTTACTAATGAATCCATTAATAAATAAGTCTTGATAATGGCAAATCTGGATTTTGATTTGAATTATATCCATTTCTTCTTCTCCAGAAATAGTGCCAACTATCAACACACATCCCAGTCCTAGCTAGAGACAGCTGTCCTATCTTACTGTCTGGAGTAGATTTTCATTATCAGTAATAATGGTGATGAGGATTTTTTTTAATTCCTTCACTATAGCTCTAGAGGCAGAAAATCGAGAGAATCTGAGCTGCTTGTGCGACAGCTACAGTTAACGAAATTAAGCGTTATTTTTTTCGATACATTATATCTCCAAACGTTTGTGAACACCTGACCATCACACTCGTATGTGCTTGTTGAACATCCTACGCCAGATTGAGTCCATCTGTACGGTTATAATAGCCTCCACTCTTCTGAGAAGGTTTTCCACTAGATCTTGGAGTGTGGCTGTAGGGATTCGTGTACATTCAGCTACAAGAGCATTAGTGAGGTCAGGCACTGATGTTCGGTGAGGAGGCCTGGGGTAAAGTCGGTGTTCATTCATCCCAAAGGTGTTCGGTGGGGTTGAAATCAAGGCTGTCAAGTTCTTCCACTCCAACCTTGGCAAGCCATGTCTTCATGGAGGTCATACAAAGACGTTCTATACAACAGTATACTTCCAAGTTTGGGGAAGAACCACATACGGGCGGTCAGGTGTCCAAATACTTTTGGACACAAGTGTGATACAACTGAATGATGGCAATGAAATATTTTTGATGCAGTGTGCTGTAAGTCTCATTCAATCTCTAGCAAAGCGTTTTATTCATGACGTCCCGGCGCTTTTGCTGTGTATTTTTTTTTTTGTCTCTCCCTGGATAATCACTCGCCAAATCATTACATGTGAATGTAAAAGGAACAGCAGAGGGCAGCAGAGAACAACACAAGTTCCATTTCGATCAAAATCAACCAAACCGCTTAAATTGCGCAAAAACCTCAACTCCAGAAAAACCAAACGATTTCTGGTCATCTTCTGATGTCAGCGCTTTAAATCCAACGTCATTAAACGTCACTGGATGGGTTTACCGACCGCTGCGACTTGCACCACTTCAAACACACATTCACATCTGTTACACAACATTTTGTATATTTATTTCTTATATATATATTATATAAAATGTCGAATATGGAGGAAAAGTTTGCCCACATCAACTTCTAATCATTTAGATTAAAATAAATGAAAGGAGCTGCAGCACAAAATGACCTCAACGCTTCTTTGCATATAATCAAATAAGGAGTAATGAGGTTAGACGTCTTAGACGCACGCGTCACTTCTGTGTTTCAGGTAAAACGTCGCACGCGTGCTCTATACGGTCGTCATTCCGTCAGGGGAGAAATAACGTTCAGGTTAATAAGCTCCACAGGTGAGTTTTAACGTGTCACGCTGTGTGAGTCACGATGTGTGCGATTCCTCGTTTGTAAATTATTCACACCACACAAATCTAAATTTTAACTTCATCTTTTAATTACAGGATCTAAAAGAAGCAGGTGACAGCCATTAGCTCAATATTTAAATATTTTCTATTTCACTGAGACCTATATATAAATTCTTGATTGATTGAAATAGCGTTGATATACTGTACGTGGAATACTGGCAAAAATCGGAACAAAACTTAAAAAAAAATAAAAATAAAAAAATCCCAAACAGTTTCCCTTAAGAGTGTGTATTGCTTCTTAACCGATATCACATCAATTTTTGGCACACCACAAGTCAGTTAAATGTCATAAAAATCTCAAATATTTCTAGAAATCTTTAAAATACTGTGCTGTTTTTTTTTTCTCCTAAAATAAGCTATATAGAGATGATCGATAACTCTAACTCCTCTAAGGTAGAGATAAGCAAGCACGTTGCTTTTTCACTGCACACTTACACCGCCGTGTGTTCAGCCGTCCTCTGTTCCCCTCCCTCAGTTCTCACGTAAACACAGGACACACAATTTAAAAGATGAAATGCTGCTGCAAATGCAAAAAAAACAACAAAAAAAACCTCGTCTCGGCGGCGTATGTGGTAGGTTTGGGTGACTGAAACAAAGCATATGATTAATGCTTTGATTGGGATGAAACCTAAGATCAGATCTAATTCGGCGATTCAGAATGGACCAACTCCGCACAGAAACGAGGGGCTGATCGGATATATATCGGTCGTTTTTTTCTCCTTGAATAAGAAAAATACATTTATCGTTCATATTTAAAGCAAAACTCCACCCTGATACACTTTCGTACGGTGTATGAGGACGCTAGTTTATCGGTTGGTGCTGTATTTTCATTATTCCTGTGAGAAGATAGCAGCTCCCCGTGGATGATGTCACAGGGGGACGTTTGCGCACTTTAATGGGGGGCAAAAATCTCAAACATAAGTGATAACAGTCAGGCGTTTGCTCTTCTTCGTCGCCATTTTCAAGAGAAATCCAACGACAACAAAAATGATGTTGCCGCGACCGTTGGACTCAAAGTTCCAGAATGCAATGCAGCTACATGACGCAGATAGTGACCTATGAGAAGATGAGCGTGATGGCATTAATGGTGGTGTTAACATGAAAGTTGGAACAGAGTGGATCGATGAGGAGGTGAGAGAGCTGGACAGACTGAAGGACTAAAGTGCTGCCGCATCGCTCTCTTTAGGTAGAGATCAAGCAAGGGCTGAATCCCACTGCACCACCAATGACACAGGAACATTAACTAAAGTGAAAACAATACAACACGTCAATGAATCCTAAACTTGGACGTCACGTAAAGTTATACAGGGTGGAGTTTTCCTTTAAGTAGCTATACTGGTTTTTGCAGGTAAAAACTAAATATTATATTACATCCATCATGCACTGTGAAAATTCATCAAGACTTTTGATCTGATTGTAGAATTGCAGTATTATCCAACGCTCGTCAACGTTTGACGTTCTATGCTACTTCTAGAGAGCCAACACTGATATTACGATAAAGGTCCATAAAGAGCAACTCCAGCGTTTTGATGGTTTGTTTAAAGCGTCATCTTCGTCACCAGCTGATGTTCTCCCTGATGTGAGGAGGGCATCAGTTCCTGCCCTACTTTCTAAGCCCAACATTCACGCTACACTCGTTCTATATACTGCAGTAATGCAGGCTGAGGAGAATGTGATGGTCCGGTACAGACAATCCACGCACGGGCTCCGATGAATGAACGCATGAGTCGCGGGCAGTGTGAATACAAACGCTTGACCTGCACTAGAGGTGTGTGTGTGTGTGTGTGTGTGTGTGTGTGTGTCCCAGCCAATCCCGCCTTCTCCTGCAGTTATTTCTCTTTGTACAGTAGGGTCCAAAGGTCTGAAACCACATTGAAAAATCAATTACATGCATTATATTTGATCCGATCGATCCATCTCAGGGAGATTTCCTTTGCCGCTATCGCCTTTGACTTGTAAAACTGTCTTGTGACCGTGTCCATGGTTAAACGTGCTCTAGAAATAAACACAATTGAATATTTTGAACAAAATTCGAAGAATCTTTCGAGAATGGAATGTAAATGTGTTCAGTATCTTGAATATTCGTGATTCTCTACTATTTCTAGGTCACTAGGTCATGCAAATCTGTTCCTGGCCATGTTAACTCACCCGAGACATATCCCTATCTTATCCTTTCCACTGAAGACACTGTGATGGGTTTGAGCGATTGAAAAAATGTCTCTAACATTCGTGCTGATGATATCATTTTTGTCTGCATTTACAAAATCATGCAAAAGAGAAGCATTTTTTTTTTTACTAGACGTCTAAGACTTTCTGACCCCCACTGTACGTGCTGGCGTACGACCGTCCACATCTGAACCCTCCGCGATCCACTGCTAATGAGCATAGCTTTCGTTTGTCCAGCGAGCATCATGTCTGATTGCTCGCTCCCGATGCTGAACTTCGGTCGATGTCAGACGTGTTACAAAAGGAATTTCACACTACTATACGCTACACTCGATTGCCAAGCGGACTTCCGGGTTCTGCGCATCGCTTTCAGGAAGAAAAAGAAAAAAAAACAAAACAAATCTACAATTAAACCAGTGAAACAAAACAAAAGTGTGGGATTGTCGAGCATGTTTGTGTCTCATCGACCAGCACAAATTTATGGTTTGACAGCGTGGGAATGAATAAGCCTAGCTCCCTGGATAAGCTGACGTCACACATCTTGACTCCAAGGCCAATGCCTGGAACAATCAAATAAAAAATAACAGAGCTTAAGAAAGGGTTTTTTTTTTCCCCCCATGAAAGTCACTGGAGTTGCTCTTTAACCCTTTAAATGCTCTGCTTTTTTTCTTCTTCTTAGATCGGATTCGGCCTCACTTTGAATCTGCCAAATGAATAAGTGTAAGCAACAATCAAGCTAACCTTCCCCACCATGGCAAAAAAAAAAGGTCATGATTATCCCAGAACACAAACGTAAGAACAAAGCATCACTGCAGGGATGAGTAATCTGTAAACCGTACAACTGGAAAAATAAATAAATAAATAAATAAATAAATAAATAAATAAAAGAAAGGTTTCAGTGCAGTTACAGATTTGCCTAAAGCAACATATTGGAAAATAAATAAATAAAAAAGACTAACTCTCTTGCATTCAAATCACAAAGCAACTATAAAATATCTAGTATACCACTGACCGCTTTACAGTTTGAGACAGTATATGTACGACAGTGTAGCCTGCAGTAGACAAGACACATTCTGGTCACTGGATCAAGTGTACACTCGTATCTAACAGCTGTGTGCTGGAATATCAAGGGTGTTTCTCTAAAGGCATCTCTTCAAATTGTTCACGCATAATACTCTAAACCTTATATAAACATCTCTGCTCTCCTAATCCATTTGAATCAAGTACTCGCTGTAATGGCAACATAAGAAGAACAGCTGGAAGGTGGTATAAAAATAGTGGAGGAAATAGCAGTCTCGTCTAGTAGGACTTCAGGAACTAAACCGAATGGCAGGAATGCAGTCAAACCTCACAATGTGGAAGACACGCAATATCAGTCGATATTATACTTCAGAAAGACTTGAGTGATTTTGACTCATTCAGACAAATACCTTGCAAATACCTGCAATCAGAGACAAAAAGATGGAAAACCGTCATGCCAACACACACACGAGAGAGAGAGAGAGAGAGAGAGAGAGAGAGAGAGAGAGAGAGAGAGAGAGAGAGAAGTGACCCTTCATGCCTCTGGTGAAGATGCTGGGGTCGTGAACATGTGAACTGAGGAACAGCATGACACCAATTGACAGCATGACAGCAAATGCGCTCATCTTAAAAATCCATGTATATCCTGGTCAAATATGTAGTAGGAAGAAGAAGGAAAAAAAAAAAAAAAAAGCATGAATTTTTCAGACAAAACACAGATGATCCTTCCCTTTTTGCTGAAGAAATATTCTCTGGATAACTGTCTTAGCAAAGATAGAAAATGGAAGGCCAGCTCTGCTGGTTCTTCAGTTCATTCACACGAGGCCTGAGACCATAAAACCCCAAAACAGCAATGAGCGCTAGTGTGTGTGTGGACTGTACAGCGTGTTTGGCTTGTCGCGGCCCGTCACCGGCTGGAACTTTCACGTACAAAGAGCTTTATGCTTTGCGCACATCTTTAACACCTTGTCAGAACCTTTTCTTCAGGACATGAGTGCTCCGTAGAAATCTTTTCCAGCTGACGAGGGGGGAACCAAGGTATTAAAATAAGCAAAAAACCCCGAAAATGAGCGAGGAACAAATGAAGCTCAAGAACAAAAGAAAGCTTGTGCTGTCCCAGTCTCATCTGTCAAGCAGCAGCTTGAGGGCACGCTCGATGTTCATGCGATGACCGACGCGCGTCACTCCCAGGTCAATTAGGTCCTGTTTCTGCAGGCTGGGCAGGTGTGTGCCCTCTATGTCGTTCTCCAGGAAGGCGTCTCTGTGCTCCGCCAGGTTGAGGCTTTCCAGCCAGTCAGCCACATCCTGTTTGGTCCACGAAAGCACCGTCTTGGAGGCGAATGGTTTGCCAGAGGCGGCCTGGAGGAACGAGAGTGGCGAAGGTGAGCGACTTCGGCCCTGTACAGAGGACGTGGTGCTCACTGCAGGTAGAGAGGAGGACGATGAGGAGCAGCTCAGAATTGGAGGAGGAGATGTGATGCCTGGGCTCGAGGGATGGCGATGGTGATGCAAGCTCTCAGCCTGTCGGCAGGGCGACGGCGCAGGCACGTTCGGGCCGGGCTGATTGGTGAAGGACATGCTGGGGTTCGGCTGGGTTCCTGAGATGAGGGACACACCGTCCTGATTTCTAAAGAAAAATAGGCAGAGGAACAAAAATGGGAAGAATTGAATCCAGAAAAATAAGTCAATGAAGGTTTTGTGGTCATCAGTTAACTGAAATGGTCAGTAATAAGTCAAGGTGATTGGACTTGTATTGCAGTCTTCAAGACGTTTCTCTCCTCATCAGGGAGGATTCATTAGGTCATCATTAGTTCACAGTTGAGGAAGGGCCTGAAAAGAGTGGACAAACATCTCCAAGTACAAGACCAGTCACCCTGACTTGTAAGTCAGATATAAACAAAGGAAGAGAAAGATAGCAAACATTACATTTTTTGCACCTGGAAAAAGGCACATAAAAACAAAGTTTGCCTAACGTCGGTGAACCATATAATCGAAAGCAAAACTCGCTCAAAACCTTTCATTGTTGATCTGTACAAATTTTAGAATCTCTGAAGGATGAACAAATCAAAATAGCTAGTTCGATATTAGTTCTGTGTCAATTCTTTGGTCTTTATATAACCACAGATGAGTAAATGAGGCTCAGGCTTAAAAAAAAAAAAAAGGTCTACAGTGGGAGGAGGCACCAGTGTCTTCTTTAAGGAAGTATGCCCAATATAGGCTAACAATCCAAACTACTAATACGTACAGATCAAGCTGCGCTGCTAAGAAAACAAACCGGATAATCATGCGACTCGAAACCCATTCGCTTTTGTCATCACTAGCAATAGATGACATTTTTTTAGTTTGGGTAAGGGGCTCTTGAAAACCCTCATGGGGACAGTTTATGTGATATAATGACTGAGTAATAAATGGGTCATGTTCCAAATCAAGCAAATACGCATACACATGCACAAGCACTAACACACCTCTCCCTCTTCTATGGTTTGGTCTCTGTTCATCACACCGATGTTGCTCATCTCATCCTCAAGGCTGTTCTCATTATTAGGTTGCTAGGCAACTCGTTCTTTCATGAGCTCAGCACACACACAAATCTGTGTAGCTAAATGAATGTCTATGTTACTGGGGCGGATGTTGTTGGCTGTGATGGGATGACATACCTCAATCCAAAGTGAGTTCTACATCCTGGGGGAGAGTCTAGTGCTTCCCCTGGCTTTGGTGCTTTGTCTTTGCTGACATGTTGCAGAACAGAGTTTATTTCAGTCAAGCCTTGGGGTTTTGTCTCTGGTCCATGGGGGTTTTTCAGATCCAGAGGTTCCCCCCAAAGCTTTGAGGTTCTTTGTGTTGGGGTTTTTAGAGGCTCTGGTGGGGCAGTTCCCAGGGGTGGTGGGGGGATTGAGGAGGGCACCCTGAAAGAGCTTATGGTCTCCTCATTTAAGGCGTCCTTGTAAAGTGCGTTGCTCTTGTTGACGGCGTACTTGGCTTTGGGCTTGGGCAGGACCTGTGCCCTGTCCACCAGAAAGGCCTGACCGTCTGCATAGACCATGCAAGTGTCCAGGGTCTCTCCTCCTTCTGATGATAAAGTGGAGATGCTGGATACAGTGGAGACCGTACTCGTGGTCTCCAGTTGGGGGTCTCCACTGCTTCGGCTGTCCACTTCAATGCCTGAGTCAATAATGGGCTCATAGGGTTCCAGAGGTCCTGTAGGAAAGCTGGGAGGTGTGCAGTTAGTAAGAACTGTTGGTCTCTTGATCTCTTGATCTCTTGAGTTGCTTGTGGTTAAATGGGAGTAATAGGGAGAAAGTGTTGGTCCACTCATGCCATTGGATTTCTGTTTCAGTAGTTCACTGAGTGCCCCTGATTGGTCTTCCGGGATGTCAAAACTGTTGGCAAACTCTAATGGTGGAGGCAGGGGTTCGGCAAACACAAACTCCTCATCAATGTCAACAGAGGCCAGAGGTGGTGGAGGGATACCAAAGGGGAGTTTGACAGGCTCGTCTACAGAGCTGACGGAGATCATGGTTTTTGGTGGCAAAGAGAGAGGCTTTGGTGTTGCAGGCTTTGCAGGAGCTGGCTGGTTGGGATCACGAAGCTCCCCAGGTGTGCTGTCAGGACAAACATCCTCATCTCTCTCTCCTTCCAACAGGCTGTTCTCCTCAGTTTTGGCCCCATCTGTGGTGTGAACCATTAGTAGCCCTGCTGACTTCTGTTGGGATGTGTCTACAATGTCAATCAGCATGTTCTTCTTCTCCTCTGTCCTCTTCTCAGCCTTGACCAGGTCCAGTTGAAACTTGGACTCTGTCTCATACTTTGACTCCGTCATCTGTCTCCGCAGGCCTCCCCGTGGCCTGCCCATGGTGGCAGTGCTGGAGAAACTCACTTCAACATTGGACCGAAGTTTTGTGTCAATGAAAAGTGGCTTGTTGAGGTCCAGTTTGGATGGGTCACTCTTAAGTGGCAAAGGCTGAGACTGCTCCCTCATGGCCCGATCTCTGGCAGCTAATGCTAAGGCTAATGGAGAATTGGGGTCTAGTGGTTTTCCGGTCACAGGGTGAACATAATTCCCGCTCCCTGAGCTGTAGGTCTTGTGAGCTGGCAGGCTGATAGGACTGTGACCTGTTCTAGTGTTGAGTAACTCCCGCACCATGGTGGGTTCTGGGCTGTTGAAGTCTGTCACATTGCCCCCTCCCCGAGGGATGCTGAGCAGGGACGAAGGGGGAGCCATGAGTCGGCGCAGACGCTCATCACTGCTAAACATGCCCTCATCAATGGACTTTGAGTGTCGCAGACGAGGGGTAGGAGTGGGAGCCACATCCTCATCGCCAGCGTCTGTGGATCTGAAAGACGGGGAATTTCTGTGTACCGCCAGTCGTTTTTCCCTGGCTGTGCTGGGTGCCATGGCAGTTGCAAAAGGGCTTCCTGTATCGAGGCCATCCTCTGGCCGAAGTTGGCCTGGGTGGTCGGGCGTTGTTGTCTCAATCTCCATACTGCTGCCCTGGCTGCTCTTTCCGCTGCTGCTGGTGGAGGGCTCTTTGATGATGATCGTAGGTATGGGGATGGAGCAGGTTTTCTCTGGGCTGTCCTCTACATTGGACTGTTTCACAAGCATGCCCTTTCTACGTGCAGGCTTGTTTGGGACAAACAGTGCGGCATTAGCCATTTTGCCAACATCCGAGTATGGGTTCTCTGGAATCTGGGCTCGGCGCTTATGAAGGCTCTGCTGAGCAGTTGGACTGTTGCTGTAGGCCTCTACATTGTACTGTTCCGAGTTCTCTCTGTAATGCATGCCTTGCTCTCTCCAACCTGAACCAAGGCTTGCGTCTCCTCTGTCTGAAGGAGCGCTGTTCACAGTAGGATTTTGAGAGGTGAAGCCTGATCGGATTGTGCCATAACCATGTCCAGCAGATGTGGGGGCACTGTTGTGGGGAGGAGATGGAGGGGAAATAGCTGGTGGTGGGGGAATGTCTTCCGATGTGTCAGGCATTGATAGGCTTCTTGTAAATTTTAACATGGGAGGAGTGAGGAACTGCTTTTCTTCTTCAGTTACCCCTGTGGTTGGATAACAAGAGCCGATTACTCTGAGAGCACCCACATCAAATCAGGAATAGTTCCAAATATTTCATAAAGAACAAATAAACCAAAAGTGGCATTACTGGATCTAATACAGCAAACAACTTTTAAATTAGTAGGGTTTTGTTTTATTAAACACACAAAATGTTTATTTTTCTTTATATGGTGGAAAACAAAAACCCGTTCTGACCAGAGTAGGGTACTGTTGGTACAAAAATCACTCATGTACTGTTATGTACTGTTATTACAATATTATTGGTGAAAAAATGTATAATTTTTTGAATACTTGCCTATCGATGTCTGTCGGCGGATGGTTCCTTTTGGCACACCCAAGTATGGGCCTTTAGGGGTTACCGTTACCGGTGGGGAATCCACTGATGTGTCCTGGCTGTTGCACAGTGACTGCACAACCACAAAGATAGGTGTGTTAAGACAGAGGTTCAAAAAGAAATCTAGATTGTAAAACCTGACAGCCTGAAGTGTTTTATTCCACTTATATCACAGACAAAGACATTCTAGACAATTGTGTGCTTCATACTTTGTGGCAAAAGTTTGGGGAAGGCCCACTTACGGATGTGAAAATCAGGGGTCCACATACATTTGGTCATATAGTGAATTTTCTGATCTCACAATATTTCATTAGTGATTGTTTTATATGAAACAGAAAAAAAAGATATCATTATTGTGTCAAAGGTCATGCTTACATTCATTTCCGGGGCCACAGCGAAGCACCTGCTTGTGGGGCGCGGTTTAACAGCTGCCACCCTCACGTCCACGTTCGCGTTGTCCCACACCGGTTTCTGGGGAGGGACAACCTCCTCCACTTTATCTGCAAATCACCACAGTCTCTATTTAGGGATTAGGAAGCAACAGGACTCTGCATCTAATAAGATCAAGCCATTATCCTCTCACAGGATGTACAGAATAAAAAAAGAACCCAAACCAAGCAAGGGAAAGGAGACAGAAATAAGTACATTGACATTGGTCAAGGTCAAAGCCGTGCAAGCTCTTCCCGATTCCGAGGGAATGTGTGTCTCAGCGGCCACTGCACAACATGCTAGCGGTAGCGTTTGCTTTCATACAGGTCCCATGCATGGGAAATGATTACTTAGGGTGACGTGAAAAACAATCCTCTTCTTCTGAGCCACAATATCTGAAAGCTGATCATCTACACAGGGGCGGAGGAGAGGGAAGTTCAGTGTCTGATTTGCTGCCATCACATTTGTCAAGTGTGCATATACTGTGTATAAACGTGTATGTGACAAAAAAATCTTTAATCTCGAATCTTGAATCTGATTACATGTACTCATTCACACACACACACACACACACACACACACACACACACACACACACACACAGAGGCAGACAATTTCTCTTTGTTTCACATCATAAACATTTATAATTATAAATAACTAAATAAATAAATAACTGTAAATATGCAAGATATAAATCCCTTTATAGTTTCAATGCAGATGACTGGTTTTAGCATAAAAATAGGTTAGAAAATTAACACTTTGCATATATATATATATATATAAAATTTACACACACATACACGCACACACACACATACACGCACATGCACACACACACACACACACACACACACACACACACACACACACATACGGGAAACTCTGGAAATAATAAAGAGACCACTGCAAATGTTTCTTAAATCAGCATCTCTACATGTATGGGAGCCGGTCCATTCCAGTGTCCAACACAGGCACGCATCATTCTACTAAATGAGGTTCAGATTAGGTGAACGAGAAAAAGTATTTAAAAAAAAACAAAAACACTGCTGTGGTCATCAGTGTCCTCTTGCAATAGGACCAGCTGGATGGCGAAGACAGTGCTGGCTTTACTGGCAGAGGAATACAGTGAGTGTCGGGTTGCTTCCATTCTTAAAATTTCAAAGAGGGCGGTTCATAAGTGCAGGGTCAAGCAGCAGACATTGGGGACAACAAAGTTGAAGGCGAAAACGGCTCTCCACTGACTGGGATGACCGCCATCAAGTGATTTACAAAAAGAATGGCAAACGGCAGCTGGGGTAGACGTGCATGGCAAAGATGGTTTGAAACAGGCTCCGAGGGGCAGGGCTGAAGTCGTGCACAGCTATCAAAAAGCACTTCAATGAAAAGCAAAGAAGAACCAGGCTGATTGGACCTGGAAAGGATTGGACTGTATTGGGCTGGAGTAAAGTCCAATTTTGAGTGTTGCCCAACACCTGGTCATCTAATGGTTAGACAGAGTCCTGGAGAGGCCTACAAGCCACAGTGTCTCGCGCCCACTGTGACATTTAGTGGAGGAACGGCGATGATCTGGGGGTGCTTCAGCAAAGCTGCAATCGGACAGATTTGTCTTTGTGCAGGACACATAAATCAAGATTGTCCTGGAAGAAAACTTGCTTCCTTCTGCTCTGACAATGCTCCCCAACTCTGAGGATTGGCTTTTCCAGCAGGACAATGCTCCATGCCACACTCAAATTGTGGATGGAGGACCACCAGATCAAGACCCTGTCATGGCCAGCCCAATCTCCAGACCTGAACCCCATTGAAAACCTCTGGAGTGTAAAAAAGAGGAAGATGGATGGTCATAAGCCATCAAACAATACAGAGCTGCTTAAATTTTTGATTGTGAAAGACTGGTGGAGAGCATGCCAAGATGCATGAAGTCTGTGATTGAAAATCAGGGTTATTTCACCAAATATCGATTTATGAAGTCTTCCTTAGTTAAAACATTAGTATTGTGTTGTTTAAGAAATCAATATGAACTTATTTTCTTTGCATTATTTGAGGTCTGACAACACTGCATCTTTTTTTTTGTTTTTTTACCCAAACACATACCTATAAATAGTAAAACCAGAGAAAGTGATAATGGATAAACAGTGGTCTCTTCATTTTTTCCAGAGCTGTATATATAGGGTCTTTCTCTATGTGTTATATAGTAGGATGCATTACTCGGATAATTATAGGACAACTAGGTTTCTAATACTGACACGCACCACTGACATCTTATTCAGCCCCTTTGAACCTACACAACACTGATGGCTGGTGATACCGGTTTTTCTCTGTTTGTTTTTATCTATCCATTCAGCTCAAGGAAGCCTGAGGAGAGAAGTACGATCATTTCATCTGCTTATCAACGTTAAAACGAGTGCCAGCAGCTTTGCACTGAAAATATGGCATTACATTTTGCAGGTGGATTGTTGCTATATTAGACGTCTGCAGCAAGATTTCCATGACAACACCACATTTCAGAATGATTCAAAGCTGTAGAGGGTCCTCTTACAATGACGGGTAGCTAGAACGCTAGCATATCCCCATCCTTACAAAGAATCTTCTTTAACAATGAGACTATAACACTTCCAGTGAGGCATATCCATTACCAGTAGAAGAAATTATTTCCATTTGCATTTTCACTATGAAAAATAGAGATTCAGGTCTGTAGAGCATTCTCTTTGCTATATTCAGCATGAGTGTTTACTTGTTTGTAAAAAACAAAACAAAAAAAAACATATATATATATAAATAATACACACACACACACACACATATATATATATATATATATGTGTGTGTGTGTGTATATGTGTGTATATATATATATATATATAAATAATACACACACACACACACACACACACACACACACACACACACACACACATATATATATATATGAACATGTTTCATATATAAATTACATATCTATTAGTTATCTACAGCGCCCTCCACTAATTTTGGCACCCTTATTCAATATGAGCAAAGAAGGCTGTGAAAAATTGTCTTTATTGTTTAACCTTTTGGATCTGGAGAGATTCTGTATGGAGGAATGGTCTCAGATCCCTTGCCATGTATTCTCCAACCTCATTCAGCATCATAGGAGAAGGCTCAGAGCTGTTATCTTGGTAAAGTGAGGTAGCAAAAATAATAAAAAAAAAGGCAAAAAAATTTTTTTTTTTTAAAAAAAATATTTTTTTTTTAAAAATTTTAAAAAAAAAAAAATAATTTTGTAAATTTTTTTGAACAAAATATAGTTAACAATAAAACAAAATATTTATATGAATAGGAGGAGCACTATTTGTTTTTGTTTTATAAAGTTTTCCAGAAAGGATAACTGGGCGCTGACAGAGAGGTTTTTTTCTGAGCGAGACGCCAGAAGCTTTTCAACAATGAAAGATCAATACTACTTGATTTACATCATCCTTAGTAACCGCCTGGTCAGGGGCACAGTCATGGTTTTAATTTGCCTACTAGTTTGTTTATAGTTTGGGGAAAAAGAACCAACTACAAACATCAGGGGTGAGTACAAACAAAAAAATAACCATACCCTTAGGATTAAAAAACATTCTTTTGCACATCTCTATCTGAGATCAATTATGAGACACAAAGAGATATAGCTGAGGTTCCAATGTTTCCAGGGATATATCAGTAGGGTTTTATATATATATGTATGTATATATATATATATATATATATATATATATATATATATATATATATATATTTCTATATATATATATATTCGCGGACCAACACCCCGCGCAAAACTAGGAGGTTCGCTCCTTCCCCGACTGCCGCCCGGAACGCAGGCGGGCAGCCTCGCGCCCGGTCCCAACGCCAACCGAAAGGGCCGTCACTGCAGGGTGGAGCCAACCCCCGCCACGCCGCGGCGGATTGGCGAACGGGAGCAGGAGGTTCACCAATCCGGCTCCAGAAGGAGGGGATAAAAGGACACCCTTCCGCCCGCAACGAGGAGGACCAACTCGGCTATGTAGGCAGCTAATGTCCGAGGTAATTACCACTGAATCCGCGCAAAACGGGGCTTACCTAAGCCGGCGCGCTCCTCTCTCTCGCTCTCTCTCTCCCTCTCTCCGCTCACAGAGGGCTCCGCCCCGGCGAGGCAGCGGCGACAGACGAGGACAGTGGTGAGGCCGAAAAACCGGCACAGAGACCGCTCCTTCCCAGCTCTTCCGGGAATTCCGACAGCCCGGAGGACGCCGCAACGCCAGGCCGCCCCCGCCGGGTTTCCCTCATTTCACCCCACACGCACCGCACCCCAAACACACACACACACACTGCACTACGGATTTAAGGACAAATAAATCCTGGGTTTTCCCTCACTTCTGCACTACAACCTGCCTCCCGTGTGTTTGTGCTACGCTTCGCCCCCCTGGGCTGATCCCGCTACACTGGTGGAGGATGCGGGCAGTAGCACAGGCCCACCCCTAAAAAAAAAAAAAAAAAAAAAAAAAAACCCCACACACAACTCATGGAGCAACGTTAAAACACCTGCTGGAGGCCAGCATCCAGCAACAGACCGTTACGCAGCAACGGCGCAAAGCCTCCAGGTGGCCACCCAAACGCGGTGGACCTTAAGACCCTGACCCCCGCTGCACACAACACCCTCCCGGACCCCAGGTGGCGAGCTCCGCCACCTATTACCACCCCTCTCCCCGGCGAGGACCTCGTGTGGTTATTTCGAAACCAATCAAAAAATATTGCCCGTCGAGAGGGTGGGATCGGGATGACTGGCCCAGGGCCATTGGCGGGTTACTCACGGGGGAGGCACGCACCGCCTATTACAGCCTCGAACCAGAAGACGCGCCCGATTACCACGATGAAAGAGGGGGTCCTGGCGTGGTTGCGCCGCACCGGGCCAGGCGGCAGTAGAGTTCCACAACTGGGTCTACCAGCCGGGGCCGCCCCCGTGGGCAACTAAACGCTCTGATCCGACTCACTAAGCGGTGGCTCCGACCGGACCAGTATACAGCCACGGAGGTGGTAGAGAAGGTGGCGATGGACCGGTTCCTGAGGGCGCTACCCGCCCAGAACGACAGGCCATAGGGGCACAGGCGCCAGAATCACCCCAGGCGCATCGCCGGCACTGGGCGTACTATGACCACGCCCGGGTTTAGCCAGGGGGACCATCAGCCCTCTGCCCAACCCCTCGGGACCTCAGGGCCCCGGCCTGACCGTCAACGGGCCCCTGGACCATGGAGGACCCGCCGGAGGTCACCAAGCCGGATGACCCCCGCTGACGAGCCCATGCCCACGGAACCGGAGATAGAGCCCCGTCGGCCGATCCAGAAACCACTAGCTCGCTGGGTGCGCTCCACCTCCAACAGCCTCCGAGGGCCCCACCCAGAGGGTGTGGGTAGAAGGAAGACCCGTCACCGCCCTACTGGACACCGGGAGCACAGTGACGCTCGCCCGACCGACAGTCCTCCCCAAGGCACTACAACCGGAGGGAGTCCTCGCCGTTACCTGCATCCATGGGGAGACCCGGGAGATCCCGGCAGCCGAGGTGCGGATCCGGAGTACAGCCGGGACCTGGCCCCTCCATGTGGGCGTGATCCCCACTCTTCCGGTGCCACTGCTCCTGGGGAGAGACGGGCCGGCTTCCCAGCGGGCCGGCGGCCGCGGCGAGCCCGTCGCGGCGGACCCAGAGGACCCAACGGGCAGTCTGCCTCGCCCACGACGGGCGGAGACGCCGAACCGAAGGTGAGTCCTCCCGATTGACTAATCCAGTGTCCTCTGTGTTCCAACAGGTGAACCGGGAAGGGAAGTTCGGCCGGGAGCAGAAGGAGGACGACCGCCTGAAACACTGTTGGGCACAAGCGCGCGTGATAGAGGGGGTCACCCAGAACCCCGACCTGAGGCTCCCCACCTCGTACTTCCTCGTGAAAGGGGGCCTTCTCTACCAACGAGTCTGTCGCAGAGAGGAACCGACGGACCTCCTGGTGGTACCACGGACGGAGACTAACCTGGTAACCTGCATCTGGCCCATGCCCACCCCTCGCGGTCACGTACGGGGCACGCAACACGCTGGAGAAACTGAGAGACCGGTTCGTTTGGCCCGGGATGGATGCCGAGGTCCGGGGGTTCTGCCAGCAATGCCCTCAGTGCCAGCGCACCGCGCCCAGGAAGCCCCCGCCAGCACCCCTCATTCCGCTACCCATCATAGGCGTCCCATTCGAGCGGATTGGTATGGACCTGGTAGGCCCCTTTCCCAAGTCGCGCGGCCACGCAGTACATCCTCGTTGTTGTGGACTATGCCACCCGGTACCCGGAGGCGGTGCCGCTACGCAAGGCCACTTCCCCCAACATCGCCAGGGAGCTAATGCTCCTTTTCAGCCGGGTGGGCATTCCCAAGGACATCCTGACCGACCAAGGTACGCCCTTCGTGTCAAAATTAATGACGGATCTGTGTCGGTTGTTGCAGGTGAAACATCTGAAGACGTCTGTCTACCACCCGCAGACCGACGGACTCGTGGAGCGCTTCAATCAGACGCTCAAACGGATGCTACGGCGGGTGGTAGACGACGAGGGGAGGAACTGGGACCTCCTCCTCCCCTATGTACTCTTGCGTCGCGGGAGTGCCCCCAGGCGTGCACAGGCTTCACCCCGTTTGAGCTCCTGTTTGGGCGGCGGCAAGAGGACTGCTGGACGTCGCCAGGCCTGGGAGGAACAGCCGTCCCCTGCACTTCGATCATTGAGTACGTGCAGGAGATGCAAGATAGAATTGACCGCGTGGCACCAATAGTGCAGGGAACATATGCGCGCCACGCGCAGGAAGAACAACAGCGGGTGTATAACCGCCCGGCACAGCCCGAGAGTTCCATCCAGGCGATCAGGTCCTGCTTCTAGTGCCTAGCAGCCCTGCAAGTTCCTGGCCCGGTGGCAGGGCCCGTTATCGGTCCTTGAGCGACGGGGACGTCGTTAACCACCGCCTGCAACAACCCGGTAAGCGTACGGACGGGAAGTTATACCACATCAACCTGCTGAAGAGATGGGTGGAACCAGTCCCGAGGGTTTCGCGTGGCGCGGGCGCGGGACACAGATCCTGACAAGTGCGCCTTGGTCGACTTTGGGGAAGACCTCACCCCGCGCAGAGACAGGAACTCAACGAGTTGGTGGACCAATTAACAGACGTGTTCTCCTCCTCCCCGGGGATGACCCAGGTGGTTCACCACACGATCAAGACACCCCCCGGCGTGGTAGTTAGACAGAGACCCTACCGGGTCCCTGAGGCCCGGCGGAAGGCCATCGAGGAGGAGGTGGAGCGAATGCTAAGGGATGGGATCGTCGAGGAGTCATCCAGCCCCTGGTCCAGTCCCATCGTCGTTGTACCGAAACCCGACGGAAGCATGCGCCTGTGTAACGACTTCCGGAGACTGAACCAGGTATCGGACTTCGATAGCTACCCCTCCCCAGTGGACGACCTGGTGGAGCGACTGGGGAGGGCCCGCTTATATCCACCCTGGACCTTACCAAGGGTATTGGCAAGTTGCCCTAGCGCCGCACGCCAGGCCCAAGAGGCCTTTAGTACCTCCACCGGCCACTGGCAGTACCGGTTCCTCCCCTTTGGCCTACACGGGGCACCAGCCACCTTCCAACGGCTGATGGACATCGTCCTACGACCACACCGCAGCTTCGCGCCCGCCTACTTTGGACGATGTCGCGTCCACTCCCTCCACCTGGTCGGACCACCTGTTCCATCTGGGGAGGTCCTGAGGGGGCTCCGGAAAGCTGGACTGACAGCCAACCCCAAGAAATGCCACCTGGGATTAACCGAGGCACAGTACCTGGGGTACCGTGATTGGGGGGGGTTGCTGAAGCCGCAGACGAGGAAGATCGAAGCCGTAGGGGACTACCCTCGCCCTCATCGAAGAAACAGGTAACGCGTGCCTTCTTGGGGTTGGCGGGTACTATCGGAGATTCGTGCCTACTTCCGGCGAGTAGGCCGCCCTCTTTCAGATCTCACCAAAAGGGCCAGCCGGACCGGGTGAAGTGGTCAACCGAGGCGGAGAGAGCCTTCCAGGCCCTGAAACGGCCCCTCACCAGTGCCCCGGTGTTGCGGAACCCGGATTTTTCGCCCCCCCTTCACGGTACACACCGACGCATCTGAAACAGGGTTGGGCGCGGTCCTCTCCCAAACCTTCGACGGAGAAGAGCACCCGGTCCTCTACATCGGCCGGAAACTGGCCCCCGCGGAAAAGAGGTACGCAGCGGTAGACGGGAAGCCTTGGCGATCAAGTGGGCCATTGAAGAGTTGAGGTATTACCTGGCAGGCCGACACTTTGTCCTGGTCACAGACCACGCGCCCCTGCAATGGATGGCCAAGGCCAAGGACACGAACGCCCGGGTCACGCGGTGGTTTCTCGCCCTGCAGGATTTCTCCTTCCAGGTGCAGCACCCGGGGGCCCTGCATGGGAATGCAGATGGGCTCTCACGACGAGACACGCTCTGGGCCCACCTCCCAGCGGCAGTAGGCTCGGAGCTGAGGGTACTGTCGCGCGCGGACCAACACCCGCCGCAAAACTAGGAGGTTCGCTCCTTCCCCGACTGCCGCCCGGCACGGGCGGGCAGCCTGCGCCGGTCCCAACGCCAACCGGAAGGGCCGTCACTGCAGGGTGGAGCCAACCCCCGCCACCCGGCGCGGCGGATTGGCGAACCGGGAGCAGGAGGTTCACCAATCCGGCTCCAGAAGGAGGGGATAAAGGACACCCTTCCGCCCACGAACGAGGAGGACCAACTCGGCTATGTAGGCAGCTAATGTCCGAGGTAATTACCACTGAATCCGCGCAAACACGGGCTTACCTAACCGCTCGCGCTCTCTCTCTCTCGCTCTCTCCTCTCTCTCTCCGCACAGAGGGCTCCCCCGGACGAGGACGGCGACGACAGACGAGGACAGTGGTGAGGCCGAGAAACCGCACAGGAAACCGCTCCTTCCCAGCTCTTCCGGGAATTTCCGACACGCCCCGGAGGACGCCACCGCTCGCCCCCCCCCCCCGGGTTTCCCTCATTTCACCCCACACGCGCACACGCACCCAAACACACACACACACACTCGCCACTACGGATTTAAGGACAAATAAATCCTGGGTTTTCCCTCACTTCTCGCACTACAACCTGCCTCCCGTGTGTTTGTGCTTACGCCTTCGCCCCCCGGGCTGATCCCGCTACAATATATATATGGTTTAGGCTCCACCTGGTCAGGGTTTAGATACAAATATGGATACGGATATTAGGAGCACTAAACAGATACAGATAGTGACATTGTGTTAAAACCTCAACAAATAAATACATAAATAAGTTAACGATGTACATAAAATTGCCTTATATACATATATATATATATATATATATATACAGACACATATATATATGTATATATAAATACACACACACACACACACACATATGTACATACATACTATATATATATATATATATATATATACACATACAGAGAGTATATGCATTTGATCATTTAATAAAACCTGACTGTAAGACTCACCCTTCTTTTTCCTCAAAGTAGCTTTAACATAAAAGAATATTCAGTTTTATTCATGAACGGATATTCACACATCATTTACATACAAGAAGGGGGATTCAAAGCAGATGAAAGGCATCAGAGTGGCATTAACCTGGATAAAATGTAATGCCATATCAGACAGTTATCACCTCCATGCAACGGTCTACTCTACACAAACTTTAGCAGAACCAGACAGGACAGATCGAACAGTAACAAGACACAGAAACGTGTTATAGTCTAACGTTCTGAAATGCACTGGTCTGCAGGTTCTTTACATAATGCCGTGTAAGTGCAAATAAATCTGTTCAATTTAACCAGAGAAAACTGGCACCAGAAGCAAAACCAGTGTCAGTGATGCTTTCTAACTAATCAAACGTTACCGCACAGAAATCAGAGAACAAAAATCCGTGCAACCTGGCGCTGTAAAGCGAGAGCTGATCAGGCTATAAATATACGTACGTATATAAATATATAAATAGGAATACATTTCTTTGCTTTTCGGCTCTCACTGGGGGTTTTTGATACTAAAACACAGAACTAGCTGGAAGAGTGGATGTGCTTTTAAAAATATATCATGACCCAGTAAGATAATACAGACAGATTTCTGTACTTTATAGAAACAAATACGGAGTCAAAGACCACAAACGACCATATTCTGTGACTCAGAAACCACACACACACACACAGACACACACACACACACACACACACACACACAGAGAGGGTATGAGCATGCCAAATAATTACAACTGATAAACAAACTTACCTTTATCCACTTTTTCAGCCAAAAAAAGATAAAGATAAAACATGAAACGTTAGCACACATTGAGTTCTGACAAATCAGAACTATTAGCTAAACACGAGTCACACGAGCAAAGTCGCTTGTGTCACTTGTTGTTCGTAGGTGAAGAAAGATAGTAGACATAATGTTCGGTAAGTGTTTCTACAGCTATTTAAACACACATTTAAAAACTGAGTGAAAACTGCTTTGACCTGGACTAGCTTCACTGGCAGATTAGCAAATCAAACAAACTGGACCAGCTACACCGGAGGCACTAACGATCTCGTAGTTTTTGGTTCATAGTGACGCTACACACATTTAATGTGAGGTTGTTTATAACAGATTAAGATAAAAAGTCATGGGGTTTGTTTTTGTTTTTTTTCTTCCAATTTTCTGCATCATACAGTAAAGTTGTGAGTGGGGAACTGAAGAAACGTCGGACCACACTGAATAATTCGAGGAGCAGGCTCAGTCGAAAATGAAAGGTCAGCAGAAGCTAGCTATGAACTCAAAATCCAGTTCCTCTCTTCAGTACTCCACAGTAGATATTCAAGGCATCAAATATCAAATCACCAACATCATCAAATTAGATTAGAGAAAACTGTATCTTATTGTAGAGACGAGGATTCTGCGCATTTCTTTAGCCATCGTTGAACCTTTTTCGGCATGTCGGTGTATGGTGCTTACCCAAATCCTCCAGTTCCGAGGTCATGGATTTGGATCGGGTGGAAAGCGCAGTGGATGGAGCTCTCCTCGGAGGCGCTGGGGCTTGAGCGGCAAATGAAAAAACACATGTAATTAGCCACGGGCTAGCATTCGGCGTATCATCCTGCGATTTATAACAACGAATTCTGCACAATTAAACGGTTAGTAAGAGACAAGCCAAAAAGGTCACGGAGAGATTTTCTCTCTGAACAAATTTAGTAATAGTTATATACTGTGTGTGTGTGTGTGTGTGTGTGTGTGTGTGTGTGTATATATATATATATAGGGTAACGAAAGGACTTGCCCATATGGCTATTAGAATTTTATTCATATTTGCCCAGCAGAAAAGTAGGCTCATTGAGAAAAAGAGAAGAACTACTTATTTACTTATTATTTACTCCTTATTTAAGTTTTCGTGGCTCCTGAGTGGTACAACGGTTCGAATCCTGATGACACCACAGCCATCTGTGGTCAGCAGTCCCAGAGAGCGAAATGAATGAAAATTGTGAATTTGATTATTTGCTAAACCATTCTTTTTTTTCAAAAAAAAAAAAAAAAAAAAAATCCATTATAGGAAGCAATCATCTTTGATATGAGGAGAGGTTTCATATTTATCAATAACACCAGAGTGGATTTTGCAGGTTAAAGAAACAGTGCTGATCTACAAGTTGTAAAACTTGAGAGGAGCTAAATGAATGGACCCACGTAACGAGTGTACCTTTTTTCCGAGCCGTATCATCGGGGTCGAGATTTCTGCTGACAGTCACGACTTTGATGATGAGATGATTTCCCCCGTGACGGATCATATTAACCACCTGTTTGTGGCCCACCTTCACCACGTTGTCCTTGTTAACCTGAGACAGGAAAAGCAGAGGAGAACCGAACATCTAAATCGGTTCAACATCAGAACACATTTTGTAAACACCAGAACCTGATATTAAGTGCATTTCTAGCCACATATTTTGGTATATATTTTGTGGTGTAGACCAGATGGTAGTCAAATGTGATCAGGAATACTAAATTATAATTTTACAAAATATTTTTCATAGCTCTACTATATGAGCATTTTGCAGCACAGCATTTTCTTTTCTTTTTTTTTTTTTCCTCCCTAAGTGTACAGCCACTGAGATAATGAGATAATGGGCCCAGCTGGGCTTCCCTGCTAAAATACAGTCTAACAATAGTAACGTGAAAATAGCAATCTGATGGCAGGCACAAACGGCTACATTCACAAATACCGACATTGTACCAACTGACAAATACCAACGGACTCGTATCGGTCCTCAGTGTGAACACAGCTCTGCTCTGAAACAACACACTAACGTATGAACATCGTCTAACCCAGTCACACGTTTGTAATATGCAGTACTGAAATCAAAAGGAAAACTTGATATGTTGGACAGCCTCAGTCTCAACAGTCAAATCTGACTTTTACGCCCACTAGATTCACAACGCCTATTAATCTGTGTAGTCCGTCATACTTCTGCGCCTTCGAGTCATAGGCCACTTTAAAAAAGGTGCCGTGAATCAGAATCGAGCAAAAGTGAATCAAAATGGATACATTTGAAAAATATCCGCCTTTTGACTACATCAAAAGAAATGAATGAATTAACGAAATATAGCTTAGTCGTTCATTTGTGCTGAATTGTGCCGGGCTTGGTTTCTCAGATTTGATAACAATTGCTGTATATTGTAGTGTAGGTCTGTAGTAATAATAATAATAATAATAATAACAATAATAATAATAATTAGAAATGCACCTATACTAAATTTCTGAGCCGATACCGATTATTCAGAATGATATCGGCCGATACCGATAGTTCTGCGTTTTACGCTTTCTTTTAAAATCATAATTCTTATTTTAATTGGAATTGGAGATGCACCGATGTATCGTCCGATAATCGATGCATCTCTGATAATAATAATAATAATAATAATAATAATAATAATAATAATAATAATAATACTGTCATTCCTTTGTGCAGATTTGTGCTGTACAAATATTTTCAGGTCTGTTTAGGTTTTTGGCATATCACACGTATTATTCACTGTGATGTTACTCAGCTATTAACCTACTTTAATATATGCAAGGAATAACACATGACGGACCATGCATTTATACAAAAATAATACGAAGTGAATTGTTTTTATATAACAGCACGGTCTGGAGTCTGCTAACACCACAGTGATTTTCCAACGATTACAACGTTTAATTATAGCTGCGATAAACAGTCATTCACTCACCAACACAATCTCTCTCTCTCTCTCTCTCTCTCTCAAAATGTCAGTCATTTCACAGAGAAACCATAAAGCGTAAAATCCTCCGTCTTGAAGACTTTCCTGTGCTGGGAAACTTTACAAAGCACTGTGACTGTTATAACACCTTCACATTCAAGACTCCTTCAATAAAACATGTTAAATAAACGTGTCCTAACAAATAAAAAAAACGTCACCACATCGAAAAGCAGAATGGAATGCATTCTCGAAATTGCTGCATAGACTAAGCCATACAGATGTGCGACAGAGTGTCTACACTGAGCAATAAACAATATTATTGTTCTGCAGGAATGTAGCGAGAGCCCAATACGTCACATCTGGACACCGACACAGATTCACCACCTGTCAATCACACGTCTGTGTTATTTCCTTCAGCATTACTGTGTATTCCATATTGCCACTAATCACTGCACAGATTATAAAAGATCAGTCTGACTGCCATGTGGCCTGATTCGTGGCTGCACTCTCTGAGCGTTGTATACATCTGACATCTTGTTTTATTGACACGCTCGGTTAAAATAAAGTCCAATTCCCACTCGCTCTAATTATTCTCAAAACACTCCCTAGCACTCCACAGAGATCCGTCAGAGACGAAGCTGCTGGCTGACTCTGAAAGGCCAGATCAATCTTGTTGGCTTAAACTTTAAGTGGAGGCATTAATTCTCCCAACGCGTTATTACTCTCCAATTTGTCCTGCATAAAAAGAGGAAAATTCCTGCCAGGGGTACTAAATATGGATAGACCAGCATTAAACGCCGTCTCACCAACTCCACTGAGGGAATATAGAAGCCTGATACTAACGCGGTTAGTTAGAATAATGCAACTGACAGAACTAGTGGTGTAAAGAGTAACTCGATCTCAATATTTACTCTAGAACCAGAGATGGATTCGCTACCAGGCATATTGAGCATGTGCACGGTCGACTTTGTCACTCGGAGAAGAACAACAACAAAAGAGGAATGTAATTGGTGTGTGAGTCTGAATTCGTAACCTATGAGAGGTCAAGTCCTGAGTGTTTGTAAGTGGAGCTAGATAAGCGGATGAAAGAAACATGCGTTCACATCATGCGTTCACAATCAGCCCTATTTGGACGGGATTAAATTTACATGGGGTCCTGGGGGTAATTTCACAGGTGTTAGTCAGCATTGTGCTCATGTAGGAGGTGCGGAGTACACCCTGGACCGGGTGCCAATCCATTGCACAATCACATACACATAAACACACCAACTCATACACAATGGACACTTTGGACATGCCAATCAGATTACTCTGCACGTCTTTGGACTTTGGGAGGAAACCGGAGAACCCGGAGGAGGACATGCAAACTCCACACACAGGGCAGCGCCCGGAATCAAACTCCCAACCCTGGAGGTGTGAGGCGAACGTTCTAACCTCTAAGCCACTGTGCGCCCCATCTTAGAAGTGATTCGGAAGATAATATAGTTCTGGTTTGATTTATTTATTTTTTCAGGTTCAGCAAGAGTGCCGGTCAGGGTCATGGCGAATCTGGAGGCGAATCTGGATATTTCTGGGTGAGAAGCAGTCATGGAATACAGTCCATCACAGGGCACCATGTTCACACACGTTCACACCTAGGGGCAAATTAAAACAGCCAATCCACCTAGATTTGTGATGCAATTTGCTGCGTTCTTTGTGTTTTTTCTTTTTTAGAAACCTACCTGAATTGGCGAAATTTCCATTTGCCCGAAATTGTTTCGCACGGTCTTTCTCAGTGAAGTTTGTTGGTAAATGAGACCTCATAGCTGTACTCATGTTTAACACACACGAATCAAAGCGGGCTTTGGCTGAATGCGTCGTGATGACGTCACGTGAGGCGTCTTGGCCCGAATCTGTGGAAACTCTGTGGTAATTTTGAACAATTGTAAGCTCCTCCAAATTTTGTGGTGTTTCCTTGAATTTGTGTTCGTTTCTGCAATCGCAAAAATCACAAAATCCTGAAGGGACTGAGTCGTCCAAGCTCTGGATCGAATCAGGGACTTTGGAGCTGTGACACAGTAACACTACCCACTACTCCAGCATGCTGCCTGATTTGTTTATTTCATTTTCAAAAAAAAAAAAAAAAAGTCAAAACATGCTTTTGGAACAAATATTTTTAAACCAGTCCTGTTTGAGCTAATTGACCAATTTTGAGATAATGCCTGGACTGTCTTTGAAAAGCATTTCCCAAATAAATCATCTATTTAATGAAATCCAATGGACAGTGCTACGTTAGCATTAAATAAAAATCCTGCTGCCGGAGCAGAAATGAGAAACATCTTGTAGCATCTGCTAGCGTTTTCCGGAGCAGCATAGCATGAAATTAGCATAGTGCTGTGGAAGATTTTAAAAGGAAGATTTAAGATAAGGGGATGCTTTAATCTACACATAAGGTTATGTGAAATGAGACAGGGTAACCTAGGAAACGAGCCAGCGCACTGAACAGAGCTGCATGATAAATGACGCCTTGCTCCATTCTCTGTGTGTGATTCATACGTGCCATGTGTGAACGCAAAAAAGACTGGGAGGAGTCCAAACACAATTTAGCACATGAGGATTCGCACGGGTATGTGTTATCACTCGAAAATGGCGGCGTCACAGGAAAACCGCATACCGTGACAGTACCTACTGCATTCGATTCGGTACCTACTGCTCGGCCGTTGATAAAGTACGTACTGATCAGTACAAGTGGTACGCGTGAATACAATCCGGATGTACTACATCCACCAACTACAAAAGAGCCGACGTGCCATTTCTTCTTCTGACAGCCCTTCCGCACCAGTACTGTTGCATTATGGGAAAACACAGTATCCACAGTGTCCAGTCGTTCCATAGTGCAGAAGCAGTAGGTCATCCGGGTATTTCTGGGATATACTACTCCTTTGGCGTACTGCTTTTCACCTACTCAGGATATTCACACGCAGGAGATGAGACAACCATCATATTAATCTGAAATGATATGCACAGGTGTCTTAAGAATTAACTGACACTGCCTGGAAGCTCCACCCCTTCGTGGAAACCGTGCCCAACTGAACTGGTGCATCACCCCTCGCTTTCTGTCATGGTACACAGAGAATTTTGAATTTTGAGTTTAATAAATCTATCAGGGTATATTCGATTTAGCTAACATTAGACAAGCTAAAGCTTACTGTGCTAGTTATAAAGTGATTAAACACACTGGGGTTTTTTTTGTTTGTTTGTTTGTTTGTTTTACGTGCTTTCTGTGCCACTCCTGTCATGTATCTAGAAACTCTGGACTCCATTTCCCATCAGCCACTGCACTGCACCACCAGTCACATGACCACATGCACCTGATTCACGTTTTGGTTAATGAGCACTCGTGTATATCTAGTCTTTGTCTGCACTGGTTTCTTGTCTTTCGTTGTCTTAGACTTTTGTCATTCATGTCTATGTTTTGTTTCATGCTACGTTGTTTTGCCAAAGTGTCTTAGTGTCTTTGTCTGTTTGTTTATATTAAATGCTTATACCTGCACTTGCTTCTGCCTTGAACATATGCTCCCGTATGTTCAAGGTTCTGGGAAATTCGACTAGTTATCAGGATTTTATCAACTGGGAAATTGTATGCAGGGAAAATTGAATATAACACTTCTCTGTTGTGATGATGACGTCATGGCACGGGAGTATCGTGGACATTTTGAGAGCCGGTATCTGACAACTCGAATTAGGCTTGTTTCCGTTTCACTGTGGCATGATCACAATATGAGGACGACACACTTAGCTAGCGAGGTTTTAGACATCTTTGCGCAGACTAACTGCGTTTGTAAAACCGACACAACATGATCTTTAGGGGTGGACGCCGAGACGAGGCTAAAAAGTGTCCTAAATAAAAAACATTTCAAATATATTTACATTTTTATTTTAAAGTAGAGATATCGTGTATAAGCTCAAAATCTGTTCATCATTTTTAGCTGGTTTACAAAATCCACCTGACATACGAGAGCCTTTTCCTGTTCCACCGGATCGGGTGATTACATCGAGTCATTTTAAATATTTCATCGCAAACCTAGTGTGAGTGTAATGTGTTCCGTCGTTTCTGTTCTCTGCCTTGTTTGATTTGACCGTCATGATATCAGAGAGAGCTCAACCTCAATTTCTTTTCCAAGATTTAAAAATGGAAATAAAATTAGGACTTGCCCAAAATAAACAAACAAATAAATAAAAGAAAAAAAAAAATTTACATAAAAAAACTCCCCAAAAAACCCCACATTCATGTCAGACTCTGACGTCCCTGGTCATGATTAGATGACTCGGAGACAGCCTTGACCTGATAAATCTCCCAGCATCCTCAGCTCACCTATATCACCTCATCTGGCGTAATCTCATTACGCTGGACCGCCGATCCCATCAGAGCCGCTTCGTCTGGATCGTTTCATTAAATTAGACTGCGGATGTGCTCACTAATCGGAGCGGCCCGCAAATACCACACTAAACAAACAGAAAATTCTCATTATCTAAAGTAGGGTGTGTTAAAATGACAACAACAAGAAAAACAAACAAAAAAATGGATGAATACGCTTTTTAAGAACAGTGTGGCAATCGCAAACGGTCTTTGTACAAACATAAACAAAGATTCCCATGAACCCCAGAGTACACAGCGAACACACAGACACCCATAATGCTGACTGAAAGGAGTGTGTGATGCGGCGTCCTTCACTCCATTATGATCTGATGAAATTAGCGCCGGTTATCCCCTTGACACACTGAGGGAATAAAGCGGAAAATGATAAGCCATCCTTTTTAGCTAATCATATCAGCTGTGTTCCCGGTTGTTCTGGTCACAGTCTCTCTCTCTCTCTCTCTCTCTCAAACACAAATACCTGCATACAGGCATACAGTGCAGTCCAGAAGCACCCGGAAAGAACCCCATATAATGATAGAGTCTTTATTGGTCACATATACAGTGGAGCACAGTGAAATTGTTGACGCCAGCCTGTCAGGAAGCTGGGGTCAGAGAGCAGGGTCAGCCATGATACCGTGAAATCCATGATATCAGCCATGATAAGCCAGAGAGGGTTAAGGGCCTTGCTCAAGGGCCCAACAGTGGCAGCTTGGCAGAGCTGGGGCATGAACCCCGATCTTCCGATCAGTAACCCAAAGTCTTAACCTGCAGTCTCCAGCAGTTATGTAATAACAATATGTAATAACGTTGTCATGTTGACTACCTGGAAATCCTTTGCTCTGATGCTGGCCCATATTCATAAGATGCTTGGGTCCCGCTCCCCTCCAAAATAAATAAATAAATAAATAAATAAAATACTGTGTGCATTTCCTACTCATTGTCTACAGAGTCTACAGAGTTCAGGTGCAGATTTGACCCCTTCTATACCATTGAGTGCTTCAGACTTTGTGGCACTGCATGGGTGTGATGGTCAGGTGTCTACAAACCTTTGGTCCTAGAGTGTCATTTAATTTAATCCAGGAGTGTGACGAGCTCATACTCATGGATTTGCGTCACATCTAACAATCCTGGAGATTGTTCGGCATTTGATGATGTACGAGATATATTTGTGTGTGTGTGTGTGTGTGTGTGTGTGTGTGTGTGTGTGTGAAACGGAGATGGAAAAGGCTGATATGGTGTCATATCTGTTCACTTCCAGGAAAATGAAGATGCACCACTTCACACACTCACACACACACATGCACTCTGCTATGCACAATCATACACACATCCATGCTCACATTCATCAACACACACACAAACCCAGGGAAAGAGCGAGAGAGAGAGAGAGAGAGGGAGAGAGAGAGAGAGACCCAAATCCATTATATAACTCTGTCTATGATTATATAATGCCTCTTAGTGAACACGGAGACAACCAGTTATCCAGCAAGGCTGCAGCCCATAGACAATACTGAAAAAAAAACTGTGTTAAGTGTGTGAACTCTTCTGTTACTTAATAGGACAAGGGCCCATCTGTACTGGACCAAAACACACACGCACACACACATGGAGAAATACTCACTGGGTATTAATAAAAGCTAATATAATACTATTCTGAGAATATTATAACAAAAATACATGAGCGGTTAATTACAGATCGATTTCAATGATGATGAAGATATAACAAGTTTTAGTATTTAAATGCCTCAGCCTGTAATTTTATACTACCACAAACAGAACAAACATTCCTAATGTCTTATAGAGAGCTTCACAGAGAAATTATCTGTCACGGTTTCCCCTTGTGGCCCCTTGTGGCAGCGAATGCGCGAGCACATGCTTTTCCCTAGTGACAGCTGGACACGTGTGTTTGTTTACGTGTCTGTCATGTCTCCTCCCTGTTCTGTCATTGGTTGTGCTGTCACGTGTGCCGGTATTGCGCTCAGCTGTTAGCTTACGGTTACGAGGCTGATCTTACCGGCATATATACCGCGTGCCTCCCAACACTTAACGCGGAAGATTGACGTAGTTTAGAGATTCTTTCACGTTCCGTGTTAGATTTAGTTCACGCTGGGTTATCCGCTCCCAGTTCCACGTCGTAGTTCACATTTCATGTTTGTTTATCGACCCTGTTTTTCCGTACCACGACCTTGATCTCTGTCTTGCCCTGTTTATGCATGTTTTGCTGTTCGCCTGACCTTCGCCTGTTTCTGGACTACGTTTACGGATTACGATTTGGATTTATCTGCCTCTCATTTAATAAAACTCTCGTTCTTAACTGCGATTGCATCCGTCCCCGATCTTCATCACGTCACGAAGTGTGACATCATCCTATTTTGGGATATGTTTTTTGTTTATTTATTTTCGATTGCTGATATTTAGCTAGAATTTCTTACATTACCCAGGACTCCTATCAAAATCTAGGTAGGCCATTGAACAGCGCAACTCAACAAGAAAGAAACTGGAGATGGTCAATCGAATGATAAAGCCCGCTTTACTGCTTCATTTTCTGATGAATTAATGGCTACTGGTGGTGTTCTACATAATGGTTTTATACTCTCCGTAATGACTCGTTTCCTAAATCAAACAGCAACGAATTCTCGCGGTGTTATCCCACACACAATTATAATAAGTCTTTATTAGTCACATGTACAATACAGCACAGTGAAATTCTTTTCTTTGCATATCCCAGCACGTCAGGAAGCAGGGGTCAGAGTGCAGGGTCAGCCATGATACAGTGCCCCTGGAGCAGAGAGGGTTAAGGGCCTTGCTCAAGGGCCCAACAGTGACAGCTTGGCATAGCTGAGGCTTGAACCCCTGACCTTCCGATCAGTAACCCAGAGCTTTAACCGCCAAGCCACCACTGCCCCGAAAACAGTATTACGAATACTTTTTTTTTACATTCCTGTTAAAAAAAACATCTATTCAGGTTCAGGTTCTCATGTACTTACATTTCAGGAAAGCTTTTTTGTAGCCGAGGTACAAAGTGCAAACCTTTCATTAAGCAGCGAAATTTCTGAAACCCTTAAAAAAAAGCCAACTCTGTGACCTCGTCCAAATGAATGGATCTTTTTGAAAACGCAGGTTTTACCCCTCTGTTTAAAAAAAAAAAAGAAAGAAAGTAAGAGAAGAAAAGAAAAATTCCTGTCTGCATAAACAACACTTTTTGAAAATATTTCCATCGATGTGAAAATGTTATGTTAAACGCTTAAAAACCAAAACACAAAAATATGTTAGAATAAATATTGCTGGGCAGCTGTGGTGCAGGTGGTAGAGCGGGTTGTCCACTAATCGTAGGGTTGGCGGTTTGATTCCTGGCCCGGGTGACTCCACATGCCAAAGTGTCCTTGGGCAAGACACTGAACCCCAAGTTGCTCCCGATGGCAAGCTAGCGCCTTGCATGGCAGCTCTGCTACCATTGGTGTGTGTGTGTGTGTGTGTGTGTGTGTGTGTGAATGGGTGAATGAGACACAGTGTAAAGCGCTTTGGATAAAAGCGCTTTATAAGTGCACGTTTACCATTTACGAAATATCTATATACCTCATGTATAAGAACATGTCTGGAACAGCACGCTCCAACCTCAATACTCTCCTTGAGGCTTACGTTCCCTCACTGGGTTCACTGGGTTTAATGACGTCATGTCTCCGCCCCGTCTTGTCATGTGTTGTCGAGTCACGTGTGTATTGGTATTGCCTGCAGCTGTTAGCAGTTTGGCCGGTGTGTATATATACCGGGAGCCATGACACACACAACGTGGGTAATTAGATATAGAGTTAGAATTAGATAGCGAATATAGTTAGTCTTTGTTCATGCCGTGTGTCTTAGTTCTTGTTCATGTTTCCTAGCCATAGCCATAGTCCATGTCTGAGTTCATGTCAAGGCTAGCTAGCTTATAGCATAGCTTATAGCTTAGCCTGTAGCCTATTATCTTATAGCATAGCTTATAGCCTAGTAGCTTGTAGCATAGCTTATAGCTTAATAGCGGATAGTATAGCTTAGAGTTGTATAGACTTAGTTTAGAATATAGACGTAGAAGTGGTTTATAGAGTATAGATACAGAGTCTATGTTCCGTGCCATGTTCATAGTCATTGTCACGTTTCGTGTCATGGTTAATGTTTAGGTTAGTTGGTTTAGTTAGCTTAGTTCATTGAGTTGGTCATGTTTTGTGTTGTTTCTCTCGAGTCTGCTCTCCTCTGTTTCAATAAAAGCTCTCGTCCTAACTGCACTTGCATCCGTCCTGCTTCATTTATGTCACGAATCGTGACAGTTACAACGTGGACACCTGCGGCTTATAAAGTGCGGCCTATATATGGACTTTAGTGGGTGCGGCTTATATTCAGGTGCGCTCAATAGTCCGAAAATTACGGTACATGTGGACAGGAGACAAAACACAGAAATATCCATATATGTGTGGACAGGAGACCGAAACTTTTCCAAATTGTCTGTAATGTGTGAGTGTGTGCGCGATTGTCACCTGCAATGGGTCAGAACCCCGTCCAGGGTGTCCCCTGCCTTGAGCCCTGAGCTCCCTGGGATAGGCTCCAGGATCTCCGCGAACCTGTCTAGGGTTCATGTCTGATGCTGTTCACCACATCCTCATTAATGCCACTGATTGCAGGCTGACAGTGATTAAGGTGTTTACATGAGTCGCTTATAGAATACTCCTTTCATGTTCCTGTTTTACATGTTATAGAACATAGATGGATTAACAGCACTTCGTCATTACATCCCCATGCCACGCCGTCCGATGTATCAACATGTAGTTCTTCTTCGTTATGGTACCGTATATAGTTTTGGGTCTTTTTATTTTTAAGTTTACAAAAGCTTCGAGTGCAGTTAATTATTTGTCGTGCTGTACATGCATATAAACAGCTGTTTGACAAAAGTCGTGGGCTGCGTCCTAAAAACATGTATTTCACCTACTATATAGCAGGTAAGTGCGCGGTTTCAGACACAGCTGTGCTCTCTTGTTTGCCGTAAAACGGTTGAGCACTGCCGTGTGTGATTGTGTCCTGTCGCAAAATGCGGTGAAAACTCCCACACGATGTTAATAGTGTGATTAAGTTGTTTACATGTCTCTAATACACGTCGATAATTCGATTAAAACAGGAATACTCCGCATGTCTTAATTCGATTTGTGTTTACTTTGAGTATTTAATCTATGGCTGCACAATTAATCAAATATCGATCGCGATTATGATTTTGACTGCCCACGATTAAACATGATCGACGGCGAGGTTGACATTTAAAGTTTGTCCTCCGCTCATAGAAAACTCCGCTGCAGATCAAATCAAGCGCTTCCTAAACTTACAGCCAATCACATAGAGCGGCGTAGGGATGGCGCTATTTTATAATGCCAAACCTGTAAATGGAGTTAGCATTTTAGCGTTCGAGCGGCCAGTTTCGCTTCGAGCTACAGCGCTTACGCGAGGAGAAATCATGAATGTAGCAAAATGGCACTACAGAGGTTGTCGTGGACATTAAACCTCATCACACCGAACAGGAAAAAACAGATAAACTCAGGGCTCTATAGTGTGACCATTTCACTCATGTTTGCGATTGAACAGTACTTTGTGCGACTGAATAAATATTTATTTGCACCGGTATGAGTGACCTGTTCGGAGTTGTATAATACAATCGGAATAAAAACTACAGGAAGTGCAAAATACATCTCCAAATATAGATAAAAAAAGATATTATAATAACTTCATAAAATATAAATAAAATGAGAAATTAAATAATGTTTAATTACTATGGGTTTCATTTAATATCAATTTGACATTAAGCTTAGTTCGCTATCTCCTTAGAAAGATATTAGCCTTTTTCTTAATATGGATCATGCTTGTGTTAGTCTACTTTTAATTAGAACTCTTTATTGCTTAAGATATTTAAAAATAAATATTTTATGCTTGTTTGTTTATCAATTAACCAACAGTATCTCATTGCTATTATTTTAATTCAATTAACAGTGACCATGAGCAGAGAGCTCACATTTAACTGTTTATGACAGACCTCCTGATTAAAGTAAAAAAATATAATAAAAAAAAAAGATTGGTATCTGGATCGCTTTCGGTCGTAAAAATCCTGATCGGAGTGTCCCCTAATGAACACCGTTAAACTAAAGCGTTTTGCATTTGGCAAAATGAACTAAATGAAAATTAACTCACCCAATCACATCCTATATGAGATTATTCAGATATATACACAATATACACTGACTCCAGAACAGAACCATTACAGTGGAAATGTCTAATAGTTCAGATATATTCAAACACTGAACATTGAGGTTTATTGTATTTGTTTACAAGGTGGAACAGTTTAACGGTGGTTTTTTTGCATACACTGTGTAAAATGAACTGAAAATATTACATTTAGTTCATCAGAAGGTGAATTAATGTGTCATGGCTCACACTATGTTCCTAAATTCTGTCATAATTGACCAGCTCAAGTTTTCTCATGCCTACTTGTGTGTTATATCGTGGCACATTAACGTTACCATCTCTTAAAAAAAAAACATTAAAAAAAAAGAATAATAGTAATAAAAAAACTTCAACTGTGCTCCTAAAAGAAATTGTCTTGCAATGCACTTAAATATATAATCGAGATCTCAATATTGATCAAAATAATCGGGATTATCATTTTGGCCATAATCGTTCAGGCCTACTTTAATCAGATTAAGGTAATAAAAAATTGCTGTTTACATGGTAGTTTCTTAATCAGAGTATCATCTTAATCGGGTTAATAACGGATTATTGTTGTCCATGTACACGTACTGAGTGAGAAACGTGCTGAAAATGCTGGATCTCGGATACCAGTGACAGTTAAAGGACTGAGGTTTTATCTTCGTCGACGCACATGGCATTGAAGTAGACAAATCTAAAGGGCTTAATCAGTCATAAGTCATAAGCAGGCAACGGTTTAAACGATCAACATACAGGCCTGACTAGACAAAACAAACCAGAACAGCATACACTCATTAACACAGGCTTGATAACGTCACCAGTGATTATTTGGGAGTGCAGTGAACTGAGGCTCATGGTGTGCATTTGTAAAGAACCAGTGGATGTGAATGGATTCCATGCGTGATTAGTGAGGTAACGGGTCATGTGACAGATCAGGTGCTCACTCTGGAGTTTGAGAAGTAGGCATTTAAACCCTGACAGGTTTCCAAACTCTAGTTTCCAGTTTCTACCTAAAAGTAAGAAGCGGTTCACCTAAAATAACTGCTGAGCCAAAGTGTTTCCACGTATACGTAACAGTTTAGTTTGTCACGATGAAAGTGCAGAAATAATCACGCGCTTTCTGCTGGCGGGGGGGGGGAACGACATAAATACACAAAACACCTGAGCCTTGAAACAGAGATGTCTACAGTCTCTGAACAGCTGCTTGTATGTCTTTTTTTTTTTTAACAGTAAGGATGATCGAACTGAATGAAACGTTTATACTATAAATAAATCCATTTGAACACTCGCCAGATGCTCTACCACACCTCAAAATCCGGGGGTGATAATTAGCTGGTGACGGTTTTCTTTCTCTGGTGTTCACGTTAGCATTTTTCAGCTGCACTGCAGACTTTTTTTTCCCACACGGACCCATCCCGAAGGAGAGGGAGGTAAACGGAGGAGAGAGGGTTTGCTATCGACGCTTGAGCTGGAGAGCCGTGGCTTCTTACACCCTCCTCCATCAATTCCAGTCAGAGCTGAAATTACCACCCGGCTCTCCAAATGAAATCATGCAATCTTTTTTTTCCCCTTGTACTCCTCTCCCGAGAGATACGAGCTCACTCTTTTTGCCTTGAGTGGGCTAATTATGAAGAGCAACCGCTGTTTAGATAGTATCCACACACACACACACACACACACACACACTCACTCACTCCGCTGCTAGTACAGAGCTGCTTGATAAAGAGAAGCTTCAGAGTGAGTCTTATCTGAGCAGGCGTGACCTGTGTTTAGTGCAAGGTTAAAATGATAAACTGTGCAATCAGATACGAAAACAGAGAAGTCCTCAGCACTTTAACAGCTAGCTTTAAGCTTGAAGCAGCCAGAATGAAACTAATGCTCAAGTGGGAGTGACAAATTTGTCAACTGGAGTATTTCAGTGGACTGAACCAACTACTTGTGGAAAAAAAACCCACCCCCACTGTAGTAAAGCCGATAAAGGTATGAAAAAAAAAAAAAAACCCCACCAGGCTGTAGTTAGGCGACTCCAGATTTCCAAACACAAACCATCACGTCTTAGCAAATACTGTCGTGATTTATCCGATCGCATGGATTTACGTCCATTATTTGCTGAAGGAAGCTCATCAGACCAGAGACTAGCTACAGCATGGGGGCGGGGAAAACAACCGAGTGTACAATGCATTACGATGCTTTCTCGAAAGATTCTGCATCCGTGCAAGAAGCGTAAGGATCGATTCTTAAAGCCCCCTGAAATCAACATGGACATTTTGTGGCTTTTAATACAAACATGTCAGCCTTAAGGTTATCTATACGCGAGTGTGCTCCAAAATCAATGACAAAATTCGCATTTAGCAGATATATGCGTGTGGTCAAGATTATAAAAACCAAAGAGGACCTTAAGCAAAATTAAGAGCACCTCCTATATAGGTGACTTAGTTTTAAATCTGGTAAATAAAGTTAAATCATTAGAAATGATTTAAATCATGATGATGATGATGATGTATGGACAGGCAAATATACTGGCATGTAAATTTGATATGTGTACAGACGATACACATATCATAACGTGATGAGTAGAGCTTACTCTGCATCTCTTTATATGGCACACTTGTGGTGTATTTTGCTGAAGCTCCTAAGGTGGACAAGTGCAAGCCAAAAGTTTGTATGTTTGTAATAATGTACCCACTTTGTATGCTGTCTTGAGGAATTATATGTATCATTTCATGTGCTGATTAAATGATTCAAAAAACAGCATCATAATGGTCTTAAATAATATTACATTAAGTGAAACAAGGTATTTTTCCTGCTTTTGGAAGCATTGGAATGAAAGTTTGCATGTTTTTAAATAATGTTTGTTGTTCGTAAATATATGTTTGTATGTTTTCTTT
>CM022752.1:42709928-43102428 GCA_012411365.1 Ameiurus melas
ATCAGCGCCCGCGTGGACCTACTCGGCTCGGCCCTCTGTACGTTACTGGTGATCTGCTGCATCAACGAACAGCAAGACTTTCTCAACGCCAACTCTCCAAAAACCAAATGCAACACATAACCCAGGAGGTGTGCAGATCTAGCGAACTGCAGTGCAACTATAGTGCTATAAGGGAACTAAAAGGAGTCTCACATCCCTGTCCTCTGATGCTGCATCACTCTGAGACGAGGAGAACTTTCCAAAACACCAGTGCAATAGCAAGAAATAGGAAGACCACCTCGAATCATGTAGATGATTTATAATTGGAATATTACTTTTTTTTAAAAATCCTGGATGGTAAATGGCTGCAAATCCTGCTGCACTATTGATCAGAGTTAACCATGATCACTGGATAATGTTAGCCATGTTTCTCATGAATATGTTTTAATCATTTACATTACATTCATGGCATCTGGAAGACGCCCTTATCCAGAGCAACTTACATTTATACAACTGAGCAATTGAGTGGTAGCTTGGCAGCTTGGCAGTGCTTAGGCTTGATATACTGACCTTCTGATCAGTAACCCAGAGCCTTTAACCACTGAGCCACCCCTGGATCGCATGCAGCTGGGGCGGCTGTGGCGCAGGTAGTAGAGTGTCGTCCACTAATCGTAGGGTTGGTGGTTCGATTCCCGGCCCGGGTGACTCCACATGCCGAAGTGTCCTTGTCCACGACACTGAACCCCAAGTTGCTCCCGATGGCAAGTTAGCGCCTTGTATGGCAGCTCTGCTACCATTGGTGTGTGTGTGTGTGTTAATGGGTGAATGAGACACAGTGTAAAGTGCTATATAAGTGCACATTTACCATGCAGACTTAACATGACCACACAACGTAGGATATATCTATATACCTAGAATAAACATGGTTTCATAGTATGGGAGTGTTTTTTTTTTTTTTTTGAGCCGAAGTAGTTTCATTACATCATCACATACATCAAATCTTATAATCTAGGCAAATCTTATAAAGCCTAGTTCACACGTCACTGACAGACACTGACCGACGACAGCAGGCACGTTTGTTGGGTTTCGTCAATCAGCACGCTAACCCTGTCTGTTGCCGTTGGTCTTTGTTTGTTTTCCAGACTGCACATTTCCGATCTGCGTTTGTCGGTCGTGAAATATCTGAGCAGCGTGGTATAATTTTCCAACCAACTCTGACGTAATCTGACCTGGCTATGAACCGTTGCCATGACGATGAGGCAGACATCCCTGAAAAGTCCATAGACATGAAATCCTGTGCGCTAGGTGCACTAATAAACAGCGGACTTCTGGAACAAATCAGGAAGAAGAAATGATGCATCGGAGTGTTCTTTAAATAAGGTTGTTTATTTTGACCCCTGGCAAGAATCATCTACTCTTGTGTACTCTACATCTACTCGGGGGGTTGGTTATAAAAATAAAGAATGATTGTTTCTACACTTAGGACCGGTAGTGTAAATAAACAAATGTTTATAACTTACATTTGCGTAAAAATATTGTTCATAATGTATGATCTAATAAGGGTCTTACCATGTAGCCTACCTTAATATGTGTTTCTCTAAGTTGTTGAAACTGCTTGGGGGCAAACCGAGCAAAATTTTGAAATGTTTGCACATCCTCTGTCTGCAGTTCTCTGCATAAATATATACGTAAGCGCCCTGTCTCACACATACAGCCAAGGCTTCACCCACAACCTCTTCTGCGTCACTCTTTGCCATTTCAGGCAAAGTACGACACGTGAAGACACTCGACACTAGACGCTAGCGTCAGCGGTAGCTCAGAAGGTGGAGAGTTCAAACCCCAGCATTGCCGAGCTGCCACTGCTGGGTCCTGGAGCAAGGCCTTGAACCCTCATAATGAGATAAATATAAGTCGCTCTGGTTAAAGGGTGTCTGCTAAATGTCGCATCTAGGCTTCTGAAAACAAAACAGACATCCAATATTTCAATCTTTCCAAGAATATTCCAATCCGATATTTCAAATCTAAACTAAGGGGAGGAACGATCAAGAGAGTAAGAGGAAGGGAAGATAATAAAGCAGTCATGAGAGAAAGAACTGAGCGATGCAAGGAACAAAATTACTTCCGGATCTCAAGGCAGCAATCTTACAAAGCACCATTACTGTTACAAAGCACTGCCATTTGAGACTCCTTCCATAAACGTTACATAAACATCCCCTAATAAACCATTGTGTTTTTCTTTCTTCAACGTGTTTTTTTTTTATCATTACGTGGCGCAGCCAGCAATCAAAGTCCCTGTGTACGTCCTGTAACTATAGAAACGATAACGCATTAGAATACGTCCGAATATAGCATCAGAATATTTATAACATTTATGGCTGCAACTGACGATTATTTTCATAATCAATTAGTTGGCCGATTCTTTTTCGATTAATCGGATGGGGGCGGGGCAAACTCTCAGTACCATTTTTTTGGTTTATTTAAAATAAAATCCACGAACTGAGTGTTACAAATATAAATTCAGACTAAAACTTTACACAACTGTTTGTCCAAAACAGAAAATAACTGAACACACACACACACAATAATATTTATTATTAATTTAGGACTGGAGTTTAATTCGGTGCTTTTTGTGCATCCATAAAAAATAAAGTATAAATACTTATATACAATATAAACTAAAATAGATGAATAAAATAAATGATAAATAAATAAATGTTTACTTTTGATCATAATGTTTTAATTAGACATTACAGATCTTACTCGCGCTACACTCTGTATCACCGCACGTGATCAGCAACGGGCCTCGTCACGAATAGATCACTTCTGTTATAATAAACAACAGAATTTACACCGCAAGTACAACATATAATGACAATAAACTGAACCTTTTAAGCAGCTTGCACCAGTTTCCCCTGCCCCTTACACACAGTGGAGCATTTTGGATATAAACATGTTTGTGCTCGTGCAGCACTGCTTGATCTCCGCAGTGTTTAATATGAAAAGCTCCCTTGCCTTAGAGGACTTTCTTCCTCAGTCACGTGACGATTTCGCCTCCGTCTGACGGAGACTGGGGTCATGTTGGGAGTAAAAGGTAACGCTGACAGATAATAAACTGAAGAAAGCCATTGTCTGTGACTCGGGTGTCTGCTAATGCTAGCGTGTGTATGGCGTCATGCGCCGTCGACTAGAAGCGGCTTATACTTCTGGTTAGTAAAAAAAAAAACCCACTAGTGATATTATTTGAGATGATATGACCTTTCTAAAATCCACACACTAGACGGTCGAGTACATAGTGCATAGTGTAAGTGTATAGTACTTCGTTTGGGACACAACTTCAGTATTTACTCTCCGAAGCGTGTTTTCTGAACAGAAGTAACGTAATGAGTAAATCTCTCACGTGCCGCACGCAGACCAACTAATCGATAATGAGATTCGTTGACAACGGTTTTCAGAATCGATTATTATCGATTTTATCGATTAGTTGTTGCAGCTCTAATAACATTAATTAATAACTAAGGTCAAATAAATTGTGTTGAACTTTAATGCATGAGGGATCACTTTCTATAAATGGTACAATGATTAACAGCAACAGTGCTGCTCTATACACTTCAACCGTCCAATACAGACATTCGCATATTATGTTTATTACAATAAATATAGCACAGAATCTCTGAGGCCTGAGTCTCGCACATTATTAACAGCCTAATAAAGAAAAAACAACAACAACAACAACTTCTCAACCCCACAGCTGGTTTCAGCAGTTTAGCAGCACGTTATGCTTTTCATGATAAATACATCTAATCTAATTGCTATTCCTGTTGAGGGAAAACATCTGTGTTGGTATAAATGGGCTAGCAGGGCGGTCTTTCAAAGATCAAATTTCATTGGTACATGTATTAGCCACCCATCTATGGTCACAACCGGCCACCACTGATTGTTAGAGAAGCATGAAAGTTACTGCTGGAGAACAGTCATTGGACCACAAACTGCTCCATTTGACTAAAAAGCACGGCGTCTCTGGCCGCATAAACAGTGAGCGTAACATAACAGGAGACTGACGGGAAGCTTTCTCGCTGTTTGGAGTCTTTTAATCCAGGCAGCTTCAGCGGGACGAGCGGAGATGCGGCGTGCACAGGCTCCATCCGACACCTCCATCAGTCAGAGTGTGAGCGAGCGCAGAAGCTGTTACGGCTCTGAAGCTGTGGTCAATATCATTGATTACACGATTAAAGTGGGTTTGGCAGGTCATCACATGTGGAGAAATGACCGAGCGGAGACAAACGCTACCAAACATAAAACCTTGACATACAGCGGCGCTTGAATGTTTATGAAGCCTTTAGAAATTTCTATATATCTGCATAAATATGACCAAAAACCTCATCAGATTTTCACACAAGCCCTAAAAGCAGACACAAAGAACCCAATTCATCAAATGAGACACAAAATATTATACTTGGTCGTTTATTTATTAAGGAAAATGATCCATTATTACATATCTGTGAGTGGCAAACGTGTGTGAACTTCTAGGATTAGCAGTTCAATCGAAGGTGAAATTAGACTCAGACAATCAGATCAGATCAGTCTGATCTTCACAACACGTGTTTGTGGGAGTGTATCATGGCACGAGCAAAAGAGATTTCTGAGCACCTCAGGAAAAGGTTACAAAACCATCTCTAAATAGTTTGGACTCCACCAATCCACAGTCAGACAGATTTTGTGTACAAACAGAGGAAATTCGAGACCAATATTACCCTCCACAGGAGTGGGGACCAACAAAGATCACTCCAAGAGCAAGTCCGCGAGGTCACCGTGGAACCCAGGGTAACTTCTAAGCAACTAAAGGCTTCTGTCACATTGACTGATGTTAATGTTTATTAATCCACCATCAGCAGAACACTGAATAACAATGGTGTGCATGGCAGGGTTGCAAGGAGAAAACCACTGCTCTCCAAAAAAACCACACAGTTGTGGCTATTGCTGCACCAGGGGGGCACACTAGACACTGAAAGCAAAGGTTCACATACTTTTCCCACTCACGGATGTGTAACATTAACATAAACGACCTTACAATATTAGAAAGTCCGTGTGTGCAAACGAGAGAAGGCACGGACCCGAATATTATCACGGGGTTCCTTTTAAGAGGACAAAGCTAAGCATATTTATCTGCAATTGAACTCCCTGTCTTGCAGCTAGCCATGGCTTTGTTCTATGGTATATTTCAATAATGTGGTTATTTCCACAGAATCAATTCTGATAGGTCAGGAGGTGTTGGTTAATTTCCTGATCAGTTTTCTATTAGATCAGCACAAGTTGTGAGGCAAAGACAGCTTCATATTAATGCACTCATCCTACGATGCGATGGTTTTCTACAATAACACCTGGCACATGGACAGGCAAATGTTTGTTTATAAAACGTGTAATTATTGATGCGTTAGTAGGGTTAATAGTGGATTATTGTTGTCCATGTAAACGCACTGATTGACTCCCAAAAGTAGGACCAGAGTGAAAGGCTGAAGCGAGTCGTTAGTGATTCCAGACTTACTTCCTGTACTAACCTACGTAGGTTTGTAACAAAAAGCCCCGCCTCTGGTCTTCATCGGCTGTTTGCGAACAGACGGAGCTGAAACTCGTTGTGGTAGTGGGCGTTTCCTTTTTGAAACACGTTGACAGCGGTAGACCAATCACAACATGCTGGTACATCTGACCAATCAGAGCAGAGTATGCTCTCTGAACGGAGGAGTTTAGAACGAATCCTTTAGAACGGATCATTTAACACGTGTTTTTTACATTAACGTCTAAATCATGTTTCCACTAGCAAACATTGCAAGCCTATTTACAAATCCTACCCAATGACTCAGGTAGAAGTTTAGTTAAATATTGAGCAGTTTTCAGAATAACAATATCATGATGATGCCATAAACGGCTAGAAAATGAGTATGCTAGATTAATATCGACACATGCCAGATAGGGACAGGCGACATCTTTTTGCGGTTTGCGATATACCGGTAGAAATTCTCCCCACAATAAGAATGAGTCTTCCTGCAATAATAATATTAACGATAACGCCTAGGTGATGACGTATTTCTGTGTGGGACGGTCTGTGACCCACTCGCAGCTCACGTGCGGAGCGGAAGGCGGACGTGAAGCTGAGGAGGAGTTTATCGGTAAATGAGGAGCTACCTCTACAATCTGGAACTGGTTTGGTTACAAAAAATCAGTCTTATATTTATATCGTCGCTGATATCGTTATCGCAATAAACACCAGAAAGTATTGTGATATTGTTTTAAGTCCGTATCGCCCATCCATAATGCCGGAGTTTTAAAAAAAGTGCTTGGACCCCTGGTTTGGGTAATACAGAGCATTTGCGATTCTAATTACTCGCTGACTAAAGGTAAGCGAGGATTAACTGTAATCTGGGTTTCAGAGATGCTGTAACTCTGTGACGCCACTTCCTCCAAAATGCAGTTCCTACTTCTCCAACAGTGTCTTTGAGCTACAAAAACTAGCATCAAACAATTCATAAATTGCTCTCATTGCAGCCCCCCAACTCTCGTGCCCTTCCCTCCTACGCTCTGACTTCAAAGCGGTCCATCCTCTCACTCGTGATTGTGGAGCTGACGCGAAACCAGTGTGTCCATGAGTCCTGCGTGCAGATGAACACGTTTCTCCTGATAGAGATCAGGATGTAGAACGCCTCACGCTCATTCCCGCTGCAGCTCGTCTCGAGATGAAACAGCGACGGTGTGAGGGTTTAGCGTCACCGATCTTCCCTTTTTTTGGCCTGCTTTCGTGTAATCTCACACTGACTGAGATGTAACTTCCTTTCACTGCCTGAGTCAGTTCTACAGGCGTATAAACGGGTGACCGCAATCTAGTGCTCAAAATACCAGGCCAAAAATGCCACGTCTAAAACGTCTCAGTAATGAAATGATTTCTGCATCTAAAGTAGGCTCAGAGAACCACCACGCAATAGGAAAGTGGGTCCAAGATACGCAGCCCCATGTGTATTCTGGTCATTTTAACATCTTGAGGACTCGAATCCATGGAAAGGGAACACCATCACTCTGTATAGCCTAATTGTGTAAAAGTAACAAGTCCTTGGCTAACATTTTGGGTATTAGCAGTGCTGTTCTCGCAAATACTCCAGCATTGCGATAGATATTACTGAGCGTGAGCGTTTTATGTTTAAATGGGCTCGACAGTCAGTGTATAAAAGTGATGTAATGGCGTGTTGTGCTAGTAGTGGAGTTACATAACTACCGTATGCTGCACTGTACTGCTCAATTTTGTCAGTATTCCTGCAATAAGGAACTCCAGCTCTCTAGTCTCTGACTCCGAAATGATCGTCTGCTATCTGACCAGTCTCTGTAGTGCTGAAGTTACCGAACACAGCAATAAGTTCCAAACATTCACTGTAACCACAAATCACAAAATCGATGTCCTGATTTAATGATTTTTTTGGTTGTTGATTGATTATGTCGCTAGATTGCAGACGTGTGCCAAATTAAAGGAAAAACTGGAGACTCTGTTATGCTGTAGCAAATAGTGCGGTAATTATACGTCAGCTTCAAATTCGATACGGTATTTGATACACTATATGGTCAAATGGTGTGGGAATTTGACCATAACACATGGGCGGCTGTGGCTCAGGTGGTAGAGTGGGTTGTCCACTAATCGTAGGGTTGGCGGTTCGATTCCCGGCCCACATGACTCCACAAACCGAAGAGTCCTTGGGCACGACACTGAACCCCAATTTGCTCTGATGGAAAGTTAGCGTCTTGCGTGGCAGCTCTGCTACCATTGGTGTGTGTGAATGAGACAGTGTAAAGCGCTTTATAAGTGCAGACCATTTACACTCATATGTGCTTTTTTAACGTTACATTCCAGTTTTAGTCCCCTTTTTCAGTTCCTTGCTGCTCACCAAATCATTGCTGTCTCAAGCTAACACGGTAGTACACTAGTATGCTAGTGTATTTGTTCGTATGCCCCTTTCCACACGGCTCGGGGGCTAACTGAATGCTTTAATGAGGATGTCAATTATGCAAATCATACAGTATGCTATGACCATCACAGTCAGCAAATCTCTACGTGAACACCTATGAGACGTGTTCGACAGCGCTCTCCACCATCATCATCAAAACACCAACTATGGGAAAATCCAGAGACTTGTATGGTCTATAATAAGGTGCACTGAAATGGTTCTGGCAGCTTGTTGTGACCTCACACCTTTCTAAGACGTCACTTGCTGGTACTCATACACAATCATACTTCTCAGTTCTGAAAGCTGATGAAGCTGGACACCTTCACTCCTCCATCTTAACCGAGAGCGCATTCATGATTCCTGTGTCATCAAACCAACTGGAAATAATCCATTAAAACAAAAAGTGTCAATGATGTTGAGATTAACAGCTTCCCTCTGCAACCACACACACGCACACACACACACAAACACTACCGGGAACGAAGGAAGGAAGGAAGGAAGGGCTTCCCTGTTGGCAAAACCAATATGCACTTTCACAGTCTCGTACAGAATCACCAGCCTGCTCCCTGTGTGTGCGAGTGTGCGAGTGTGTGAGTGTGTGCACCACTGTGCTCATTAAAGATGTAACCATGACCTTCCCCACTCTGAGACACCATATAAACATTTTCATGTTGACATAAATGTTTTCTGATCGGACAAACTCACTTCAAAAGCCATAGTCTGAGCTCCTTTAAATCCAGTTAAAGCCAAGAAGTGAATCCGCAACACACCCAGTGTGCACCACAGGCTTTTCTACTCACCTCAATAAGGAAGTCTCCGGTGCGCAATCCGGCCTGCCATGCTACCCCGCCCTCGTCCACAGACTCCAGGTACTGCAGGGCGGGGAAGGCTGGGGTCGGGGTGAACTCCTCGATTGGGGTGTCAGCTGGAAATCCACACGACAGCACAACGAGGGGGGAAAAAACAGAGATGTACGTTATGGGACAGAACAAAGACCGTGAGACACTCTGTTAAAGAGGATTACAACAGAAATTCTCAAAATTGGACCCCTAGTGGTTCCACAATTTTACTGTATTTTCATTTCGTCACAGTGGAGAAAATCACACATTATCAGCACATTATCAAAGCTTTATTATATATTGAGGGGTCCAAGCACCAAAGTCAACTCAGACATGGGAGCGGTGAAAATTCAACCAAAATGGTTGCAAAAATTATTTTTGAAAGAATCCAAATAACGGTCATGAAATAAATCCACAATGAGGGAGTTTGTGGAGTATATTTGATAGTTTTACAGGGCTGCCTGGCTATAAAAAGATTGAGAACCACTGATTTACAATCACATGCCCAGGTGCCTGAGACAGGTTACGTGACTAGGCAAGCATTTTCTTTATGCGTAGTTGCCCAGTGATACATTGGACGCCAGCATTTACTATTGTCCACCAACCAGATGAAAAGGTTGTCCCTTTTCTGTTAAGGTGTCCCTGTTAGTCACAGTACATGATTGGACATTTACTTCAACAATGACTTCATCTATTATTATTATGATCTTTTACCTGATCAAGCTTTTTTACTTTAGTGGGTCTCATGTCTATTTTGTCCACCCTGTCCCTTTAGACGTCCCTTAAATCATACTACAGCACCATCTGTTTCTCCACACAGTGAAGTGACGGCACTGAAAACCCTTTGGCGGTGTAACCTACTGTTGTAAACACATTACACTGATACTTTTTCGGCCATTTCTAGCATGTTAGTAACTTTATCATACCTGACTGCTATCAAACGCACAAAAGAACGTTACATTGCTGACCGGGAATAAACATTTACATTAGGGTTGTGTTGTATCGTATCGTCCAGGATATACAACTCCTCGCCATTATAAGAATCTGTCATGCCGCGATTTTGACGACACGGTTGATGACGTGTTTACGTGGCCATAAGGCGGGCATCTCACACGTAGAACGAGAACAAGTATGGCGAATGCCGGAAGTGGTTCGGATTTCCATTTGTTTTTCCTGCGACATCTATTGATGTTTGTATTTTCACCGGAATATTAATTTGCGAATAAAATTCTTATTAAATTTTTTAGCCTACTTAATTGGCATGGCTTATTGTTTGATTACGGTCCGCATTAAGTTTGACTTTTTTGGATCAATGTTTGCGTTTGCACGGATCTCAAGACCGTATGCTGTGACTTGTGGCCGAAAAGATAGTGTTGAATGTTACTATGTTCTATAATAACACTATAATACTAGAACATTACTCATTTTTAGCATTACCATGAAATATCGTGATGTAGTTTTAATTCTATATATCGCCCATCCCTAAATTACATTGACCACACTTGGCTGATACGTTTATCCAGAGTTCCTTTTATCCACAGTTACAGAAGACAACTGCTACTGAGCAGTTGAGGGATGAGAGCTTTGCTCAAGGGCTCAACAGATCACTGAATTCCGTTGGATCGCAATGGTACCTGCGTACGTCAGATAGACAAATAACCGCTAACTTCTCACGGGAATAATGGAAATACACCATCAACCAAACAAACGACCACCAGAATTACTCAACATGTCGGAAATATTTCAGTATCAGCATATTTCAGGGTGGAATTTCTTTTCTTTTAAATATTGGCTTGAGTTGTATAAAGAAAGAGGAGAGGGTTAGGGTTAAGGTTAGGGTCAGAGGTCAGCGTTAGTACCTTTTCTTACGACTTCATTGGTATGAATTTGGCACCGTTTGTTCAACTTTATACCAGTTTTCTCATTAAGACGGCAGAAGGGCATGATGGGAGTTTACAAACTGCATATTCATAGACAGGTATAAATGGATTAAATGTGACCTTTGGCCATTTCGATGTGTTAAAAAAAAAATCCATATAACAGAATGAATTCTTCTACGCAGGTTAGGTTGAGTTGTTTAAAATGAGAAGTCTTGGATGTACTTTGTGATGTGACTGACTAGTGGTTAAAGCAGATGCTGATGCCATCACTACAGTATGATTGTTATATTTCCGGCTTGCGCGTGAAGTTCGTCGCGAGCTTCGCGCGTCAACTTTTCACAGCGTCAACTCTTTCCGGTACACAGGTATGAGCCACCGGGGGGGGGGGGGTTAAAACATGAAGGGTGCGCTCTTATTTTTCTCTCCCTTACCTTTTGCCCCTCTCAGCACGAAGCCGAAGCCCTCGTTATCCTTCTTCTGCAGGACCACAGTCTTCTCGTCGATGACGCAGTCACTGTGGAGAAATTTGCGCGCGCAGCGACCGTTAGTGCAGGCGGCCGTCATCCTCACCAAGGCAACCGAGTAGTGCGGCTTCATCATGCCCGAGCTCCTCATCATCACTTCTCTTAAAGCTTTGGGCTTACACTACAGGGTGGGGGAGGGGGGTTGTTTTTTTTTTTCTTTTTTAATCGAGAACGATTGAAAATGCGAGCCGGTTTCCGTTTCGCGTCGCTGACTACCATCTCACACTCACCGACATGGTTGACGCAAAAAAAGAACGGATCCGCCTCCGATCAGGTCCGCGCGCGCCGATCACAACTCGAGGCTTCAGATTTGACTTCGACTTAAATAAATAAATAAATAAATAAATAAACTACCAGTTAACCAGTTCCGATCGGCATGGTGGAGCAAAATGTGTCAAATCTAGTATAAAATCGGACGTGGGGGGGGGAGAAAAAAAAATCCTGTAGTCTGACGCCCAGCTTTAGGAAAGGGTTGTTATTAATGGTCAGGCTCGCGAGCCGAGTTTAAGGCAGGAGTGGGCGGGGCTGATGGAGCGCGAGACATACAACCGCTGTGGTGAAGGATGAGGAGACATGGCATGAAGCGGGGGGGTTGAAATGTTGACGAAAGCAGACAGAACGAGAGGGATGAGCAAGGGAAGAGATGGGGAGAAAACTGGGGTGGTATGGAGGAGAGAAAGGAGAGAGTGACATTTAAAGAAGAGAGAGAGAGAGAGAGAGAGAGGGAGGGAGAGGAGAGAGCGCGCGCGCGCGCGTTGCCGAGTAACTTCCCATAATCATGTCCATTCAGGAGCAAACCTGAGCTAATGTAATCTCTATGAGGAGCTTTCCTGCCTCTTGAAAACTTTACATTTCTTTCAGTCCAAGCCACTGAGAGGTTCCTAGCAGGCTGCACGTTTTTTTTTGTTTGTTTGTTTGTTTGTTTTTTGTTTTTTTGTATTAGCTTTAAGAGAAAAGGAACGACTCTTTATACAGTGGCAAGATAAAGTATGTGAATCTTTTGGAATTTCATGCTTTTCTGAATAAATTTGTCTTAAAATGTGATCTGATCTTCATCTAAGTCAGGGGTATTGACAAATATAATGTGTCTAAAAGAATAACACACACAAAAAATCTGCTCTTTCATGTCTTTATTGAGAGCAACCAAAAAAAACCCATAGTGCTTGTGGAAAAAGAATGTGAACCCGTGAACTAATGACCTCAAAAAAGCTAATTGGAGTCAGCACACCTTGAGTATCGTTAAGAAAATGAGTTTGGAGGTGTCGACTACAGCTACTTTGACTGAAAAAAAAAAAAAAAACCCAATCTTTTGGAGGTTGCTCTGCACATGAAGCACACGCTTATGTGAACCATAAGGTCACAAAGTGATTTCAAAGACTTTAGAAGTTCACCAGTCTACAGTTAGGCAAACATTCTACAAATGGAGACACTTTGGGACTGTTGCTACTCTACCAAGAATTGGGCGCCTAGTCAAAATGACACCAAGAGCACAGCGAAGACTCATCAATGAGGTAAAGAAACAACCCCGAATGACAGCCAAACATTTGAAGGCATCATTGGAACTGGCTAACATCTCTGTTCATGAGTCTACAATACGCAAAACATTGAGCAAGCAGGGTATCTACGACAGGACACCACGAAGGAAGCCACTGCTTACTAAAAAGAACATTGCTGTTTGTGTTGTAAGTTTGCAAACGAGCACATTGACACTCCACAGAGGTATTGACAAAATGTTTTGTGGACTGATGAGACTAAGATTGAACTATTTGGAAAAACCACACAGCACTACATCTGATGTAGAAAGGGCACGGCATATCATCATGGAAACATCATCCCAACCGTAAAGTCTGGCGGAGGAAACTTCATGATTTGGGCCTGCTTTGCTACATCAGGGCCGGGCCAGCTTGCAATCATTGAGGGGAAAATGAATTCCCAAGTATATCAGACAGTTCTTCAGGATAATGTGAGAATGTCTGTACGTCTGCTGAAACTGTGTAGAAGTTGGGTGATGCAACAGGACAACGACCCAAAACTCTGGAGCAAGTCCACAACAGAACGGCTTCTGAAAAACAAAATCCGCCTTTTGGAGTGGCCGAGTCAGAGCCCAGACCTCAACCCAATAGAGATGCTATGGAATGACTTGAAGAGAGCCATAAACATGAGACGTCCAAAGAATATGATGGAGCTAAAGCAGTTCTGCCAGAAACAATGGGCTAAAATTCCTCCTGAACGATGTGCAGGTCTGATCCACAGCTACAGAAAGCACCTGGTTGAGGTTACTGCTGCCAAGGTGGTCAACCAGTTATTAATTCTAAGGGTTCACTTACTTTTTCCACTGCCATTTTGAATGTTGAATTAGTCTGTTCAATAAAGACATGAAAGATCAAAATCTTTTTGTGTTATTATTTTAGGCACATTATAATTGTCAATACCCCTGACTTAGATGAAGATCAGATCACATTTTATGACAAATTTATTCAGAAAACCATGAAATTCCTAAGGGTTCACATACTTTTTCAAGTGATGACAGTAATTAACTCGTTTTGTGGACGTTCTATGTTAAATGTAATTATACACAGATCATAAGTATGATGTGTGACATCACCGTAGCATCATACCACCTTGTAATTGATTATTTTCCTATAACCCTTGTGTTTTATTCCTTACGTGTGGCATGGCCCTTGAAATACACAAAAAAATGTTCTACATTTTTTTGTGAGGGACCCTCAATCAATTCTCGCAAGTTCCCCATCCAAACAAGTTCAAATTTGCACTGCCGCTGCAGTGTTGTACCATTTGGCAATTTGAAGTTGTAGGCAGATACTATTAAAAACATGGAAAACATGATGCTTTTCCAGATGGAAAAACATGTGGTGTGAATTGAGAAATCTTTACTCTGCTGACAAAAAATGTTCCCAGGACGTCCACTAAATGGCCTATACGAACGTCCATGTGTAGGGTCCCCTTGACGTCCTACGGACATTGAAGGGGATGTTCACAGGACGTCCAGCGGCCATTCGGGAAGCTTAGGGGACTTTCGCAGAAATGAACACATTCAGTAACGTTATGCTTTACGTTATGACTCTGACATCTTCGGAACGTCCGCCAGCAAGCGTTATAAACCGGACCAAATGCGGACCTAAGTGGACGTTCGCGACGTCCGGGGTACGTCCGCTGTTTGCTGGGTACAACCTCCCTCTGCAGCCCTAACACTATTGACTTGCAAAAATTCAACTCATAGCACCCAATGCATATAATTCATGCTAATTTCGAACGTTCTTCGGTCCCTCCAGGATTCGGTGATTTTGCGATCGCAGAAGTGAACGCAAAATCAAGGAAACTCTGCAATAGTCACACAATCCGCCATGCGATGTCATCACAACGTGCATTCCGCCAAGGCCCGCTTCGATTAATGTGCAGCCAACATGAGTACAGCTAAAAGGTCTCATTTACCAACAAACAACACTGCGAAAGACAAAACAATTTCGTGCAATTGCAATTTTGCCAATTTAAGTAGTTTTCAGCAAAAAAAAAGCACAAAAAAAAACTCAGCGAAATACTGTACAGACTGACCAATCCAGGATCGACTTGTCTGCTCAAATGTCCATGGAATCCATCATGGCATCTTTTTGTGTATTGTGATCTCAGAGGTGGTATCATCATTTCTACTGACAATGCTACCTGAGGAACTAATTTACTGATGGAGATTTTAGAGTGACTTTTTTTTATAGAGCGCTCTCCATCGCCATCATCAAAACACCAACAAGGGGAATATTTTATGGAAGAACTGTGACCATTGTGCTAGTACCGTTCCAGAGACTTTTGTGCCATTGCAATTTTGCCAATTCGAGTAGTTTTCCACAATAAAGCGCAGAAAAAAACCTGCAAATTGCATTACAAATTTTTAAAATACCTGCGGCAAAATCGAGAGGATTTGGTGGCAACAATCACAAAAAAAAATCAGAGAAATCCTGTATGGACTTTTTCTTCCTTAGTCCAGTGTGATATGATCCACACTCCTGGCTTAGTGTCAATAGGAGCTAAACACAGGGGCCAATATTATCTTTAGTTCTCAATGTTCTGTAAATACTGTGCATAGTGCATAAGTGTTGAATTAATTCTAACTATCTATAAATACAGAGAAATATATTCCGTAACCTACACAGGACAGATTAAAACACAGATTGAGCATAAAAATGAACTATAATGACACCTTTGGCCTAGAACTAGGCTTCATGTGTGCTGAGAAGTGCATTGCCTCACTTGATGCACAGATAAAAGACTGACTGCATGCCAATCAAAGCTTTTGATGTTTCTGACTAAATATACGCTGACAAACTGTAAAATGACTTTTCATAGAAATGCGGGAAGAATGAGCTGACTCCTGCAGAATGATGCATGGTTACCATAGCTACAATAACGGCTTGGGAGCAGGGTGTGTTCCTGTGTGTTTTTCTTGGCATGTATTTAGCACTTTGCAGGGATCAAATGTCCTTATGATGTTAGAAATACAAGCTGATTTTTGGAATATGGGGTCATGTGGCTAGTACTGTACCTTGGTGTATGCATAGTGATATTTACATCCAGTTGAATCAGTGGAAGTACCCCCAAGAAAGGAACGAATGTAAGACTATCACTATGTGTTTCAGTTGGCAGAGGTTTGCAGCACTTTAATAGGATTTGTGCACTTCTTAGGGAAATGAGAAATGTGCCACTACAAAATGAATTTAATTGAACGTTTGTAGTCCAGTTATCTCAAATTGAAACTGTATTCCATGGCTTGAATTTTTGTGCAGGTCTTGGTGATATGATGATGTAATATTGAAACCATAATAAACTAGGGCACAATACACTTTTCTGAGATATGGCTATCATAATATCTTTAAGTTACTTCAAAGCAGCTGATTTAATGTTAAAATTGTATGCTTATTGTTTAAAAATGTTTCACAGATTTGTTAGTTTAGGCTTCTCTGTTAAATATACATATTAAAAAAAAAATTCTAAATATACATTTTGAAATGTAAAAATAATATGACATTATTTTTGTAGATATTATATAAATCATTTATCTCTTTTTTATTTTATTTTAATGTAACACTACTGAACATCACGGAACATACCATGTATTAGAGAAATGTGTTTGAAAAACAGGATATGGTATTTTTGTCAATATCGCCCACTTCTAGTTTCAAATTGTATTGTATCTGAATTTGTATAATAATTCAAATTCAGATTTTCCTAACACTACATCCAGGGACATAGGTAAAGCAAATGGAGCACCGATGTAATGACGACCATTTCAGCTAGTGAGCCAATTCCGTACTATTTTGAAAATTTGAATCAGATTTTGACATGGATTCTGCCACCAAAAATGTTATTTTAATTTTTTACACTGGATTGTTATAATATTTAAACTCCATTACAAATGTAATCCATGGACTACAATTTCAATTTGATGTAACACTTAAAATCTAAATAAATAACTAAATAAATATATGTATATATACTTATTTAAATTTTAAGTGTTACATCAAATTGAAATTGTAGTCCATGGATTATATATATATATATATATATATTCCATTCGGAAGGCCTTAGAATTAGTATACATCCTCAGTGTGGACTGTCCCACTGTCCCTTGTAGCAAGCTCGCAGTGGTATTTCTATTCATACACAATCAGAAATTCTTATTTGGTTAAAATAAAACTAATCAAACCAAATACAAATCAACTACTTGTGCTCACTCAGGACTCCTGTTCAGCCACCAAAAAAAAACCCCAAAACAAAACAGCTGCCACTAGTTTATATCCATTCTTAGGTGCGTAGGTATACAAGCAAACAATAGTGAGTAAGAAAAAGTTGCCATATGATGGTGTGTCTCCGTATTCAATGTCTGGAAAGGCTCAGTTTAAATGCTGCCCAGTAAGAGGACCTACTGTATAATGTCTGCATTTACCAAGACCAATAACATCCTGGAATGCTCATCATCATATTCTATTCAAGTTCTCATACTTAGAAGTAGGCTCTTATACTTTAAGCTTTTCTCATAAATTTCCCTAGTCCTATTATCCAGCAAAAGCACCAATCAGTCCCTCCAAGATTTTGCGATTGCAGAAATGAACGCAAAATCAAGGAAACTCCGCAATATTCAGAGGAGCTTGCAATTCTTCTAAATTACCACAGAGTTTCCACAGATTTGGGCCGAGACGCATCACGTGATCACGACACATATTCAGCAAAAAGCCCTCTTCTATTCATGTGGGTCGAACATAGTACAGCTAAAAGGTCTCAATTACCAACAAACATCACTGCAATACAATTTTGTGCGATTGCAATTTTGCCAAATTTGCCAATTGCCAAAAAAGCAAAAAAAAAAAAAAAAACCTCCACAAGTTGCATCCCAAATTTTTAAAAGAGCCGTAGCAAAATCAAGCAATTTTGGCTGCAACAATCACAAAAAAAACTCAATTTAAGTAGTTTTCAGCAAAAAAAAGCACAAAAAAAACAACTCAGCGAAATACTGTACAGACTGACCAATCCAGGATCGAGTTGTCTGCTCAAATGTCCACGGAATCCATCATGGCATCTTTTTATGTATTGTGATCTCGGAGGTGGTATCATCATTTCTACTGACAATGCTACCTGAAGAACTCATTTACGAATGAGATTTAAAGAGTGACCTTTTTTATACAGCGCTCTCCATCGCCATCATCGAAACACCAACAAGGGGAATATTTTATGAAAGAACTGTGACCATCGTGCTAGTACCGTTCCAGAGACATGTAGAATCAGTGCCAAGGCACATTGATGATGTTCTGGTGTACTGTGGTGGCCCAACACCTTAGTAACACACTTTATGTGGGTTTTTCCTTTAAACTGTCAGCCATTTGATAGCTACATTCAGTAACATTTGACAAGGCCAACAATCCTGGCAGAACAATACTCATACTAAATACTAAACAAATCCCATTATAAATACTTCACATAACAAATACCCATAAATTGTTCAGGTTCTCTGACTAGGAAGTCAGGATTAATATTTCCCAGGTTGATGGTTAACAGTGAAGTCCAAATACCAAGTTACTTTGTTACTTAAGTGACATTTTAGTTGCAGCTCAACGTAGTTCTTACACTCAATAAATATAAAATATAATTAATTAGCAGAAAAAATGAATGAATATTAATTCACAACAACAACAACAACAATAATAATAATAATAATCACTATTACTTTCTAGGATGCCCTGCATATGTTTGATATTTGCCTATTTATTACTAAACATAAATATCTTTCAATTCAACTTACTAATATTTTTTAAACTTCCTGCCTCATGCTCTGTAAATCCGGGAGCCAACAACAGGAAGTAGATGGTGATGCATCACCATGGATTCTTTCTACGTGTCTCCATGACAACATGCTCAGAGCAAGAGGTGTGTGTGTGTGTGTGTGTGTGTGTGTGTGTGTGCTGAGTAGGAGTTCAGCTTGTCGCTTATGGATTTTTTTCTCCTCCTTTAAAGTGGCCTATACAAAAACAGACAAAATCGGTAGCATAACAGTTTTCTTAAAAACGTCTTCTAGCGTCCACAGAGCCTGATAAACTTTTTGCACTTGCGCAATCATTAATGATTAAAGTGGCATTGTTTTGCAGCGTGATGATGCAGTAATTCTGTTTACTTCGACCTTCTGAAGGGTGAATAAATCTTTGGGTGAAATAATATATTCTACTGACTAATGCATCTGACAAACGGTACGGAAATAAATCACAGGATGATCGACATACAGGCACCAAAACACTGTTTTTAGTATGTTACAACATTTGTGTACAACAAGAGTGATCTTAAATTAAAAATAACTGTACAGGCAGGGCAAGTGTTCAAGTATTTGGCTAGAGAAACAGATATGCGAAGAGGTTTGGAAGCCGAAACAATTCTCCAAAAACCGTAGGCCACCCTACAGAAGCATACTTCACTGTCATTAATTCTATTAATTCAAAATCTATTTCAAATTCCCTCATCACACTTTACAGCAACACTAGTATATCACCACTTCTCTAATTCTTACTGAATTCATTCTCATGCATGCTTTACAATGAACGTACAGTTTCAAATTATGATGCTTGGAATCTGTCTGAACATGACCTTTGATTACATCACAGCGCAGATTTTTCGACGCCATCATTGTGTCAGTGTTGAGCCACGCTGACCCGCGGCTCGAGTATCCGGGCTGCTTACATAAGCAGCCATCTGACAATGAGCGCTTTCACACTCTCTGCAAAGCTTCTCAGGAAAAGAAATCACACGTGAACAGTTGTGTTGTGATTTCTATGGAGTGGAACAGAACAAAGACTGAGGATTGGGAAAATGATATGATGATATGATAATAGATATGAAGGGGATAGACTTTGTTCGATTGATTAGACAGAGGAAAATACTCGGAAATGGATAAAAAAAATAAATGATTGCGCACACAGTAAGATGCTTTCCATTTAGTGGATTAATATCCATGTAATCTGTCATGTGATCATTCTGACTAGGCATAATGATCAGATGACTGAGATCATGTGTCAAGTAATCCACAAAATGAAAAGTCTAATCTAGAATAATCTGAAATGGGGATGCATTATATCACAGTACTGTTGTATTCTCGATTCTGATTCGTCATTCATTTTCTATAGCAGCTCTGACCAATCGCAGGTTTATATTAATGTGCTCGTTCTAATATTTGATCGTTTCTATAGTAACTACTGGGACTTAATGTACGGTGGACGCTCCACATAAATAGGTTTCAAAAATGTGTGTAATTAATGATGATTATTAAACATTTTTGGAATGTTTAATAATATGAACATTTTTGGGAGTCTCCAGTGTCAGAGCTTTGTAACAGTTAGAGGTCAAGCTGTACGTTTCAGTTTTCCGCCATTGGAAAGTCCCCAAGACAAAAAACGTTGCGCTTTCTCAGGAATAAGACACAGGGCAGTTATGTCTTATTACCTTCAAGATAGAGTTCAAAAGAGAGGCTGGTGAGGGAACAAGTGTTTATATGTGCTATAACATGAACTAACTTGTGTACTAACTTGTTTCGCGGATATTCCAGAACATTACATGTATCTACATAAAGTATGATGGATCGTTCTTTAACAAAGAATTTTTTTTGGCAATGGCTGTGTATTAAAAAACTTCAGTACGTTGTTGGAAAATGATCAATTTGGGGTGGTAATGGTGATATCCCACCATGCCGAAGTTGATGATTTTAATTTAACCGCACACCTCATCATGTTTTATTCCTTACATACAAAATTTATCAACACGTGCTTAATTCCAACTGAAAATACATGACCAAAAACCAAGTCTGGCAAGTTCTACGGTAATACTGCATTCCCTTATTCTTAAGAACTTGGAACAAGACGACCTCTGGCTCGGAAATGTGCAGTGGAACAGTCACCATTCCCAGTCACATTATGAAAACAAACATACCTAATATTACACAACGAATGCTAAGCTTTAGTCCTTTTACATACATATTTACTTTATAGAAGATGATTAGTAGTTTTCTGTTGTGAAAACATGTTGTATGGCAATATTTTGGGTAGCTTAAGTGAAGCCCTCGTATTATTATTATTATTATTATTATTATTATTAGAGAAGAATAAGAAGGCAAAATGTGTCGCATTAGTGACTAACTATATATTTCTATTTTATTTATTTGGTGAGCAGATTACAAGAAGGGTTGTCATGTTCCACGATTTGTCACATTATAGATCAATTTTCTGCACCCCGAAACACTGGAACACATTTAAATCGGGAATTTGGAATACATACAGACTATTATTTAATGAATTACTCATGTCATTATTGTGGGAGATTCAAGTAACACAACCACCCGTGATGTCTGACATAAGAGAAATTAATGCAGCGGTAAATGCACAGCGATGTTCTGATCAATTATCATGATGCCTGTGAGCTGCTTCACATGGTTCGGAAAGGCCAATCGGCTAATGAGACGACATTTGATGTGCTACGGGCCGTGAACAATCGCTTCCTGACCCTCTCTACGCTCAGCTTTATGAGAAGCTTTGCGGTGTTAATTAATTGTAACATGACAAACGAATTACCGCTGCGATTGTAAATTTCATATTCGATGAGGAACTTTAAAGGTTGCGGGTTAAATAGTTTCAAAACGCGCTTTTAAACGAGGTCAAATGTCGAGGAATTAAGAGTGTACTGGAAACTGATGGTTAAGCCCTCTGAGAATTGTAAAACTTATAATCACTGTGCTAATGTAGTGAATCATTTATAGATCGACAAAGAAAATAATGTTAGGGCAGAAGGTTTGTAACACTACTGAATGAGCATTATAAGTGTGCCTTGGAAGAAATCTCCAGCGAAAAAGTCCAGAACGTCAGGAGGAGGAACAACACACCTTGACACTAAAAAAGAACTCTAAAACCCTTTAAGATTTCTAACTAAGGAACATGTAGTCCTTTGAAATGAGGTTTTGAGGATGATAAGCTCATAGAGATACACAAGAAGATCTGAAAACATATTAAGGAGGATTAGAAAAAGCTTTAATCTCACCTTGATGCATCAAAGCTGTCATAGGATCCCACTGTGTAGTGTCGAAAGAGCTTCCGCCTCTCAGATCGGTCTGCTCGGGCATCTGCACAGACAAGACACGGGCTTCACGTTTATTTAGATGAAACTCAATGACCTAATATTCCAGAGATATGAGTTCAGTTTGAATTGAACATCAAGAGTAGATGTTCAGAGCTATTTATTATTCAAACAATCAATCTAACAGGACACACCTGGGTAAAAGTAACACCTGTCCGTCATATGTTCCAGTATTTTTGCTTGCTTTTCAATTGGGTGGTCTGATACAAAATTGGCTATGTTCTATGTGGTTTAACACGTCTACATATACATACCGGGAAATAAAAGCTGAAGCTCTCTTCTCATATTCATATTCTTTTGCTCTCAAACCTAAATGTCGTCAGACTACAGCAGAAAAAAACAACAAAAAAAACAATCGGCCTTGCCGTTCCAATGGTTTTGGAGGGGACTGTAACTATAAATGGGTGAAATGTACATAGATGGAATGTCCTTTTCCAGTGCCATTTTCCAATAAATAGAAAAAAAACTGTTGGCATTTTATTAAACGATTATTATTATTATTATCCATCCATCTTCAAGCGCTTATTCCTGCTTCAGGGTCGCGGGGAACCTGGAGTCTATCCCAGGAAGCATCGGGCACAAGGCGGGGTACACCCTGCCAGTCCATCGCAGGGCACAATCACATACCCATTCATACACTATGGACAATTTACCAAGCTGCCAATCAACCTAGCATGCATGTCTTTGGACTGGGGGAGGAAACCGGAGTACCCGGAGGAAACCCCTGCAGCACGGGGAGAACATGCAAACTCCACACACACACGGCCCCGGCAAGAATCGAACCCCGGACCCTGGAGGTGTGAGGCGAACGTGCTAACCACTAAGCCACCGTGCGCCACATTATTATTATTATTATTATTATTATTATTATTATTATTATTATTATTATTATTATTATTATTATTATTATTATTATTATTATTATTATTATTATTATTATTATTATTATTATTATTATAGGAAAATGATCATGTTATTTCTACATCATGTCTGGCTGTATCGCCCCACCCTGTCATTTATTACTTTCTTATAACATCCATCAAGTGTTTTATTCCTTGCATACCACAGACCATCAGAATTAAAATTATAATGTGCCATTTTGAAATGAGCTGAACATCAGTGGCACAGAAAGAAATACCAAAAGGAATAAACTGCACACAATGCGGCCTTCCAGTAATGATAGTATGATGCTATATCAAAGGGCACTGGGGAGGAAAAAATGCCTTCTGCTCACAAATTAGTCTCCATATGTCACCATATGCCATGGTGTCCCAGCAGTCATTTATGCAGAAAACGAACTCATAAAAATCATGAAAAACCACAATACATGGTCTTTGGTCAGGAAGCAAATCAATGGAGAATCACCTCTTTCCTGGAAATTGGAACCTCTTCGGGGGTAAAAATCGTCAGCTCATTTCAGTGGGCACGGCATATCGACCCGGCACAGCCACAAGGAAGCCTTTTAAAGGGGGAAATGCTGGAGAGCAGCCATTGCTGACCCTGTCTTCAGAGAAACTGAACTGGTCTCGTGGGAGCACTCATGTTTAGGGGTAAGCGTCTTATATAGCCACTGGTTTCATATTTATGGATGTGAAATCATAGAGCTTTTCTGCGTGACTATCAAACAACTGCTCTTTATCAGCGCTGTAGAGATCTCATGAGAACTCATACACCAAATACACATCACTGCGTAAATCCAATCCAACAGAATAGAAAAAATGTCACAAACACACCATATAGACACACACTTATACACATATAATCTTCCTCTCTTTTCTTAATTCCTTCCTCTCTTCCAGAGACTCGTTTGCATTGATCATGTTGATCCATGCTGATCATATAAGTTGTCAGGAGGCTGTGTGGGATTCGACACCCCTATTCCCCCCTCTTGTGATTATGATGTCGAAGGCCAGCTGTCTCACGTTAGCCTACGTCAAGGTGTGATGACTGTTGGCCTTTTATTGACGTTACGTATCAGTGTTTTTGTGCTTTTAGCTCCATAGGATAAAAAAAAGCAACATCTAACATACTAATACACCAATAACACTGTATACACTTGAACTGCTGGCTCTTTATTATGCGTAATATTTGCACTGTTTTTTACTATGTAGATACACAAATCAATATAGTCTATATACTAGAGGAGTACTGGTACCGGGAAACCTTGTAAAACATTGAAAATAAAACTCAAACATTGAAAATAAAATAGTGTCCTCTAATATTGGCACCCTTGGTAAATATGTGCAAAGAAGGCTGTGAAAAATTGTCTTTATTGTTTAACCTTTCGATCTTTTGTTCAAAAATACTCTGCTTTCATAAATATCAAACAATTGCAAACATATATATATATATATATATATATATATATATATATATATATATATATATATATATATATATACATATACACATGTGTGTGTGTGTGTGTGTGTGGGGCACAAGTATTGGCACCTGTATGAATTCATATGAGAAAAATATATTTTAAGTATATTCCTATTGATATTTAAAAAATTTGAGTACAAAATTTTTAGTGATTAGGAACAGGAAATTGTTGAGTTCCTGTTTCACAGGGGTATATAAATGGTAAATGGTCTGCACTTATATAGCGCTTTTATCCAAAGCATTTTACACTGTGTCTCATTCACCCATTCACACACACACTCACACACCAATGGTATCCGAATTCATCTACATCACCGTCACAAAACAAAGTTGTTTGGAAGGGTTTAAAAAAAAAAAAAGACTCTACTCTCATACAAAAACAAACTCAAGCGTCTTCAGTTTTTCCAGACACTACTGGAACTTCAAATGGGATCGGGTTCTATGGTCAGATGAGACCAAAATAGAGCTTTTTGGCAATAAACACCAGAGGTGGTTTTGGCGCACACAGAGAGGTAGCCATATGGAAAAGTACCTCATGCCCACAGTTAAATATGGTGGTGGCTCTTTAATGTTTTGGGACTGTTTTTCTGCCAGAGGACCTGGACATTTTGTTAGGACACATGCCATCACAGACTCTATCAAATATGAACAGATATTAAATGAAAACCTGACTGCCTCTGCCAGAAAGCTCAAAATGGGCCATAGTTGGATTTTCCAGCAGGACAATGATCCAAAACATACATCAAAATCAACACAAAAATGGTTTACTGACCACAAAATCCAGGTCCTGCCCTGACCATCCCAGTCCCCTGAGTTCAACCCCATAGAAAACCTGTGGGGTGAACTGAAGAGGAGAGTCCACCAGCGTGGACCTCAAAATGTGAAGGATCTGTAGAGATTCTGTATACAGGAATGGTCTCAGATCCCTTGCCATGTATTCTCCAACCTCATCAGGCATTATAGCAGAAGACTCAGAGCTGTTATCTTGGCAAAGGGTGGTAGCACAAAGTATTGACTAAAAGGGTGCCAATAATTGTTGTACACCTATATTTAACAAATACATATTTTTATAAACCTGTGTTTTGTTTGCAATTGTTCGATCTCCATAAGAACAGAGTATTTTTGTTTTTTTAAAAAACCAAATATCAAAATTTAAAACAATAAAGAGCATTTTTCACAGCATTCTTTCCTCATATTTACCAAGGGTGCCAATATTAGTGGAGGGCACTGTACATCACTCCGGTTCATAACTGGTCTCAACTAGAGAGGTGCATGGGACTATTTTATTCATCGTGTTCTTGCAGTTATTTTTTTTGCATGTAGTTGCCAGTGATATTTTTGAAATAAGTTAGTTAGCTCACAGCCCCAGAAGTTCATGCTAGAACACAATCACATTCGCATGAAAATAAAAACAGAACGTAGATGCCCTGTGAAACTTTCTGGCAAGCTCTATTTTATTTATTTTTTATCTGTATTTCTATCAGCTCAGAGGACATCTCTTCATTCCAAATAACGCATTTATATTCGTTTGCATCCCTAACGTACTGTATACACACTCTGAAGTGATATCTCAATGCTACAGAATACTGAGACATCCTATACTATTGTCTGCTTTCTGGCAAGAGTTTAGAGAAAGCTCACGTTTGGTCTTATGCTCTTGAGAGTACCATCCCAGCAACATTTGAGTACTTTTTTCTCAGATAGTATTTATAGACATATTTCTGAATTGATATACTATACAGTGTATCAGCTGTAATTATGAATGTAGTTAAGCTTGACTCTGACCTTACTCTGTTCCTGTCACGTTTGATTAAAGCATTTCCACACACTGTAGCCTATAAATAATACATTCTGCAAAATTAAAATGATTAGTTTATGTGTAAATATAATCCTAGCCTAAATCGTGGTCACTTGGTTGTCATGGTTACTTTCTAATATTATATAATTATAAATTATATTATATAATACATTATATAATATGAAGACATTACAGGTCTTTATATAGCAAAATAACAAACACTTGGCAGCCAATCAGAATATATATACACACACACACACACACACACACACACACATATATATATATATATATATACTGTATATATTGTAAGTACATATTTTAACTTCAAGGCAACTATTCTGATTCTGCAGTCACAGATTTTGCCTTTAAAGAAACACCTTGTCATTTTTTGGCTACAGTTCTTCTACTAATGCTCTTGAGCAGAGTTTCACACTTACACACAGTTTCACACTCACACTAAGTATATCTCTATTCATGTACCATTTGCAAAAAAAAAAAGAAAACAGAAAAAGATAAGTACAGATTGTGAAGACTACATCGCTGTTCTTTTATATACATGTAGGCTACATTTTACTGTCTGCTGCTTAATATGTCAAAATGAAAAAGACACATGACCCATAATACAAAAATATCTCATACTGAAGGACTGCATAAATGAGAACTATTTTAATTCGAAGCGTAACTGATACAACCAGGAAGTTCATCATTTTCCCTTAACAGTGCATCTTGAAATGTTTTATTCCACTTATACCAGAGCAATTTGCAAAAGCTGAGAATATTCTCATTATTAAAGAATGACGTGTCATATATATGATCCATTTATTGTTTGTAACCATAGTTAAATTTGTATATTTATACATTTTAGGTTGTGGAACATCTGTGATACAAGTTTGTTCCTGTTACTGCTTACATTATTGCAGCTATGAACTTGCTCTTGAAGGTGAATAAGATAAAAAAAAATAATAAAAATACAGCTTGTTACCGAGCAACTACAAAAAGCAACATAGTCCATCCGTAGACTTTCCTGTAGAGGACAAGTTTCACCTCAGACTGTTACAAAGCGCTGACACTGGCGACTCCTTCTATAAATGATTAATATACTTCTCTCTCACTATATCAACAATGACACAGTTTTCTTTCACATTTGAATCGGATGATAAGATTTACATTATGTGAGTATTACCACCATACAATTGCCTGTGAATTAGAGGTTACTGTAGAAACAATATCATGAAAAAGCTCATTAAAACGAGCATGTTAATATAAACCTGTGATTTGACTTGGAGCCAGAACATCAGTCACAGCTGCTGTTATAGAAAACCTCCGACCAATCAGATTTGAGAATTCAACAACTATGTGGTAGAACTGGTTTTAAAACATGCCCCCATCATGCCTGTGACAATTCATGTAACTTAGCAACAGAACCTTGAAGAGAGTCGCTCGGTTACTGTGAGAATGTCTGTATCAGGTATCAAATGATACTTATATCTGCACTGTATTAAAAATGAAACAGATGGGATCGTTGCGTCCTTATTAGTTAGGATTTAAAACAGAATTAGGACAAGTCGTATTTATACGGAATTAACAGTCTGTAGAGTTTAATAACGCTAGGTTATTAATCCCATCACGATAATTGCCTAGGCACTTATTTTACGATATTCTTACAATATAGTATCAATACGTCAGTTGAAACAAAGCGCATAAGCAATGACACATTCAGTTACGTGTATGGAAATGTAAACGGAATCTTAATCTTTGTAGCTTTTCACATGAATGGAGTCATGAGTATTGTTACTAATTTGCAAGCATGAGATCATGATGGACGGTCTTCCATGATTGTGAAACTTTCCCGAAACTCTTGGCAGGTGAAGAGAATTATAGCATAGCGACACGATGACACCTTTACATTTTTCCTAAATAAGTTTGGTATGACACCTTGCCTAATGATGTCCGTCCAAATGCATTTTTATTGCCCCAAAAAAATGGGTTGCAGTGCTAGTGACGGCATTTTAAAATGTCCATGACAATATAATGTGTATTGCATAACAGTGATATACTCCAAAACTGATTACCAGCTTGAAAGATGCAAAGCTGTGCAAGGCACTGAACAGGACTTCAAGCTTAAACGCCCTGAGCAAATACATGCAAATATGTAACAGCTTACATCCACATACCACATAAACCAACATCGGAAATGCATTTAACAGATTAGCAACTCCAAACTGCACCAAAATTTTTTAAATGTAGGCCACAGATTTCATATATGCGTACACGTTAGGCCAGCAAAGTTCCAATAAAGATCAACAGTACCTCCAAAATGAACCTTCTTCCTTATTCTGGGAAGCTCATCCATCTGGCCTCCTGTTGCCTTCAAATCGCAGAGCCAATCGCAGGAAATGCTCGATCCCCCAAAGCATAAAAAAGGGGAGCAAGCACTCTCTGTGTCCCTCTATCTCCCTCTATCTTTCTCTCTGTTACTCCCAGTCCCTCCCTCCAGCCCTGCACTAGCTCCACATAGCCCCCAAACTTTTTTCACCCCTTAAACCTCATCATAAAGGTGGGAGGACATTTGCACTGAGAAAGCTCTAATGCAATCGCTGGATCTCTCTGCTGTAAAAGAACGAGTGTGCGTGTGTGTAAGAGCGAAAGAGAGCGAGAGAGACAGAGAGAGTGAGAGGGGGAAAAAAATGATACAAAAATGGAAAAGAAAAAAAAAAAAAAACTTGCTAAGGCCCACTCCTTAGCAACAGGCTTGTACAGTGTAGAGCATGTTTCCATGGAAATGTATCAATCAGGAATGTGCATGAGTGTTGCACATTCGCAAAGGTTCAAGAGACGTCAACACACACGGCACTCACATCTAAAACCCAGCAGCGTCATCAGAAGCACTAACGCTGGAAAAGTGCAGACGCTTACCCACATCAGCTGTCCAATCCTGCACTATGATGCTTTGGATGGACGGAGTGACCTTAATTCTTTGGACTCATACTGTGCAGAGATTTAATGCAATTACAAATATGCAAATAGCATATGAGTAATTAAAGAAATTATGAAATGATGTAATAAAAAAAAAAAGCACAATATAACTGGTGTAATGAATTTATACAACGAGGTTGCTTTCAGACTAAGTCTTTTTTCCTCATCTGCCAGCACACATTTTACATATAATATAATCATATGGCAAACAGCTGCAAGGCGAGCTGAATGAAGCCGCTTTTCAAAAGCACTGCTGCCAGCATTTTTATCACAGCGGAGTGCCTCTAAACTGGAAATCACCCGACAAGCAGCTTCTCTTTGCAGTAGTTAGTCTATAGTACCTTGCATAAGGGTTCACCCCACCATGAAGGGGGGCATTTTTCAGAGAAGGCCAATGGTAATGCTCAGCATGATGTACTGCCATCACCATGCTTCACCGTGGTGATGGTCTTCTCAGTGTTTTTGCTGAGCCTACAACTTGATCACAAACAGGATTTCATATGTCCAGTTTACAGTTGTCCTGTGAACCGCTTCTTCCATCTGAGCTGTGGAACTTTCCAGCTCCTTTAGAGTTACCCTTGGCCTCTGGGTTGTCTTGGACTATTCTCCTGACTTATTGTTGGATGGCTTCCTCTAGGAAGTTCCCTTTGTGCTACTTGAAGTTCACAGATTTGCTTACCTGTGTTTACACACAATCAGAGGTCATGCAGATTCCCCTAACACTTCTCACCCTGAACACCTCTGAGCCATTAACAATGGTGACAGCATACATAGACCTGCAGTCTTCAGGTGAGCTAAATATAGTCCAGTATGTTGGTTTTGTTCTCCCAAAGCACTTGTAAATACAGTGCCGTTTTGTTAAATCTGTGGTGATGAGCCTGTGATGTGTAGACTAACTATATAGTTTAATGTCAGTTCACAAATTCAAAAGGAGATGCACGAAAAAGAGAACGTCACTAAATAAACAGTTTCAAAGTGGCAGAAGACAGTAAGCCAAAATGTAAAGGTAGTCAAATGATGTGATAATGATGTGATTGTAATGGCTCAGAATTGCCATTCAGGTGGGAATACCTTGCAAAGAAGTATGTTTCTAGCACATACTCAAATGGTCCATAGTGATTATGGGGTATGAGGTGGGACTGGTGATTAGAAGCTCAGGATTTAAAATTGTATTCATTCATCTTCAGTAACCTCTTTATCCTGGCTGGGGGGTGGGGGTGAGGTGATGGTTCTGAAGCCTATCCAGAGCCAAAACAGGAATACACCCTGGATGAGACACAAGCCCAGTGTAAGGCACCACATACAGACTTCTTTACATTTAGGGGTACTTTAACACAGCCAGTGAGCTTTCCAGTGTGTTTTTTTGTTTTTGAGAGGTGGAAGAAAACCAAAGAACCCAAGGAAACCTATGCAGACACAGGGTAAACATCAGACACGATGATTAAACCGTGGACCCTGGAGATTTGGGGCACCATCTCTACCTCCTGCAACACTATGCCACTTTTTGCACTTTGTATTAGCTTCTATACTGTTGCATCATGCTCCTGGAGGAACAGTTAATTCCACTACATATAAGATTATATATTTGGGATCACAACATAATTCGTGCTCCAGACAAAAATTTGTCACATCTGCATACGCATTATTCATTATTTTATTGTTATTTATTGGTTAGACTCTGAGGTTGCCTTTTGTGGCTCATGTGCAAGAAGAACAGAACACTGACCCTCCCACGTTCCAGGATGACAACTGTGATGTGCACTGTGCCAAATCTAAGCCTGAAGGAACAAATTCACCAGCTCTTGATCCCAAAGAACAGCGTGTAAAACATCAAAATAAGACGACAAACCCCAGACGAATTGCTCCAAGTCTGTGGCGTAGTGAGCAAAATTTGACAGGAACTCAAAACTGCAGTGGTGGAACCTTTACCTGACAGGATTGACACTGTTATTTAGGCAAGGGGAGGCACAACCAATTAATTGATGGTACAGTATGGTGGTGAGAAAGAGTTCAGTTTGCAGACAATGTGCTCTGTTTATTGAAAGGCCCTGCTAAGTTTGGGCTCTGGCCTAGGTGAATAGTGCAGTGCTAGTAACATGTGCAGGAGATAGATGATGGATAGCTGGATTGGTGGGGAATTCAGAGACTAAGGAACAGGGTTTTTTTTGACCAGTGGTCACCAACCCTATTCCTGAAGATATACCTTCCTGAAGACTTTAGCTCAAACCATAATTGTGCCCACTTGACCATCTAATGATTGCTTTAAGAAGTTCTTGATCAACCAAAACATGTGTGTTAGATTTTGGTTGGAGATGAAAAATGCAGGAAGATAGATCTCAGGGAAGAAGGTTGGTGGCTACTTACACAATTGCACAGAAGACACTTTGTAAAGCAGCTTTAACAATTGGCAAGTTAAATGACAACCAATTTAGCAGGTGGTCCCCTAAGAAGAAAACTAGATGGTACCAAGTAATGAAGATAAGATATTCTTCTACACCTTACTCTGGAGTCATCCTCTTACCGAACTGCCAAGATACAACTAGCTACTACAGTACCTTAAACCTCTACAAAAATACAAGGGGTGGTCAATCTACATCCCTGTCCTCACCGATGACCACAAACTGTAAGAAGTGACCAAAAGTATAAGGTTGCTAATACATCTGGTGGAAATGAGGCTCCTCTGCAGGCTTGCTGGGCTTATTCTCCATTATAAGGTGAAGAGCTCGACAATCTGGGGGAGACTCTGAGTAAAAGCTGCTGCTCCTTCAAAATAAGGGGAGCCGACTAAGGTTGTTCAGGCACCTGACAATGTTGCCCCCTGGTCAGCTTCTGGTAAAGCTATATTAGGCACATCCCACTTGATGAACACCTTGGGACAGACCCAGAACTGGCTAGAGAGATTCTAGCTCACAGCTGGCTTGGGAACATCTGGGGCTCACCCAGGAGGAGCTGGAATCTGTGGCAAAAGGTTAGAAAAGTCTACACTGACTAGACCAGTTGCCACTGCAACCCCCTCTTCAGTTCATATACAGTACTTCAGTGCTAATGAAATATACTAAGGATCATTTGGAAGTGTCCCAAGACCTTGTTTCCTGCTCAAGTTAGATTGCTGTGTTCACACCGGTAAATAAACCGCACAAAGAATGTAATTCAAGCACAAATTCACAATGAGCAACCAATAAGACACCCACACACAACTGTAATCTTGGGCCACCTAAAAAAACCCAAAACCCCACCATCCTCTTCATTGCAGAAGAACATGAGTGGATGGTGGAGCTGAATCAGGCCGCATCACAGTGCCTGATCAGCCAATGAGTCACGAAGCGAAGACCTCTCAGCCAATCCCAGCTGCTATTTGCCACCGTTCCCGATCTGTAAACTGCAAGCTGTTATTGTCATGAGCAGCACTTCTAAAACACTACAGTATGTCGAGTACACATCTAACACACACTGAAACACTGTACAAGAGGAGTTTTGAAGTAGTGCAGGACAAAGAGACTTTATAACAAACAAACAAACAAAAAAAAAGCCATGACAAATCAACTTCAAACGTTTCATTATTATGCAACACAGCTATCTAATATTGAGAAAGATAGCAACGACATGCATCCTGATACCTAAGAAAGCAAACCGCTACATTTTAAAGCAACCAAAAACAACATTTGCACAACAATAAGCGTTGATATTTTTAGCGTCTGAAGTTAGCTTCTTTAGTTTATTACTACAGCTATGACGCTAATCTAGTGAATAAGCAAGAGCAGCCTTATAGCTACCAATTTAGCATTATGAATATTGCATGACTATGCCAGCATGAATACTACGTGACTAAATCTTCACACACCCGCCTCAAAATATTCAGTGCCTGTCCCAGGAAGCATCGGACACAAGGCGGGGTACACCCTGGACAGGGTGTATATATATATAAGTAAGTATATACAGTAAATAGGCTCTATATATTTATTTTATATAGAGTGAGCGTTAGCACGTTAGCACTGTGGGGGTTTCCTCCAGGTACTCCGGTTTCCTCCCCAGTTCAAAGACATGCTGAAAACCAAGACAATGCAAAGCTCATCTTTTAGGTTTGATGAGTCAAATCTTAGGACTGAACACAAGACCCTGGCGCTGTGGGTTAATAACACTAGCCCAATGTCATGTATACAATTTAAATAAGAATACATACAGATATGTGACAAATGAAAGGAAAAACCAGTGTAAGTAAGGTGTTTGGCCACCATAGGCTACAAGAATCGCATCTTGGCTCAGATTCTACAAGTCTCTGGAACTGGATTGAAGTAAAGCGGTTCTTTCAAAAGATAGTGAAGGTTTTGGTGATGATGGTTGAGAGTGCTGTGCATGCGGCATGCCACATCCTGTAGGTGTTTAATCAGTTCTGACATTTGGCGAATGTGAACGATCACAGAATTTTATTTACATCATTTTCTATCCTCATCAAACCTTCCGTGAACCCTTGTGCCCGGTGGATGGGGGCGAGGTCATCCTGGAAGAGACCACTCTCACCAGGGTATAAATGTTTCATCATAAGAAGAACTTTCTATTGATTTGCAGTACGCCTGCCTCTCAAGGGACAACTGGAGCCAAACCCTGGCAGCAATATAAATACTGTAAATTCCCCCTACAAATAACAGAGCCACCCGTTTCCCCTTTTAATCTATCACCTGTACCACCTAACGTATCACATTTTCCTTGAATCTATCTGTATATACAGTACACTCAACCTATTTGGTAGCTCAGACCTTGCATTATTTTTCCCATTCTTTATGTAGGATTATTCCATCCATCCATCTTCAACCGCTTATTCCTGCTTCAGGGTCACGGGGAACCTGGAGCCTATCCCAGGAAGCATCGGGCAACAAGGCAGGGTACACCCTGGACAGGGTGCCTGGACAGGGGCACACTCACATACACACTCATTCATACACTACGGACAATTTACCAAGCTGCCAATCAATCTACCATGCATGTCTTTACCCGGAGTAAACCCGCAGCACAGGAAGAACATGCAAACTCCGCACACATGGCCCCGGCAGGAATCGAACCCCAGACGTGTGCGGAGAACGTGCTAACCACTAAGCCACCGTGCGCCCTAGGTTCTCTTCTAGGTTTTCTTTATTCATAGTAGTTTCTGAATAATCTGAAAAATTGTAACCTGATTAAACCTAACAGCTCTCGGTGGCAATCTCACACTTTTAATGTATTCAGTGGAGCAGCAGATGGTCTCCTGTAGCTTCAGGTCTGAACAGAGTGTGTTTTTGAGTTTTTAATGGATTTCTCCCCAGCAGCAACTTGCACACCAGACCTTGGCCCAAATTCAAGTCAAACAACCTGCAGCCTCTTCAGGCCCATCGTGAATGCAGTCGCCACACACACACACACACACACACACACACACACACACACACACACACAGTTTGAAAAAACATAGTGGCCACAGTGATATAGAAGGAACTCTAAATGGAATGTTGCCTCTGGCCATTTATGCCAATTTGCACGGGAAATGCAGGCTACATGCACGCACACACACACACACACACACACACAAACTCTTTTTCTCACAACAAAGAGGATGTGGACATTTTCATTCAGTGCAGTCATATCTGAAGTGCCCTTGAGATCAAAATAAATATTTTAGACTTTTCATGTACGTCTTGGCATAAAGGAGACCAACAATGAAAAAAAAAAATCTATAGCGAATAAAGGATGTTGTTTTGTAGTTAATCAGTTTTTTATTAGGCAGTTTTACAGTCATTGCTAATGCTTTCAATTGCAGTTTAAAAATGTGTTCATTTAGTCCAGGACACAAAATCTACGGTATGAACTAACACTTTAGCTCATATGTTCTTTGTGGAGACAATTAGTAAGTCAATTAAACGTTTTAGTAACATAATTGGATACATGCGACACATTACCCAACTTTAGTTAACACTTCAACAAATATCATTTAATGTCACTGGGAATCCTAAGGTGCATTCACACAAACATCGACTCGCACCGACAGAGCGGTCGGAGTCAATTCATTTTCAATGAGACCTGGCGACTTCCAGTGACATGAGAAGTGGTGACCATTGGCGACTAAAGGCAATGGTGGCTTGGCAGTTAAGGCTCTGGGTTACTGATCAGAAGGTTGGGGGTTCAAGAAATAAATTTCATCGTACAGAGGAACTGAAAAGCACAAAGTCCTTCATGCTGAAGACTTTCCTGTGGCTGATAACCTAAAGTTACAGCTTTTCCTCTGACTGATACAACTGTTAACACTGGAGACTCCTTCCACAAATGCTAAATAATCAACAATTACGCACATTTCTTAAGTAGGGATACAGGGCGGTGGTGGCTCAGTGGTTAAAGGCTCTGGTTTACTGATCAGGAGGTCGGGATCTCAAGCCACAGCACTGCCAAGCTACCACTGTTGGGCCCTTGTCAACGCCCTTAACCCTCAACTGCTCAGTTGTATAAATGAGATAAATGTAAGTCGCTCTGGATAAGGGCGTCTGCAGAAATGCAGTGAATGTAAATGTAAAATTAAAGTGGCCTTTAATGCAAATTTCTACGCCACATGTGCGTGTTGCTTATGACTGGTGAAGGCAAGATCTCAAGGTGTGAGACAAGTATACACACTGCAGCCCAGTTTGTGCTAATTATTTACTGATTTAACAGCCTGCTGTGGTCTGAAAGCTCATCACATTATCATGTGGGTTTAGGAGCGTGACAATTTGTCAGCGTGACAGCATGCATTGACAGAGTAATCTGAAAGAGGTAGATGGTTAATGTTATGCTGTTCTGCTATCAATAACTCCTGTCATTGTGAAATACAAGATATTTAAAACAGCAGTTTAAAAAAAAAACAACAACAGGAAACTTTTACTAAGACTGAGTCTCTTAACAAGGTTTTGGTTTTTTCTTAAAGATTGAACTTTATGCTGTGTTCTATTGAAATCCCAACTAATATTGGGTAGTGTAGTCGTCATGCTGTGAGTTATAGATTATTTGCTTATAATGAATTGGATAGGAAATGGACAGAAATCAAGAATGAGGAAGATCTAGTTACATTTAACGAAGGTGCCAATGAGGTAGAGCTCATTTATCAGCTGGAGAAATGTAAACAGAAGCCTAAAGTGCAGAAACTAGTGTTATATGGCAGTAATGGCGGCTGTGGCGCAGTTGGTAGAGCGGGTTGTCCACTAAGCATAGGTTGGCGGTTTGATTCCCGGCCCGGGTGACCCCACATGCCGAAGTGTCCTTGGGCAAGACACTGAACCCCAAGTTGATCCCAATGGCAAGCTAGCGCCTTGCATGGCAGCTCTGCTACCATTGGTGTGTGTGGGTGAATGAGACACAGTGTAAAGCGCTTTGGATAAAAGCGCTATATAAGTGCACATTTACCATTAATGGAAATCACTTTGTTTCAAAGTATCTTTATATAGTTACATGATTAATAGTGGTCGGACATTTGCAATCAGTACTGTATAAACAAATGAATTATGTTATTGCCACAAGTCTGCTATAAAATTATCCTGAACACTGTTGGGTTTCTGTGTGTAGAGTATGGTTTAGCTGTTGGTGAGCAGGGTGATGGGAAAGGGGAGGTATGTGAGCCCCTTACTGGGCAAACTATTCACACCTCTACACAATAACATTGGTAGAGAGATAAAACTGACAGCACAAGTAAATTCATTGATAGTAAAACACCATATATAACTGGCACGAAGAAAAAAAAATGATAACATTTAAACCTAATAGAATAGGTAAAAATATACCTATGAACAACTGCAGATTGTTAAAGCCCTGAGTATACTTCATATGAGCCATTAACCACTACTGTGGAGTGTGACATCACAAATTAATTCAATGCTAAACACAGGCACATCCCCAAAATAGGCACAAATTACATTTTTTTGGCCTCTCTGTTAAAAGAGTTAAACTCGGGGTAAAGAGTGGAATGAATGTGTGTACCTTTTCATATGGCAAAATACACTATCCATACACACTGTGCATGTGTATGTGTGTATGTTGACTTACAGGGTCGGTCCTCGTTAGGCTTGTTGGGGATTTCCTCCACACATTCAGAGGGAAACCATCCGGCGTTACCTCGAGCACTGCCCTCCCAGAATCCCCCTTCACCAACACTAAGAACTGTGGAGAAATAGACATAAGGAAGCTGATCAGAGCCCAAACCACACACACACACACACACACACACACACACTCCGCATTTCTGTTTCTCAAGTGATCTTTTACTGAAGAATGTTTGGATTATATTTACAACTAAAAAAAAAACAATCCAAAGTTTTCAATCTAAATGAACGGGTTGCCAGGTCCATGGCTTTCCAGAATTGGGTTAATTTGGCAACTTAGTATTATGATCAAGAATAAATTCATTCAAACCAGCATTTAGAGTGCGGCTTTTGAAAAGAAAAGAAAAAAACATTTCCACTTGACAAACATGAACAAATTAACAAACCCCATTCATAACTAAAAATATGTGTACTGGGTCAACATCTTACTCAAATAAAAGTAAGGAAGCAAAAATCTATTTGAGTTAAAATAAACTGTATTTTCAAATGTACTGAAGTATTTTTATTTGATTTAAAAAAAAAAAGGTTAATATTGTTAATTGACAAAAAACAACTGACCACAAAACCATCATGCCTGACCCTGCATTACTAGCTAGTTCACAAACCAATCTGTCACAAGGAAAATATTCTGCTACCTCAGACAAATCTAGGTTTAAAAAAAAACACTTTTTTCCTGGTTAGGTAAATTATGAAACATAACCTGTTTAGCTAATTAACAATACAATAAAATACAACAATCTAGCTAATTTAACAAGCTAAGTTACAAAACCTAACTAGCTTGCTAGCTGAACTACAAAACTCAAAAACTACAGTCATGGACAAAGTTTCTTTCAAAGTTTTCCCAAAATGGACTGGACAAAATCATTGGCACCCTATTAAAACTGTGGGTAAATAATTTCATTTCAAGCATGTGATGTTCATTTAAACTCACCTGTGGCAAGTAACAGGTGCTGGCAATATAGAAATCAAAACTGAAGCCAGTTAGAGTGTATAAAAGTTGGCTCAACCTTTGTGTTGTGTGCCTGTGTGTGCCACGCCGAGCATGGAGGAGCAAAATTTTGGAAAAATATCAACAATCTTAAGGTTACAAGTCAATCTCCAGAGATCTTAAAGTTCCTTTGTCCACTGTGCGCAATATAATCACAAAGTTTATAACCCATGGAACTGTGGCAAATCTCCCTGGACGTGGACAGAAGAGAAAAATTGATGAAAGAATGCAACACAGGATAGTTCGAACGGTGGATAAACAACCTCAGTCAACTTCCACGCAAATTCAGGCTGTCCTGCAGACTCAGGGTGCGTCAGTGTCAGCTCGAACCATACGTCGTCATCTGAATGAGAAGAAGCGCTATGGTAGGAGACCGAGGAGAACCCCACTTCTGACACAGAGGCATAAAAAAGCCAGATTGCAGTTTGCAAAAATGTACCTGAGTAAGCCTCAATCCTTCTGGGAGAACGTTTTGTGGACAGATGAGACTAAGGTAGAGCTTTTTGGCCAAGCACGTCATTCTACTGTTTACAGAAAACAAAAAGAGGCCTACACAGTACCTACAGTCAAACATGTTGGAGGTTCAAGGATGTTTTGGGGTTGTTTTGCTGCCTCTGGCACTGGGTGCATTGACTGTGTGCAAGGAATCATGAAATCTGGAGACTATCAAAAGATTTTGGCCCATAATGTAGGGCCTAGTGTCAGAAAGCTGAGTCTGCGTCAGAGGTCATGGGTGTTTCAGCAGGACAATGACCCAAAACATACCTCAAAAAGCACCCAGAAATGGTTGGAGACAAAGCGCTGGAGAATTCTGAAGTGGCCATCAATGAGTCTGGATCTAAATCCCATAGAACACCTATGGAGAGATCTCAAAATTGCTGCTGTGAGAAGGCACCCTTCAAATCTGAGAGACCTGGAGCAGTTTTCAAAAGAAGAGTGGTCCAAAATTCCAGCTGAGAGGTGTAGGAAGCTTGTTGATGGTTATAGGAAGCGATTGGTTTCAGTTATTTTCTCCAAAGGGTGTGCAAACAAATATTAAGTTGAGGGTGCCAACAATTTTGTCCGACCTAATTTTTGAGTTTTGTGTAAAACGATGTCAAATTTGCCTTTTTTCTTCTGCTTTTTTGTGCTGTTCCAATGCACTTAAAGGTAATAAACATGTGTATACCAAAACATTTGTCATTGCAACACTTTTCTGGGAGAAATGGTGCATTTTCTGGAAAAGTTCCAGGGGTGCCAATACTTTCGTCCACGACTGTATTTACTTTACTAAACTTAAAGTTAATTTCATACTTCAAACCTCTCGTGTACTTTGAGATTTGTTATGAATAGACAGTCAGCTTGGTGTATGAAAACTTTTGTATGTAAACCTAAATTCTTATATAGTGAATAAAAATCCACCTCTCAGAATATCAGTTATTTTAAAGTGACCTCTGATAACTGATTAATTGAATGTCTTTAGCCTTGATGTTAAGTAAACTTTTGGCCTCAATTGTAAAGTCCGCAAAAATGGAAAAAACTTTCATAAAGTACAGATACTTGAAACAAGTACTTAAGTACAGTAATGAAGTAACTGTACATCATTACTGTCCATTACTGCCCAAGTACTCAAAAAGTTTAGTATTTTCCAGTTTTTAAAAATCTGACACTGACCCACTGACAGCATTATGAACCATCAGACTCTACCAGCATCATCATCAGCATCCCATTTTATCATCAGCATCAGCATCAGCATCAGCGAACTCATCATCAAGGCACATAAATATATAAACACATAAACACAACCACCAGCTTTGCAATCACGCAGCTGCAGCCTGGATGCTGAAAACAAACTAATGAACAAGTGTGACAGCACAGATGTCCCGCTGGAGCGGGCCTGAAAACTGGCTGATAAGCATGGCACTTTAAAGGAGCAACAAAAATCCCACAGTAAAAAAAAAAATAAAAAAAATCAAAAAGCACACAATCAAGCATCAATGATTCATCGAATCAGTCATTTGGAGCTTGAGGCATACCTTTGACTCTGTCATTCTTGTACAGGGCGATTTCTCCCTCAGCCTGGGGTTGATAAGACTTTACCACCACGTAATGTCTCCCAGGCACAGCGCTGTACATCCGGCGCTTGGACGCCGGCGTCTCTGCCCCAGAGAAACCATCACGACCGGGACGAGGACTACAGAGAAAAAGAGAGTCACGCTTTAGCTTTGACAAACCAGCGGTTAATTATAAACATAATGAAATCAGAATTTCAATCACCGCACAATTATTTTGTCAAAGGGATTTACACTACAGTTTACACTTTAAAGCGTTACACTGTTCAGTGTTTTTTTTTTTTTAAAAAGTGCGCATTTCAGTTTTGCTGAGTTGTTCAGTTTTTTTTTTGCTTTTTGAGATTTATTTCTATCATAGAGCTGTTGAATGCTTGATTCTGATTGGCCACAAGGTGTTGATTAATATTCAAAAAACAGCAACTCTTCTATAGTAACAACTAACAAAGGGACTTAAATGCGCAAATGCTTGAATGCATAATTATCAATATGGTGGTGTTTTCTCTGAGGAGATTTTTATTTGGCATTTTCGGAAGGCGTCTCCAGTGTCAGTGCTTTGTAACAGTCAGGGGTAAAGCTGTCACTTTAAGTTACAGGAAAGTCAGGAAAGTCTTCAGGATGGAGAACGTTGCTCTCTGTGGTTTCTCGGTAACATGACAAGCTGTATTTTCGGTCTTACAGTCAGTCAACTGAGAGATATAATAGGGATACTGCTGAGGGATAGTGTTTGTAGCTACTCTAATGTAAGTGATAACAGGAACTGACTTGTTTTAAATACACATGATCATTAAACATTATAAATACAGTACACTTAGCACTTCAATCAACAACTGAAACAATTTGCAATTATTTCATTAAGCTTGTAAATTGCAAACGAACTCATTAAAAAAAAAAGATGGCTTGGTGAAAAATCTCAGTTACGTTTTAGTTAGTTTTCCACTAGACCAAATATACAGTAATTGATTAGCCAAGACAGGTGCAGAATTACAAATGATTTACAGCAGCATGAAATATACTGAGGGACCCTACGGTGGCCCGTAAGCTCAAACCACATTAACCAAAAACATGACAGCAAATCAGAAAACACAGCATTAATTTTGTTACTGTCATTTTTCTGAATTTGCTGTATATCAAAATTTGAATATCAAAATTTGCAGTTGTGTTTCTGAATTTGCTGTCATGCTTCCGAAATTTGCTGTTGTGTTTCGAATTTGCTGTTATGCGTCCCAATTTGTTGTTGCATTACCCAATTTGCGGTTCTGTTTCCGAAGTTGCTGTCATGCTTCCGAATTTGCTGTCACATTTCCCAATTTGTTGTTGCATTACCCAATTTGCGGTTCTGTTTCTGAATTTGCTGTCATGCTTCCAAATTTTCTGTCACTTTTCCCATTTTGCTGTTGTGTTTCCGAATTTGCAGTCATGCTTCCAAATTTGCTGTTGTGTTTCTGAATTTGTAGTCATGCTTCCAAATTTGCTGTCACATTTCCCAATTTGCTGTTGCTTTACCCAATTTGTTGTTGTGTGAATTTGCTGTCTTGCTTCCGAATTTGCTGTTACATTTACCAATTTGCTGTTGTTTCCAAATTTGCTGCCATGCTTCCAAATTTGCTGTCACATTTCCCAATTTGTTGTTGCATTACCCGATTTGCTGTTGTGTTTCTGAATTTGCTGCCATGCTTCCGAATTTGCTGTCACATTTCCCAATTTGCTGTTGCTTTACCCAATTTGCTGTCACAATTCCCAATTTTTCGGTTGCATTAACCAATTTGCTGTTGTGTTTCCGAATTTGCTATCATGCTTCCAAATTAGCTATCATGCTTCCAAATTTGCTGTCACATTTCCCAGTTTGCTGTTACATTACCCAATTTGCTGTTGTGTTTCCGAATTTACTGTCATGCTTCCGAATTTGCTGTTGCATTACCCAATTTGCTGTTGTGTTTCAAAATTTGCTGTCTTGCTTCCGAATTTACTGTCAGGCTTCCGAATTTGCAGTCATGCTTCCAAATTTGCTGTCACATTTTCCCAATTTGCTGTTGCATTACTCAATTTGCTGTTGTGTTCCCAAATTTGCTGTCATGCTTCCCAATTTGCTGTTGTGTTTCTGAATGGCAGTCATGATACTGAATTTGCTGTTGCATTTTAAATTTGCTGTTGTGTTTTCTGATTTGCTTTCATGTTTTCTATTTTGCTGTTGTTTTCGAAATAATTGTTGTTATCTGAGTGGCAGTCATGATGCCAAATTTACTGTTGTGTTTTTCGATTTGCTGTCATGTCTTTGGTTTTGTTATTATGTTGTGCACCACAAATGACAGTAAAAGGACTTCTGCAATACACCAGGTTATTGTCCATTTATGCAAAAGTACAAAGGTATAGGTAAAGTGCAATATACCAGTGCTTGTACAGTCCTAATATTTTTTGCAATAATTTGTAATGGAACTTGTACAGTATGTACACTGACTGAAGAGAGCAGAAATTGAGAAAGCAGGATTGGCTGTTGAACAGCTCCCTCTGCTGTTCCGAAACTAACACAAACATATATATTCAGCGTTTTATTAAATCCTCACTGTAATTCTATACCAAGGGTCTTGACTGAATCAATTCTGGTCCATGCAAAAATAATTAGGCTGGGTGCTGAGGAAATAAGCAGCAGCTCTGGAAAGTAGAAGTGAGTCATTGAGAAGCAGCTTGGGACGCACCATGAAATAGCTGAAAGGAGCAATCTGTGATTATATTCAAATATAAAAAGCCTTGTGTTACAAAAATGCAGGAAAGCAGAAAGCATGAGCCTGGGAATGAGGACAGCAGGGACACGACCTATATATGAAGCAAATGAAAGTGGACTCTATCTATCTATCTATCTATCTATCTATCTATCTATCTATCTATCTATCTATCTATCTATCTATCTATCTATCTATCTATCTATCTATCTATCTATCTATCTATCTATCTATCTATCTATCTATCTATCTATCTATCTGTCTGTCTGTCTGTCTGTCTGTCTGTCTGTTTGTCTGTCTGTCTGTCTGTCTGTCTAGTTGAAATGTTTTCCATACACAGGATTTAAATATTCAAGTATATAATAAATCACATTCTGAAAACAAGCCATGATCATTAACTAATTATTTCTAAATTAATTATAATATCAGAACAAGATACAATCAAATATAAAATATCCAAGCACTATAAATATATATAGGTTATATATATATCCATCCATCCATTTTCTATACCGTTTATCCTTCAGGGTCGCGGGGAACCTGGAGCCTATCCCAGGGAGCATGGAGTACAAGGCGCGGTACACCCTGGACAGGGTGCCAGTCCATTGCAGGGCACAATCACTTACACACTCACACACCCATTCATACACTACGGACACTTTTGAAATGCCAATCAACATAGCATGCATGTCTTTGGACTGGGGGAGGAAACCGGAGTACCTGGAGGAAACCCCCGCAGTGCTAACGTGCTAACGCCCTCTCTATATATAATAAATATATAGAGCCTATTTACTGTATATACTTACTTATATATATATATATATATATATATATATATATATATATATATATATATATACACCCTGTCCATGGTGTACCCCGCCTTGTGCCCGATGCTTCCTGGGATAGGCTCCAGGTTCCCCGCGACCCTGAAGCAGGAATAAGCGGTTGAAGATGGATGGAGGGATGTATATATATATATATAAATATATAAAAGTATGTTTTCAATTTGGATTTAAAATCACTTATAGAGTTATACAAATTGTGTAGCAAATTTTCTGTAACAATTACAGAGTTTCGGAATGAAGTAAATGAAAATGTATAATAAAAGTACTCACACTCTCCTGGACTCTGTGTGTGTGATTTTCCACAATATCTAGATGTGTCCTTGAATATGTTTTCACTATCATTCATCTCTACCACAGAACCTGTAAGGCCTAATTACGCAAATGACCTCCTTTCCACCTACACCGTGACCCACCCCCATCGTACAGAAAAGGCCCCGCCCCTCACCGAGGCTCACTCCGGCCTATAGGAGCAGGAGGAAATTGGGACGAAGCACCTACACTTGCCCTTTATGTGACTTTCCCTTTAATAAGCCTCCACTGGGAGACAGTCCAAAGTCAACGCCAAAGGCACAGCTACAGTTAACTGCACTTTAACTGTAGCTGTTTTAGGATATAAAATGGAAAAAACCCCCCAAAAAACAGTGAGTGTTCACATTTTTTTGCTTTGTTTATGTTCAAATCACGTCCCTCACAATCTGCTGTGCTACATAAGAACGCTTCTCCTGAGATTACCCCTGATCTAATACATTTCTCACAAATGAGAGACTGGTATTGGCGCTATTTCCAGTTTAAAAAACATTGTGTACTATTCACTTTGTGCCTTGGTTAAGAAAATTACATACATACTATTATACTACATTTTAAACCTTCATATATAAAGAAAACACACTGGCTTAATCAAAAAAAAAATGTTCCTCTCAAGCCAACTTTTTATAATAATATTACACACAGCACATACAGCACGCACTGTATATTATATCATTAATCCCTTATCAAAAAAGGTGGATCAGAAAATGTTTTTTAATGCAATAAACTCACAAATGCACACACAAAAACAAAACAAGCAAACAAACAAAAAAACAATTGCCATGCTACCACCAGCATGCTTCACTATGTGGATCTGTGTTTTGAGGGTGATGAACAGTGCTGGTTTTCAAACAAAAGTAGTGATTTTTGCCATGACCAAAAGTTTTCCACATTTCCTGAGTCGCCAGTGTATCTCGCATTGCTCAGTGCAGATATGTAGAGTGTCAGCTTTTCCTGTCTGAGCTGTGGGCATCTTCATCTGCTTCAGAGATACATTTCGCCTCTGGTTGCTTCTCTGACTAATACACTTGTTACGACCAATCTTCTTTCCATGTTTTAATAATGGAAATAATGGATGTTTAAATTTTGGGTTTTTTTTTTTTTTAAAAACTGAACCCTAAGTGTTACTGTCTTCCTGGCACTGTTAGTTATGCTCTCTAACTAACTTGGGGGTCTTCCAGGAACAGGTGGATTCATATTGAGACCCCGTGACAGTGTAATTGCACACAGGGCGACTCCATTCAACTAATTATGTGACTTCTGATGGCAACTAATTAAATCACTAATTTTGGGGTTTCACACCAATGGATGAATACTCAAGTATTTAAGGTTTTTTTTATTATTTTTTTAAATAAATAATATTGTAAACTATATAGATTTTTCCCCACACTTCAATATTCTAGAATATTTTTGTTGATTCATGACGTGTAACCCCATTTAAGTACATTGTAAGTATCAGGTAGTAACAGGAAGTAGATATTATTAATATATTTTTTAAATATAATATTATTTATAAATATCATTTTTTGTGGTAAACACAACCGTTCCAGTACTGTACAGTCACCCACAAATCGAACCCAAAACCCATGTGTTTCTTACTGCTCCTAAATGATGCTTCTCAAATCCTTCATCCTTCAGGCTGTGACCTGGAAATTAGTAGAACTCCTTCATCATTAATGATGAATCAATTCTTCACGTGCTCTGAGAGGAATCGGTGAAAGAGCAGGCTTTCAGATTGAACTGCATGTTGGAATTGATTCATTAAGTTTGTAACTGTGTTGATGCAGATGTGGTATAGCCTGTGATAGACAACAGAGCTGTACAGCAGATTTAAAAGTGCAATCATTTTAACGTGATCGATCAGAGAGGTCACGTTTAGCAAATATGTGCTGGTCTCCAGCTCACTAGAACATGAGAGGATATCCCAGGGAACTCAGGGTGGAGGGGGATTCGAGCCCCCGGAAGTGCAAGGCAAGTGTGCTAACCACTAAGCAACTGTGCCCATCCCCCTTGACAAACTCTAGTGAATTTATTCCTGTGTTATGCCATGAAGGTGTCTAATGATGCAAAACAGTCAACACGTGTTTGTTAAATGTTATTTAAAGCAGTCTGTTGTGAGGCAATCATGTTAAAAGCCAATTATGAAACAGGAAATCAGCTTTCATGAACCAAAAACAGAAAATATCGACTTTTCACAGACAATGAGAAAGGGTAAAAGATGTCAAGGCGTTTAGGGAGAGCATCACTAACAGGGAAAAACAAAAGAAAAAAAAACACCAAGTATGATTCTAAAAACAAACAAACAAACAAACAAACAAATAATAATAATAATAATAATAATAATAATAATAATAATAATAATTAGAATGAAATTAAAATGAAATAAAATACATTTTGTCAGGGTTGGAATTACAGTGGGTCTTTTACAAAAAAATAAATAGAAATTACTATAAATAATATAAGTCTTAAGCAAAAACTATGAGACATTCATCGGTAATTTATTGCTAACCAACATGGCCTTCAACTCAAACACTAAATGATGGCTCTTGTGCTGAATGAGTCTGGAAATTTGAATCATGCAGCTAAATACATTTAATCTGAATCATTCATCAAGCCATTGACATAATTTAATCCTTTATGGTGAGATGAGGTCAGGCATCAGCCCACCTAGTTTTTTTGTTTTTATTGGGACATCTTTCCCCGCTCTTGTCCTGATTTTTCCCTCTCTGCTCTCCTCTGTTGACACTTCTTCTCTGCACTTTCGTCTCCTTTAATATACAGTGGAGATAAAAAGCCTACACACCTGTTAAAATAGCAGGTTTTTGTGATGTAATTTGTTTTTTAAACTACGTTAAATCATGTCAGAACTTTTTTTTCACCTTTATTATGAAATTTTAAAATATAAATATTAAGTGACAAACACCCAGAAATGTTTTTTGGAGGAAAACCCCCCCAAAAAACTTCCAATTGTCACGGTATGTCCAGCAGATGGCACTGTGCCTCAATCCTGGACGAGTCACGTGACATTGTTTGGTTCGCTCGTTTCCGGACTAGTGCAAGCGTTAGCGCGGATTGGTCACATGTGTGTGTACTTTCTGGTAATGACACTGGTTATTTAAACGCCTGAGTTACGGAGCACGTGGCGCGTTATTGTTTGTAGGAATGTTAGTTGATGCGGTTGTATTAGTTGTAGCGGTCTCATGGTTTGTCTATGCCACTTTTGGTATTTATGTTTAATAAAGAGTTTGATCTGCGCCTGCATCCACCTCCGTCTACGATCCGTTACACCAATACCCAGCTTGCATAAGTATGCACACCCTTTTATAACTGGGAAAGTGACCGTGTTCAGAATCAACCCATCACATTCAAACTCATGTTAAATACGAATTAGTATACACCTGCTACATCAATTAAAGTGACGGATTAACCCCCAAATCTTCTTGGTAACATCCAACTAGAAATGCCATGGGCCACAAAGCGCTTACAAAGCAGGTTCGGGATCTCATTGTTGAAAAATATCAATCAGGACATTACGGTCACAAAAATTTTCTAAAGTATTGGATATACCACGGAACACTGTAAAAACAATAATGAACAGGTAGAGAAAATATGGCACAACAGTGACGCTACTAAGGATGTCCCTCTAAAATTGAGGAGAAGATCAGGAGAAAACTGGTCGGGGAGGCTTCCAGGAGGTTTACAGCAACATTAAAAGAATTGCAGCAACTTCTGCAAGTATGGGTTGCTCCCTACATGTGACAACAATCTCCTGAATTCTTCATTCATATGTCTGGGTTATGCAGAAGGGTGGCAAGACGGAAGCCTTTTTAACAAACAAACAAAAAAAAAGAATTAAAAATACGTTAATAATGTGTTATGGTCTGATGAGACCAAAGTCTCATCAACAGCACATCACCAAAAGAACGCCATCCCCATGAGGAAGCATGGTGGTGGTAGCATCATACTTTGGGGCTGGTTTTCTTCAGCTGGACCTGGGGATTTAATCAGGGTTTAGGGAATAATGAATAGCTCCTAATACCAGTCATCAGGCACCCAAAACTTGGAATTACCCTTCTCATTTCAGCACTAGATTCCAAAATCTCTGAAAGCTGCAGATATCTGCAACAAAACATCAGCCCTTTTTTCCATCTTCAATGAAGGCAGCACTACAGACTGTGAATGACTGAGAGTCTTATTTCCACAAAGTCAGTTGGGACTCTAATATTGCTGGAGCAATCGAGCTGCCAATACTCTTAACACAGCTGTCAAAGCGGCACTGAGATTTTCCACTCGGGGATACGTTGCATAAGAGCACGGCTCTTATTTCCGGACGAAAAAAGCTGATGTGGGCTGAGCTAATTATGCAAAAAAGGTGATATAGAAATAGGGCCACTTAGTATTAGATATCGGTTAAGGTGGCATGTGAATAGTCTCACCCACAGGGCTATTTATGGCATACCACTGCAAAAGAAAACGATATTCTAAAGACAGTGTGAGCTCAGCAATAAAAAATAAAAAAATTAAGCCATTCAGAAAATGTTTACATGCAAGAATATTTAACCTGATCTGTCTGTATAGTCAGTGTACTCTGTGTTTTAGACGTTTATGAACCAATCGAGTGGTCATGTGCACATCATACTTCTACATGATAAATAATACTTTTCATATCATTGACGCACCTATCTTTGTGAAAAGTCAATATTTTCTCAACATTCAAGACCCTGCGATGAACTAATGTCCCATCCAGGCCATTTCCCCACCAGATCCCCTGTGATCCTGACTAAAGATGTAAGGAATGAGGGAATGGTCTATTGACAGCTGTCCATTGACATTGTTAAGCTATTAGAGACCATAATGAGTCACAACCAGATCAAGTGACTACAGCTATGTCAATGAAGATGCAAATTTTAAGCTTGAGAATGAAGATAACAGCTGCTGAGAAGATTTAGGTCATGTTTTTAATGAGTTTTTAAGATGAAAAACCGTCATAAAAATTGTAACAATGGAGACTCAGAGAGAGAGAGAGAGAGAGAGAGAGAGAAAGAGAGAGAGAGGGAGAGAATCCGTGTGTGAGGATAATCCAGCAACAGGCAGGCAATGATATCTGGCAATCCGAAGCTGATGTCAAGATATCATAATAACAATGCACACAACATTGTTTGGCAAGACTTTGGGACTACTGGATAGATTGCATAAGCTTATATACACATGAAGATGGAAGCAAAATGAAAGTGAATGATTTGCATATAAATGGTACAAACACAGCCACCTTTTTATTTTGTCATCCAGAAACTAAGAAGGATATTATTCGTCCATTATTCCATTATTCGTCTTTTTGGATTCTAGTCAGATATTTGCTTGTACCACAGCTTATCCTACACAGAGTCATGGGGAGCACATAGGAAACAAGGTGGGGGACACCCTGGACAGGGTGCCAACCCCTCGCAGGGCACAATCGCATACATAATCGCGCACCACGGACAATTTGGAATCAGACTACAATGCATGTCTTTGGACTGGGGGAGGAAACCCCCAAGCACAGGGAGAACATGCAAACTCCACGCACACACAGGGTGGAGAAGGGAATCGAATCCCCAACCCTGGAGGTGTGAGGCAAACATGCTAACCACTAAGCCACTGTGCCCCCTCATTATACCACGTTACTTGTGTAAATGTACTTATGAATGATTTACGAATAAATTGACTCGTATTGACAAATGAGGCCAAATGAACATATTTTAATATGCATGCGAATAATTAGCTCATTTGGTGATGCGAAATAAACGTGACACATACAGAAAAACCTGAATATGAAGATGGCCATTGAACTTGACGCTAGGTGCCAAGCGCTCCCAAGGAAACCATGGCAACCACGAGTAAATTCGAGCCAGGAACGGCCATTAGTAATGAGCATGAGGTGGTAAAAAAATTGCAGCCATGTTGTATATGACGTTTAATATCGACGTGTTTTAAAAACGTGAGATTGTAAGGAGATACCGCAATATATGTCAAATGATATAGGGATATAAGGTTGCATCACATTGTTCTAGCCATAGCCACAAACAAGCTCCTAGGTTACCTAATCCTGACTACATCTAGTACTGCACATCGACACACGGTGCTTGACACGGTAAACAGAGAAGCACAATTCCTCTGTTCCTTCTTTCTCCAGCCATCACAGCCATCCACCAAACCTGCAATTACCCAATGACATCAGAACTGACTGCAGCTGCCTCACTTTCCCTCTGAGCCTCTGAGGAGCAGGCACATTATCTAATACACCACAGAGCACACACACACACACACACACACCATACGGCCATGGCCATAGCAACTGCTGCTGTAACTAGGGACAGATCCCCATCAAGCAGCACACATAGCTATGGAGGCCAAAACCATATTCACAAGGTTTTTTTTTTTTTTATGTGGATGCCAGACTTAGCACACTGGCAAAATGTGTCAAAAGTCACACTTTTTATACGCTCATCTGAGAGCAGCTTGGAGGATTCTGTATCATATGGGTGCCAGATGCCTCAGAATATGCAAGCAGAGGCATTTTATTTAGGTTTTTCCAAGAACCATTGTCTACAGATTTGGTCAGAGAACAGGCAGTCCAGGTTAGCACAAGAAAATGCATAAAGAAAACTGCATGAGAAGCACAGCTCAGAAATAATAATAATAATAATAATAATAATAATAATAATAATAATAAGTAGAAGAAGAAGATATTTTGGATGAAAATCTTATTTGTCTTGTTTCATTGTCTAATTCACTGTCTATTTGCCTTTACACTGTCTGTATAAAAGATATGAACTTAAATGATAGCTTGATATAATATCCATATTTCCCAGTTCTTTGCCTCACAGCGTGCCAGTCTTTTAGTAAAGTTGCATGTAATGTTTGTGTAAGCCAAAAGTTTACACAAAAGTTACAAAAGTTTCGTAAGTGCTGATTTTTTTTCATACTCAAGTGAGTATGTTGATGAATTCCAATCACCCGTAATTTCCAGGAGTGTGCACGGCACAGCTGATTTGCAGTTTTTGACCCCCAGAAAACTCCATAAAAGACAACGCTCACAGCACTGAAATGACGAGCGAAAGGCAAAAAGAGTTTCTCCGAGGCACTTTAAGAGTAAAAGTTATATAGTCTGTGCCAATGAAAAAATGTATTATTGAACAACATAATGGCATCTGGCGCACGGTGGCTTAGTGGTTAGCCGGGGCCATTTGTGCTAAAGACATGCATGGTAGGTTGATTGGCAGGTTGGTAAATTGTCCATAGTGTATGAATGGGTGTGCGGGTGTGTATGTGATTGTGCCCTGGACTGGCACCCTGCCCCGCCTTGTGCCCGATGCTTCCTGAGATAGGCTCAGAGATAGGCCCCCCGCCAAAGCCTGTCCTCCATTTAAAGAGCTGCATTCTTAATTGAATGACTGGTCTTATTTGTGTTAATTTATGCATTTACTTTGGCTTGCTTGCCATATTTAATATTTCTTTAGTTAACTGCATAATTCATATATATATATATATATATATATATATATATATATATACACACACACACACACACACACAGTGTAAATGTACAGGAACTCATCGCAAATGATATGATTTGAAGCCAATCACCTTAGGTTTACATTAGTCAGTCTTCTCATACCTGTATGAACACATACGAGTAAGATACGAAAGCTTTTCCAGAATTACAGGATTTTCAGGAATGCCAAAGTCCTCAAATGGACAATTTACAAACAACTCCATTTGTACACAGCTTGATAAATGAGGCTCATTGTTTGTATGGTTTAAAGTGCGTTATATGTTTGTAACATGTTAAACACACAAATTCGCAAGCATTTGTGAAGGCACCAGATGTTGCAGATAATGCAGCTGAAGCCTCGTTAGTCGATCTTTGTTGTATAATCTGACACAGAGGGCATGTTATAATGTCGTCTGTTATAGAATTCAGCCAAGGTCTTATTGGGATCATCTCATACACTTAGTATACAAGTACAATTTTTTTCTGCACAGTATAAAAGGGTCTTGACTTGGATTCAAGCGTTTTTGGGACATAGTTACTGACATGGATAGCAGCGTGAAAAGAAGGAGGTGGGAAAATCTAGCCCCAGACAGACACATCCTCTACTAAAGAAGAAGAAGAAGAAGCAGTCGTTTTTTTTTGCGAGAAGCCATATTTGAGCTCAGAGAGCAGTGAACCGACGAGTGTGAGGAGAACAGGGTCAAATACCAGAGGAGTTCATTCTTCCCTTTTAAAACTACATCTAATTAGATGGTTTTTTTGCCATGGCAGTGAGTAATTGGCATGGCCCAGTTACAGTAGGCCGCTCGTTCATCCGAACTGCCGACGAGTGACAAGATTCGCACACCCCCAGGCACACTTCCATACAAACGCATGCACACACTCGCTCACACGCACATACACACGCATACAAGGACGCTGTCAACCAGGCTTTTGCTGTCACACATGCACAAATACACAGACTTCCTCCTCCCTCGCTTTTCCTCTCACACACACATACACACACACACACGCGCACACACACTGAACCAGACATTTGCTGTCACACATGCTCATCCGCACATACACACAGGCTCTGATGCTCCTATCTACCTCTCTGTGACCAGCATCCTCTTCCAGTGTTGTGTTAAATGCTGGCACTCTCTGTACATCATAACTTTATTTCATTTTTCTCTGTATCTAAAATCATTGAGTCGTTGGGCCTCTGCCGAGCAGATCAGGTGTTCTGCCCACTCCAATTTCCACAGCTAATCCATTTAACGGGCAAATTCTCAAATCCATGTTACCATTTTATGGCCTAGAGGGATAGTACAGATGGCGGATATTCTCTACATACAGTAAAGTGCTAAGAACACCTGAGTTAAAAAAACGAAATTTATTAAAATATGTCCTAGTTGTAGACAATTATGTCATCCGTGATTGTTGTTATACCACATGTGCTGCTGAATTCTCAATTCTGATTGGTCAAAAGATTGCAAGGCAAATCACAGGTTCATATTCCTGCGCGTACACAGGGACTGGTATAGCAGACGTTCCATGTGAACAGATTTTAAAAAAACAAACAAACATGTAATTGTTTTCTGTAAGATGTTTACTTAAGATTCAAGGAAGGAGTCTCCAGTGTCAGCATGGTTTCTCCCTAACATGACATCATGATAACAGAGACAGGTAAGGTATTGACTGTTTATAGCTGCTATAAATTGTTTTGCGGATGTTCCACAGCTTTAAGCGCAATTATAATGAAAATTTTTTTAAACCATTTGCCTCACACCTCTGGTTAGAGGTTTAAATCTGTTCCTCTGCCCTGTGTGAGTGGAGTTTGCAGTTTCTCTTCCCCCAGTCCAAAGACATGTGTTGTAGACTAATTGGTGTTTCCAAATTGTCCATAGTGTGTGAGTGTGTGTGATTGTGCCCTATAATGGGTTGGAACCCCATCCATGGTGGCCCCTGCCTTGTGCCCTGAGTTCCCTGGGATAATCTCCGGGCTCCCCTGTGACCATGTGTAGGATAAACCGTTTGGAAAATGTATAGATTTTATTCCACACTTAATACATGGTATTCAATATTGCTCATCATCTTCCCTCTGCACAAAGCTCTACTTAAGTGTAGCTGTACAAAATATGAAGAAGATTAAGGTTGAAAATCCATAACACTACTGTCACGAGCCGTGACGTGAAGGAAGCAGGCAGGATGCAGTCACAGTCGAACGGTGACTTTTATTTACAGTGGTGGAAGCAAAACAAAACGGAAACAAGAAACATGACTCTCTCTACAAACTAGGCTACGCTAAACCAACTTAGCTATGGCTAACGCTAATGCTAAGGCTATGGCATAAACATGACCTGGAACCAAGACTCGCTATAGTTGCACTCGAGTTATACATGGAATACATACGTACATACATGGATTCATTCATTCATTCAACAGCGCCGTGTGAAGCACGGCTCACGGTATATATACACACACGCCTCATTAGCCCGCAACTGCTAACAGCTGCGGGCAATACCATAACACACGTGACACATGACGAGACGGGACGAAGACATGACGCCAACCCGGAAGCAGCATGCGCACCCAAGCGCCCAAGGCACGCTGCTACACGGGGGAATCATGACAACTACTCAGTGTTTAAGGGATTTCCTGTGACTAGTTTTTAAGTAAAAACAAGAGTGCTGTATAGATGTCTGGCCATGGTGAAAGCATAAACTCACAAGCACCATTGATTTATTCTTTACATTATGTCTCAATATTGAAAGTTTGCAATGCACTGGGGATAATACATTCAAAATCTTAGTGACCAAAATATATATATATATAATATATTTATAAATGGCTTGCATTTCTCCCATAGACAGCTCTCTGGTCTTCATGTTGCTTTATCCTTTTTAGCAACAAATGCAGTCCTCACAAGCAAAACTCAGAGCTCTAACCAAGAGGAGACATTCAGAGCTATTAATTGTTTAAATAATCAATCTAACAGGGCACACCCGAGCAACAAGAAACACCTATCAGCCCAATATTTTTGATGACGTGAAAAATGGGTGGGTTCCAAACAAAAGATTTTTTTTAACACATTTAGATGTAAATAACAGGAAATGAAAGCTGGGAATTCGGATCTATCATCTCATATTCATCTTTTGATCTCAAACCCAAATGTCTTCAGTGTATTGCAAAACCGAACAAATTAGCCTTGCCGTTCCAATACTTTCAGATGGGACTGTATGTTTCTCTTTTGAAAGTATCTCAATCACATGGTTGAAGCATAAAAATTCTAGCTAAACCCCCAAAATAAAAAGGTAGAGTTCAAGATTTGATTCCGACTGCAGCGTAGGAGCATCATGGGGCATTTATACAGCCAGTATCTGATTACAAACTGAATTGATTAGGTGTATGTCTGTTTCGCTAAGGCATGTATCTAGACAGTGACTTAAAGTGTTATCCTATATTAAACGCATAAATAAAAATGTATTTTTCCAGAATTCAGCCATAACGATTTCCAATGGGTTTTCCCAGAACGCCACACATATATGCTCTCTTTATACCCACAGATGATCTTTATCCCTCCCTCATCACACAGGTCAGTTTCAATATCGACTGCCATAACAAGCATGGCAGCAACAACAATGTCATTCTTATTTGTTGGATTTTCTGAAACGGCAGAAATGCACCATCACTACACACTACCGCTTGAACACGATTTATCCGACCTGTTTCCATTCACAAGTAGAACAAGGCCACTGATATACAAAACGCTGAGTACGGCACTTCCTGCAGTCTCTGCCACATGCTGTCCTCTATCAGTCCAAACAGAACTGTGTCACGCTGAACATCCTGGAGCATGTCGACGTGCTACTTTTCCAACAGCAGCAAAATTATACTAGAACCAAACAAAGCCACTACGGTTCCAGCAAAACGCTAAACGCCTGTCCAACAAACAAGAAGGGCAGGGAAGTAATAACATAATCATCTTTAAACTATGACTTAGCATTAAGTCAGCTTTAAATCGGATTGCCGTCACAGATAGAAGTAGCAGATTGTAAAATCATTCTTTGTTAGTTAGCATGGTGGTCTACGAACGCTTATGCTGCATTCCAATTAGGAAAAATCGAAGAAAACGCCCCCTTAACATGGAATTCCTATTCAGGAGCTCAGGACGGTCTACTCAACTTCGAGTTCAGCAAGTGAGGTCAGTTCAACATGGCTGCTCACAGCATCAGCAGTAAACAAAGTATCATTTCTTAGCATTAAATGAATTATATTGGATATACTGTACAAATTCAGATCAGTCAACATACAGACACTATACGCTGACTATACAGTTTGCCGAAAATACCGTATGCATCACTCATGACAGAAACTGCTTACAAAATACCAACATGTAGGTGTCAGTGTTTTTTTGTTTAAAAAAGAAGAAGCCTTTATTTGTCACATATACAAATAAAGGCCTTGCTCAAGGGTTAAAGGCCTTGCTCAAGGGCCCAACAGATTGGCAGTGATAGTGATGGGGCTTGAAGCCCAAACCTTCTGATCAGTGGCCCTAACCATTGAGCCACCACTGCCCACACATGACGTTGCTATGACAGCAACGAATACGGCAGTAGCTATGGCAGAAAGTAAATAAAACATGAACAAACATCCTTATTACCTCAAAATGACTTTGAAGAATGTTTCTGCTTCAGTGACCCTGTTTTCTGCATGAGCCCAGAACAAGCAGAACGTTGTAACTTTCATTAATCACAGGCCTATGGTTAGAAGAGCTTCACTGTATAATCTCACACGGAGAACACGTTGTCACACAGTGTGTTACAGAATTCAGATTTTATTGGTTTCATGTCATACAGTGGGAAAAGTTGCTGTAATTTCACAGTGTAAAACAGGGCTTTATTTCAAATCAGGATGTTGACAGGCATGATGTCAATTACCTACTAGTATAATTCCACAGCAGTTGATCGATACAATTGAACATTTGGTGGAAAAACATTTAACAGTCCTCACATTTGAGACAAATCATTATCTAGCACTGAATCACCTAACCTATCCATTTCACACCATGAGTTTGATCAATACTGTATAAAGACTCTAGAGCCATATCTCCTTGCAGTTCTCACCTGGTTTCCCACTGAAATTAAGCAGGGTTGAGTCTAGCCAGTACATGGACGGGAGTAAAACTTGGGTAAAACTAATGTTGTTGCTGGAAGTGGTATTAGTGAGGCCAGCAGGGGGCGCTCACCCTGTAGTCTGTGTGGGACTTAATGCCCCAGTATAGTGACGGGACACTATATTGTAAAAACGGCAACGTCTTTCGGAAGAGACGTTAAACCGAGTTCCTGACTTCTCTTATTGTAAAGGAGTAGACGTATAACCCTGGTGTCCTGGTGAAATTCCCCCATTGGCCCTTCTTTATCATGGGCTGCTAAGAATCCCCATCTCTGAATTGGTTACATCACTCTCTCGACCCCAATAATAGCTGGTGTCTGGCGCACCAGGGCTGCCGTCGCATCATCCAGGTGGATGCTACTCACTAGTGGTGGTTGAGGATACCCCCCTCCCCCCATACTATGTAAAGCGCTATGACTGTCTAGAAAAGCACTATACAAATGTAACTAACCAACTAAAAGTAAGAGATGATTAGAGTCTGTTGTTTGGGTCAAGCTAAAGGCTGCTGGTGTATTAATGCAACGTTCTAAGGGAAATCTCTGCTGCAAGAAAATGCAATCTAACAAAGAGAAGGCACCTCATTTTTACGCCTTCGTACAGAGACGGGAAGAACATTTAGAGGCTTTAAATGCTGTCCAGCTATACAAGCGGTCTAACTCAGACTATGATAATAGTTCTACTGTGAAAGAATGTGAAAGGTGTAATATCTGAGACACGTCAACACAAAGATTGCTGATTTGAGCTTTTGAACTAACTGCACCACTTCGCAGTTACAGTCATGTGGCTCCACAGTGATGATGATGCACAGCATGAACTTTACTCAACTCTAACATCCCATACTTCACCTCATCAGCTACCTGCTGAGCTGAATCGAGTGGTTAAGTGGGAAGAAATTACCGTACTTATGTCTCGAAAGTGCTGCATTTAAACTAATCAAAACTTCCCCTACGAATGTGAAGGAAGTGTGATGACACTGACCTGCTGTGGCGCTGGGGCGGGTGTCTGCGGGCGTCGCCGTCCCCCAGACGGCCCAGTGAGGGCGAGCGGCTGCGCGGGGGGTGCCTGGCCCCCCGGCCCATGCTCTTTACCGTGCCATTGGAACTGTTCTGCATCTGCTGGGGCCTGCGGGGTGACAGGCTGCGCAGGGGCGAAGGCGACGGTGAGCGTGAGGGTGAGGGCGAGCGTGAGGGCGTGTGCGGCGCTGAAAGCTTGTTAACGTTCAGGTTGTTGTCACTGTTGGAACGCAGGAGCACGCGAGGTGCGGCCAGAGAGCTCCGGCCAGTCTGACCCTGCTGAGGCCTGCTCCTGCCTGAATTCACCACCGCTGCCGGAGCCTCTCGGAAAGGCACTGAGAAAAGAGAAAGGGTTTTGTTATTAATAAAGTATGCAAGTACATAGTAACAAAATATATTCTGTATATATAAGGAATACACCACTTGTGGGCGTGCTGTTATAGGAAAATAATCAACAACATAGTAATGTGATGTGGCCTGTCACCAAGAGGAGTTGTTATTACCACCACAACGTGGATCATTTTACATGAACAGTGTGGGATTCCTCTTATTCCAAAACGATTTGCCTTTGCTTTTAATACATTCATTTACTAATGAACATTATGACATACTTTTACTTTTTATTATCTTTTTTATAGATTCCAATTATCGCTTATATTATAGCATCTATAATCAGTCGTTAACTCGACAGCCTCACTTTTTTCTCTTTCTTGAAGTTAATAAGACAAGAAAAAAAAAAGATGTTGGCATTTAACGAGAAACTGAAAAGCACAGGGTCTGCTGAAGACTTTCACGTTACAAAGTGCTGACACTGGAGACTCCTTCCATAAATGATAAATAAACAGAAATGATCTTTAGAGAAAATGTCACCATATCAACAAATATATGTTTCTTTTATTAAATGCCAACACATTTGGTGAATTATTTCTTACTATAGAAACAATAACATAGTAGAACAAGTGGATTAATAAAAAAAACCTGTGATTTGCCCTGCAGCTGGAACGACTGTCAGAGCTGCTTCTGACCAATCAGATTAGCTCATTCAACAGTCATGTAATATAAGTTGCAATACTTAACATGCATAGTGTTATCATATGGACTTTAATATACCATCCCTAATTCAGTTCTGTTCTGGAGGAGATCACTAACACGGGCCTGTTTTAACAAATTACAATGATAAGTTTGCGTCGCTCTGATCAATAAGCAAGACACCATCTTTTCCACTCAGCCAATCTTTCTGAGGTTTGGCTGGACGTCTGTTGTATCGCCTGAATTCAACCCTTCCGTTTTCTTATGGTAGGGTAAGATCTCAAGATTATGTGTCTGGAACTGTGACTTAATACATTTCCATAGCACGTCACACAGTCCACCAAGTCGTACTCTTTCTCTCAGGTAAGCCCAGTACACTTTCACAAAGTCCGACCAAACTCTTCAGCTTCACTTTCCAGTGACATCTGAAATCCAGTCGAGATGTTCTCTCTGCCTCAGTCCACGGCTATGTGAGAAATCCCGTGTGAATGCATGATTAGCAGCTATATTTATGTCTCTGTTGCGACACTGACGCAGGCCATGGAAGGAAGAACTTAGAGCACATCTCAAGAACATTGGGCCATTTGAGGTCTCGGTTCCACAGCCACACTGAGGTACACGGTTAAAAATATCACCGAGATAGAACTCCATAATGGTGGTGATAAACAATGCCTTCACATGTGCAGTCGACACGACGTGGCCATTACCAGGCTGATGTAGCTGCATCTCGCTGGGTTTCGTCATAACACTTTCATCTACTGATGCTCTGAATGATGACATTAAAGGAACCTCATTTTCAAAAAGCAGAGGCTGTCAGAAACGACGAAAGCCACAGTCTCGGAAAACAGCTTGAGAACAGCTTGAGAACGCAGCATCCCACTGCTAATGCCATGGTGGAATTCAGCATTTAGACTCGTAACGATATCTACGCGGAAACTCTGTAATCAAGACTAACTGCCGGGTGTTTTGTCATTACAAAACGGCTGCGTGCGATGTTTCCAGAAACTTGTGCGTGTTCCCATGGACACGAGGAGCTCCTCTTGTACAGTGGTGTGAAGACAGCTACATTCCCAATAACAAACTGGTCAACGCTGAACACACTTGAAACCGTAAAGCTAAGGATCCTGTGTCTTCACATTGTGTTATAATTACGGTCATTACGAGATGACAGCTTGGAGATTCTGCTCGGAGCAGTATATCTCCTTGGATGTGGAAATTAGCTGTTAATATGGCGAGGCACCCAGCGCCAAAAGGGATACACTGATGGCTATGATAACTAACAGTTAGCGAAACCATATTTTAACACTTTTTGCAGCTTAGCTACATGATCCAAAGGGTTCTCGATATTTTTTTGATTGGTCGATTTAACTGTAAAATAAATTGCATACATGCTCTCAGCGCAGACCATTACTTAGGTAAATGTGTACACTAACATTTAGCCTATTTATTAGATTCATGGAACTTTTTGTTCCTGTACATTCCACCAACAGGACACATTAGAACACTATTATTTATAGGATACTTGCTTTTGAGGTAGTAAGATTTGGATTAAAATCTGTTCAAGTCAAAGGGACCTGATAAATACCCTAACAACTATAAGACCTCAATAATAAATATAATAACTTTGACAATGGTGTTTTCCAAATTTAACCAAAAACAAACAAACAAACAAACAAACAAACAAACAAAAAAAAAAAAACACGGACCCCCAGCTAGGTTATGAGAACCACTGTTAATTATAAATACCGAATAAAACAATTGGGGCACATTGTTATAGGAAAACTATCCACACCATGGGTGGTGTACATCATGTGTTTTATTCCTCTTATACCACAGCAATTACAAATTTTTAATTTAGAGACGAATGATACGTTGTTCTTTTTTTTTTAAACCCCCAAAGGTTAATGTTGTAGAGACGAAAAACAAACAACCCCCCGCCAAAATGCAACTTTAAGATGTTCCAGAGAATCCAAAAAATGCAAAGCCCAAACTTACTGACGGTTACACATTGCTGACGCTGGAGACTCCTTCCATCGATGTTAAACAAACGTTTTTCCTTGATAACAAGATGTTCATTTTTCGGATGGCGTAGAAACGATAACCAAAACGTTCTGAGTACCTTCAGGTTAAAAAATGATCTGAAATTCTGACATTAAACTTGCTACTATTTATAACTACCGGTGGAGGTTTTGTTGTTGTTGTTGTTGTTGTTTATAACAAAACATCAAAAGTCAACGCTTTGAAAAGAATTTGGCCAAGACGTGAATTGTTTTTACAATTTAAAAAGATAAGCCAAGATTCAGAAAGCTTAGACGATCTAACGAGAAATGAATTCTAGCGAATCTCATCCATCACTCATCAATTCCCTTAATTATAGATAAAAAAAATGAGGACTCTGATAGTGAGCATTTGACATTTTTCTCAGTTCAGTTTTACTCCGGTGAACGTTTGTGATGTTGACTAATATGGTGATTCTTTTTAAGCAATGCCAACCTGAACTTCGACATGATCATTATTTCCATCCGAAGCGTATAATTAGCTGAAAGGAAATAACGGCGTATAAAGCGTTTTTGCAGAAGTGCCTTTGAGACAGCTTTTTCATTTATGGGAAAAAACAAAAAACAAAAGTATCCAATCAGTATATGAAAATATTCTGAGCTCTGGAAATAGGATGATACAAAACAAGAGATTGGCATATCCATAACAGAATGAATTAAAACAATTGTGGAATAAATATCCCTCCTGGTTAAAGATCACTCTGAAAACAATCTGAGAACAGGAAACGAGGTCACGGCGTAAGTGACACTTTCCACGTCGACTGCCGATTAATTCATTTGTAGCCTCTTGAGGCTCTAATTAAACCCCTAGAAGTGGACGTGATGCAATCAACAGTACAATGAGAAGAAAAACGTTAGCACATCAACACACACACACACACACACACACAAACAGCCCAGCTCCAGACCAAAGTGTCGATCTGTCAAGTTTTGAATCCATATCAAGATCTCGATAAAAAGTTCTGCCATGAATCTTCAGCGAACTCAACATCAGCGGCGTCCTCTCACCTTCTTTCTTCAGAGCGTTCAGTATGGACTTCATGTCTCCTGCTGGTTTATCAAGCCGACCAGAGGAAAGAGTTCCGGGCTGGAGGTTCCCGAGGTGAGCGAGGGATGAACGAGGGATGACGGAGAGATGGAGGGAGCGGGAGATCACTGCACACGCTCGGCCCTCCACACATCCTGCCTTGTGTGACTCTCCGAGAGGAAGGAGCCGAGCACATAAGCATCACACGTTCACTCAGAGCTCTTTCTCTTTCCTCTTCCTCTCTCCCCTCCTTCCTGTCTTTTTTTTTTTTCCTCTCTCTTTTTTTTTTTTTTTTTTCTTTCTTTTTTTTTTTTTTTCTTTTCTTTTTCTTCCTTTTTTTTTTTTTTTTCTCTTTTTTTTTTTTTCTTTTTTTTTTTTTTTTTGTTCCATTTCTCTTTCTCTTTTTTTTTTTTCTTTTCCAGCATGTCTCCTTCCCCTCATTTCCTCCTTCTCTTTGCTTTTCTTCACTTTCCACTTTACCTTTTAAACTCTCTTCATTTCTACATCTTTCGACACTCTCTCTCTAGCGCTCTTTTTCTCAGTCCTTTTCCACTCTTCCCTTGCGTTCTTTTTACATCATCTGTCCTCCTACCTCTCTTTCTCTTTCCACCCCTCCATCTCGCAGTTTTTTTTCTCCTCTTGCCATGTCACCTCCGAATCTTCCTCTGTTTCTTCATCTCTGAACATTGTCTCTTGTTCTGCTTCATTTCTCTGTCCATCACATCTTTTTCCTTCTCTTTGCATCCCTCCATCTGTTTCTCCTCTCCCTGCTTCACATCTTTCTCTCTTTCTATATCTCTGGACTCTTTCTCTCTTGTTCTCCTTCATTTCCACTGTTTTGCTGTTCTCTCGCCTCCTTCCTCTCTTTTCTTCATCCGTTTCTTTTCCATCTTTCTCTCTCACCTTAACATTTCTCTCTTTCTATATCTCTGAACTCTCCTTCCTCTAGCTTTCTCCTTCACCTCTTTGACTCTCCTTCCTTACCTCTCTTCTTCTGTTCTCTTTCCATCACCTCCCACCTCTTTCCTCTACTGTCTCTTTCTCCTTTCATTTCTCTCTTCTTCTATTCTCCTTCCATCATATCTACTCCTTCTTTCTTTCCACCTCTCTTATCTTTCTCCCTCTTGTTTTCTTACCAATTTTTTGTCTCTCCATCACTTCGTCATCTTTCTCCACCTCTTCATCTCTCCTCTTTCCCGTTTCTTCTCATCTTTCCCTTTCTCTGTCCTTCCTGTCCACTCTCCACCATCTCACCCTCCTCCTTTCTCACTCATTATTTCCTCCTTTCTCTCCATCTGTCTTTCACTCCTCATTTTCACTTCCTCTTCCACCATTTCTGTCTCACTCCAGTTTTCCATTCTCTCCAAACATATTGTTTCATTATAACTTCCTCTCTTCTTTTCTATTCTCATTCTATAATTTCTGCATTTCCTAATACTCTCTATCCTGTTCTCTTCATTTTCCACCTTTCCATCTCTGTTCACTTCCTTTCTTCCATCTTTCTGAATTTCCTGTTCTGTTTTGATCCTTCTATTTATGAACTTTTTCTCCCGTTCTTCTTCCTTTCCATCTCTCCCTATTTACCATTTCGCTTCTTCCTCTCATTCGCTCATGCCTTAATCTTTTTTTTTTTTTTTTGTTTCTTAATCTGCTTCTCCCCTTTAGATTCTCTTTCTTTTTTTCCTTTTTTTTCCCCTGCCCATTCTTATATGTCTCTCCTTTCACTCTATTTTTTTCCTCCATCTTTCTGGGTGCTTTCTCTTTCTTTAACTTTCTCTTCTCTCTTCACATCCCTACATCTCTTTTGCTCTTTTCCCTATTTCTTACCTTTCTCTCTTTCCATCTCTGTCCCTCTCTTTTTTTATATCTCTTGTCCTTTTCTTTCCTTTTCAAGCTTCCATTTAATCTTTTTTAACCTATTTTCTCTTCTCCTCTATTTCCTATATATCTCCTTACCACTCTCTTTCCATCTCTCCATCTCTTTTTCTCCCTTTATGCATGTATTATTCTTTCACTTTTGCAACTTTATTCTGTTCTTCTATCCCATCCATCTCTCCTTTTCCCTTTCATGTCTTTTCCCCTTTGACGTCCTCTCTCCTGCTATCTACTACACCCCCCCCGTGCATTAAAAATCAAGCAGAAGATCTGAGCTGTGTTTCTGCATCATCTAGAAGAACTTTCTGTATTCCGGAAGTGAAACGGAAGTACACTAACGTGCACTAGAAGTTCAGCAGAGAAGTTCACTAAAGTTTGCCTCGTCACAGACTCACGCGACGGCGTGAGGAGAAGTCGATTGCACACTGATGCAATCAGCTGAGGAACAATGCAAGGCGGCATAACAAGCAAATGAACATGTGCTGGAATGAAAAGGTCTTGGAGCGATTTTAACCCTCTCTTCTCCCTCAGCTGTACATGCAAGAATTAAAAAAGAAAGAAAGAAAGAAAGAAAGAAAGAAACAAACCCCAAGTGTTGCTAGGCAACCCATGGATGGATGTCTAAATTAGTCAGCACAAGTTGCCTGGTTGTGAATTCTCCATGTATGTGGGCTGTCCTTTCACGCTAGCAATTCACAACTCTCTCTCTCTCTCTCTCTCTCTCTCTCTCTCTCTCACCCTTCCCTATTTCTCTCTCTACCTCCCCCTCTCTCTAGCTCTTTTTTTTTTTTTTACAGGGGAGAGGAAAAAAGCATGGTGGTAGAGGAAGGCCTTGTTCCATTTTGAAATCTGTGACAGGCTGTGATGTCATATTTAATTTAGTGATTAATGCACACGCTAATTTGGACTGAATGTTATAGACAGTGAACTGTGACTCCAAGACCTATACACAATCTATACAACTACATACTCTATACTGTATATACAACTACAAACAGTACTATACATACTGATTATAAGTACAAAATCTGGCTTTAAAGTTCTCGTGAATACTGAGTAAAATATTCAAATATTTGCACAATATCAAATTTAGGTGTTTCAGTCAACATCCAGAGAAAAAGAAATAAATACATAACTGTGATTACACAACTGCTTCAACTCAATTTGAATCTGCTGGAACTTCTTTAAATGCCCCATGTTACTTTTTGTGGTTTTTGTGATTTTGTTCACTGCTGATCCAGCTCCGCCCTGACCACGCCCCTTCATGATGATCAGCACCTGTTTCTTGTTCCTTGTAAGATTCTGCATTGATGCACTAAAGCATGTTGTATATTTATACCACGGTCTGTCTTAATACTCGATTCTGATTGGCTGGAAGGTGTGCACTCAAACCGCTGAATGCACAGGTCGTTCCCGTCAGTTTAATCACCGTTCTACATTAATGTGCTGCCTATAAACAATAGTAACCATAGTAACATGCAGTTACAATTGCACAGAGTAGTTAAACTCAAGGATTCATTATTTGTAGAGATGCGGCACAGACACGGGTAATTCACACGCACAATCTCTCTCTCTCTCTCTCTCTCTCTCTCTCTCTCTCTCTCTGTCTATCTAATAACTATTTATTATAATAAATAACAAGAATTAATTGTTATTTGTATCCGTTAAATCAAATTTTTCCCGGCAAACATAAATGACAGCTTTAACTTGTCAATGCTGGAAAGTGACCATGGTATAAGCAGGACAGTCCATGATTAGGTGTGCATTACACAATTTTAACGCACTCAGATTCGCGTCAGGTGGTTCTTTGCTTCTATGCCGTGCATTAAAATTGTGTAATGCACACCTAGCCGTGGATTACCCCTCGCGTGTAATCATATTTTCATTTACAAAATGCCAAAATCTCTGATTTAATTGAACAAAAATAAATTAAAATGAAGACATCAAGCCTAGAGATATCTCGTGTAAGCTTTTAAAAGTTTTAACAACTTTAACAACTGATTTTTGTAGACATTCAATAAAACTATCATCAGACTCAAGTTTTTCCACAGGTTTTTAGAACTGCAACATTACAATTTTGCTGGTATAGTTTGGTAACCTATAAATGGTGATAAATTGTATTGTAGAATTGTTGTCAAGTATCGTGATATGATATTTTTCATCATATCACCCACCTCTATCCTCCTTCTCCCAAACTTCTACATACAGCACTGGTTATACTGAATGTAATACAATATTCTTTGTAGTAGAATAAAAATAAAATAAATTAACGGACACTTAAAACACAAGGGAAAATTTTTACAACATTAGTCGGAGCATAAAAGTATCAGGAAGTAATTTATCAGCCCTACTTACTGTAAGTTTTTTTTTTTTTTATATGTTTTATAAAAAAAATTATTATTGTTGTTTTAATATCAAAAAAAAAAAAAAAAAAAAAATAAAAAAAAAAAAAAAAAAAAAAAAAAAAAAAAAATAATAAAAAAAAAAAAACAAAAAAAAAAAAAAAACAAAAAAACACCCCTTTCCCCTCCCTTTCTCCTCCCCCCCCCCCCCCCCCCTCCCCCCTTGTTCCCTTTGTTTCTCCTTCCCTTCTTATCCCCCCTTCCTGAGTCTCAGTATGCAGACTCACACACTACATTATGTCCACATTTAATCTATTTAAGACTCTGATAGACAACACAAACTCTAATCCAAGCCTCAGAACTGAGCATGTTAACACTTGCTTTCACCCAATTCAAATCTTTTCATCTGTACAGAGCAAATCCTCGCTGGATGAAAGTAATACTGTGCACTCTTGTTACATCAATACTCATTAAAGCCCTGGACAGCAACTGACATAAAGGGTTAAACTTCATTACTCAACATAGATGTGAGGAACAGGTATACGAAAAATAAGCCATCAAATCCATTTGAAAGTCATTTTTTTTTTCATTAGAGCTGTCAAGATTTTTGTTTAATGAAAATGTGATACAGTGTGTTATTATCCAAGACTGTAATATAAGCCTTTAAGGAATGCATGTACTCCTTTCTCATATCTCCTCTTATTTTGCTGCTTATTTCACTGCTAGCTGTAATTCAATCTTGAGTACGTTAACATAGTATGCTTATAACACGGTCTTGAAGACCCCCGAGTGCCGTGCATAAGCATCATGCTGAACCCACATTCCTTAAGCCAATTATCACACAGGGCTGGAAACTATGGCAACCACAGAGCGGCACTAAAGGGGCTTTATATACACACCAAATCTGCTGAGAGCACCTTATATATGGGAAGTGAGGGGTTAATATTACAGTATGCTGCATTGTTTATTTGGATGGCATTGTATACTGTGTTTGGATGGCATTGTATACCTATCAGCATTTGAACTCATAACCTTCCAGCCCCACTAGGACAGAGCCTTGGACTCAAAGGTGTGGTTATTAAATGGTAAATGGTCTGCACTTATATAGCGCTTTTATCCAAAGCACTTTACACTGTTTCTCATTCAACCTTTCACACTCACACACACACACCAATGGGAGCAACTTGCGGTTCAGTGTCTTGCCCAAGGTCACTTCGGCATGTGGAGTCATGTGGGCCGGGAATCGAACCGCCAACCCTACGATTAATGGACAACCCTCTCTACCACCTGAGCCACAGCCGCCCATTAAGTTGATTCTGTTGTGTAGCGACATAGATCTCCATTGAGCAAGCCAGAGGTAACAGTGGCAAGGAAAGAAACCTTGCAAGTAAGCCATTCAAAAAGGGAACGCATCCCACCCATCCTTGTGGGTGACAACGAATAGCGGATTCTAAATCATTATATTATAAGATTGAGATTGAGAATAAGAGTGCAGTCTTTCTGTTTACAGCAGCAGTTCTTAGATATATACAGGTAAGATTAACACCTGAAGAATTGATGCAACATGGCCCTGACATCCATGGTCATCAGATGACACAAACTCATCAGTAAACGTCTTACAAACACACCCGTGGAGCTAGGGAAAAGTTAAATGGCAGGAATTGAAATGCCTGTCCATTCATCTGTGTTCTGGGGTAATGAGAACAGGGCCACGGCTATGAACGCATCCTGAAGCTGCATTATCTGTAGACCTGTTATCTGAAGCACACAAGGGAGGGTCTTTAATAGCTAGCTCAACCCTAACGGATCCCTAACACTGGACAGAAACTGCCAGAATTATTGTTGAAAAGGTTGAAAAGGACCATGGTCTACCTTCTCTATCACACCTCTGTTCAAGAGAGAACAAACTTCATTGGACAGAGTGAAATGTGTTAGCTTCCATAATGGCTTTGGAGGTCCGTAACAGAATATTCAAGAAAAAGACACACTTCTAGGGCCAGAAGATGACCGAAAAACCAAACTACCAATCTAATAATATCCGGATATTGCGAGTTTGAATCCTGACCATGCCATGGCCATGGACTCTGGGAGTCCATCAATCCATCCATCCTTCAATCCATTTTCCATATTGCTTATCCTACACAGGGTCACGGGGAGAGCGGAGTCTATCCCAGGGAAGTCAGGGCACAACACAGAGGACACCCTGGACCGTGTGCCAACCCATCGCAGAGCACAATCTCACACCCATTCACACACTGTGGACGATTTGGAAATGCCAATTAGCCTACAACTCTTGTCTTTGGACTGGGGAAGGGAACCGAAGCATGGGGAGAACATGCAAACTCTGAGCACACAAAGCGGTGGCGGGATTTGAACCCCCGACCCCGGATGCAATGAGATAACATGTTGGTTGAGGGATTGCATTATTTTCTCTCCCCGTCAATTACAGCCATACTATCCAATTGTAGAACGCGTCTAACACATAACTGAGATGCATACAAAAAACTTTGTGGGTGTCCATTCTTTTGGCAATGTTTGCGATATCACCAGATCATCACCTTCACGGCCAATTTTTTCAAATCTTCTCCTTGGGGTGGGGAGGTCCGAAATGTGAATATTGTGAAGAGAATGATGAAATTGGTTAACCCATTTTCCACCAAAATACCACATCGAACTTCTGTAGCCTTGATATGTTGTTTGGTTTTCTGTTGTCTTTTCGTTCTTTTTTTCCCTTTCGGATTCTGGAATAATCGATGTCCTCTGCATGCCAGGAACACTTTTCAACTCCTTATTGGCCGAGTCAAACGGATTGTTAATTGCACTTAACTTAATTGGATATTGTAATGTGACATCCCAAATCCCTCTCCTCATTTCTCCACTAGCTTAATTCTGTTTATGCAAAGAAAATGACTCCTCGCTATACCCACCTGCTCTGCTTGCTTATTAGACTTCGCATGGCATTGCTGTCAATCTTGCAAGTATTAATCATATATCTCCTGTGAGCTCCTGCAGGATTGATAGATAGGTTCAAAACATTCAGCTCAAATATCAGAAGTTTATGAGTATGTTGATATGGAAAAATTTTGAGAGAGAGAGCGCACTAACGCCGGTGTTTCCGTTGATGTTAGTGCTAGTCCCATGATGGCGGGAAAACCGGGCAGCTGGAGAACAGTGATGATACAAAATAACACCCAGTTTTCAACACCTCACATTTCAGACCAACACTCTAAAGTACAGCACCAACAACACAGCCTCACTAACCCAAAGACAAAAAGCACCTGACTTTCTCACTGACTGTTTAGTTTTGAAGATAAATCATGCACCTAGACATCGATTGAGGACAAGCTATATACACAGTACTGTTTGGAAAATTTCAGCATCGAACACAGCGATAAATTATGTCCTCTCCTAAAAAGGGATAATTGTTGATCATTGTCATAAATGAGTCATTCTAATGTAACTCATCCAATGTTAGCTAGTTAAACGCCATGTCTAAGTTATAGTTAGCTGCCTATCTAATACTCTGTGGATTGTTCCTCTCTGTTCAGGCATATGTTATGTATTTTGAAATAAATATGATCCATTGTGAAAGAAACTAGCGATTTTTTTTCACTCACTTATCCATTCCTCATCAAGCAGGACAGATTAGCAAGGAAAGTGGGGTGTAGCCTCTGAAAAATATTTCCCAAGAGTAGGAGAAGATAAAAAAAAAAACCACGGTCTGTTTTCAACATGATTTCTTGTGCATCTTAGCTATGCTTTGTAAAAATGAATATTCTATCTGTCATCTCTTTTTAAAGATTGTGTAATATTACTGTAATATTACTAGCTAATGTTAACTAGCTGGCTAGTAGCCATTAGAGTAATGTTCATAACAAATGTAATTTCTTCACTAATTATATTTCTACCAGAGTGCGGTTGAATTCTCGAATCTCATTTGACAGAAGGTTTGTATAACAGCAGTTTTGGCTGTATCCTATGCGATAGGATTATATTAATGCAATCATTCTAATATGTTCTTGTTTCTATAATAACAGCTGATATACAGGGACTTGTATGGCTGAAGATCGACACAATCTAAGACTAATTCTAAACAATTTAAAGATGTGTTATTGTTCCACAACCTTCCACAACATTATAGCTAATCATAAACTAATCATAAAACATGCAACATGTTGGCCATTAATAAATTAAATATTGTAACTGTTGGCAAATCGCTCTGTTATACATGGACCAGACCATGCTGTTATACAAAAATAATACACTTTGGGGTGGTAACGGTAAATATGCTTCGTGTCGAGCCGCATTACGCCACCGCGGCACGGATTATTTTCAAATAACTGTATGTTTGGTCATGTGTTAATATTCACACAGCTTATATTAACTACAGTTTCTTGCATGAGAACTTGTCCACATTTTGCAGTGGGAAATTATCCACATTGTTTCTGGGAACTTATTATTTTGTCAGTTATTCACACAAAATACCCCCAAACTATTGAAGCGGGGGAAATGAGGGGGTATCAAAATAAAAACAAAAAAGATGTGATTGCATAAGTGCCCCATCCCCCCCCCCCGTGTGTGTGTGTAAAATTCATGAAAATGTGCAAAAGTGAATATATAGTAGAACATGTATAACACATGTAATGAGTGACATTTGGAGATTACAAATATGTAGATGGCGTGTGGTTTTACTGTAATAATTTCTCAGAAGTTAGAGAAACAGTGTTTCGTTGGATTCAGCAAAGCTTCTCTTGTTTTCCCAAAGGTAACAAAATTAAGCCAGCAAAATGACCAGTGATGCCATTTATAAATCAGGTTATGCAAGCAAACCACAACGGCAAGTGTTACGTACATGTGAGAAGTATAGTGAGAGGGATAGTGAGAAAAACCAGGACAGCTGACTGACGAAGCGGGGGTTGGGGGAGAGAGACTCGTCAAGCATGTGACCCTTTTCGAAAAATGTTCTGATCCCAACTGTGCTCCAGGACAGACATTGAGTGCTGATTTTGCCATAAATATGAGTGATTAAATAGTAGGAATACTGTTCATATTGAGTTTGTGTGTGTGTGTGTGTGTGTGTGTGTGTGTGTGTGTGTGTGTGCCTTCTTCTCAAATGGTCTATATCTTATGTAGGTCAGATCCACTGAGTGCCTCTCTCTCTTTCTCTCTCTGTCGCTCTCACTAAATGTGTGTTCACACTCAGCTATATGATCATCCAGAACCATCTATATGGGCAGAACTGTGACAACACACAACACGTTAATAATAAGCACTACAGGGTGAAAACAAAGGTGTTGAAAGCACAGCATTTACTCAGGTAAGCGTGGTATTATTGAAATAAATACTCTGATAAACGTTGAAGTGCAGCTTCCAATTCTACACTCAAAGCAAGTATGAAAATTCGCAAACTATTCACAAATTAGGCATATTGATTAAATGTGTAATATTATATCATGGCTTTAAAATTTTTTAAAAATAAAACATTCTAAACTTTCGACTTATAGAACCTATTTTTATTCAAATTGTCATTAGAAACCTCCATCCATCTTTAACCGCTTATTCCTGCTTCAGGGTCACGGCGAACCTGGAGTCTATCCCAGGAAGCATCGGGCACAAGGCGGGGTACACCCTGGACAGGGTGCCAGTCCATCGCAGGGCACAATCACATACACACTGACACACCCATTCATACACTACGGACACTTTAGACACGCCAATCAGCCTACCATGCGTGTCTTTGGACTGGGGGAGGAAACCGGAGTACCCGGAGGAAACCCCCTCAGCACGGGGAGAACATGCAAACTCCGCACACACATGGCCCCGGCGGGAAACGAACCCCGGACGTGTGAGGCGAACGTGCTAACCACTAAGTCGCCGTGCGCCATTAGAAACCTGTTAACATTAATTATAGGAACAATAACTTTGATAACAATGGGTTGTGAATTCCACAAGGATAAAGATCAAGGCTTGGCGGCTTGATAATAATAAAAAATAAATAAGATGATATAAAGCGCAGAGCATGAGAGGAGCGCATGATAAGCATATCTAGATCTGGAATGTGCACTTGGAGAAGAGCTTTAAGAGATCCAGTGCCTTCTCATTTTCTCCTATTCCAGACAGTCTAATGATCACTAATGATGAATTAAATTTGTTACACTTCCTCTAGATCTAATGAGGGACTTGATTATGCATGTTATTAACTGAAATGAGAATTTTTCACTCTGGGATGAATTCCTTCGGTCATCTTCGGCCATCAAAGGAGAAAAATGATGCTGATGACTTTTATTTGTTATCAAATTTATATTGACATCTGCTACATATGGGATGGGATGGGCTAGGGGAATATAAAGTGATTTCCAAGGGTGATTATTCATCGTCTCATTAAAACATAAACAGCTAATTACACATGACCACACATGTTCAGAGTGAGCACAGAGTGTGATAAACTGGATGTCTAGATCCAAGGGTCATATTCAGATGAGCAGAAATAAAACTGGCAAATGAGCAACTTCACAAGCAAGTATCTGAGAGATAAATAGAGATGATAAATAGGATGCATAGTGTGGTGGTATCAAACATCAAGAATATGCTTTCAACAGCTTGATCACAAATATTACCACCTTAAAGGTTCCCGACACTGTACATTCGCAGCAATACTTGTTTGATTATTTTTTTTCCCCTGCAGTAGAACTTTGCAGCACATGAATTAGCAATGAATAATGCACAAGCTAGTTTGAAGTTTAAGATTATATAAGTATTCACATGATGTGTTTAATAAAGTGTTGACAATTAAGGAGAAACCTTTCTAATAAAGGAAGAACATCACCGTAAATGAATTGAACAAATAAGGTTGAATGAATAGTTCTACCCCGTGATTTCAATATATAAGTGCTTAAATATAAGTGGTTAAAGACAGTCGTCTAGATGCTGTGAAGAAACCTGTCTCTGGAAATGTTAATCAAAACTTGCTAACAAAAGCACCGAAGGCATGAACTGCATGCAGGTGATTTTAATCATCTGAATGGCGAGCTCAGGAAATCGATTTACTGTAAGTATGTGCGTAAGCCGACTTTAAATGCGAGGACATTTCCCAGAGTAAATGTTGAGGCCATTTTTGAATTCCACTGATGTAAGCTTCCAGTTCTACAGCCCAAACTTACTCCATGAATGTGGATGAACTGATCAACCAAGGGCGATTTTGTTCAATTTCATACAAACAAGGTAGGAAGATAAACCCAGCTCCTATGCATAACATGTTTCTTTCAAAACAACTTGAGTCATACAAATTATTATGAATTTGCCAGTGTAAGAGCATGCTGAATTTGATCTGGGTACTTTATGCACTATTAGTTAGTAATGAACCTTAAGTTTCTTAGGTGCAACTCAATTCTGTACAGTACTAGCTCTTAATAAATGACTGTAAATGTATTCTTTAGGACAGTCTTTACTTTATTTGCTATCCAACCTCAGTTCAACGTGTGCCACTAGCTACAGGAAAATCAGTGTCATTGCTCAAGCAGGCGGGAGCTTCATTTTAAATTTCATTTCGTGAGGTTGAGACTCTTACTTGAAATGCCAGGCAGAGGTTATGAGCTGAGCGACAGTTTTCATTAAAGAAAGCAAGCGGCTCTGACTTACCAATGCTATCGTCTTTGTGGTTCTTTATGTACTCTGCCAGCTCAAAGTTCCCTGCAATGATGGCCACCTTCAGAAATCAAAAGAAGGGAAAAAGATAAGTTCATCATCATTTTCATGCATTTCATGCGCAATGGGAGTCAATATATTAGTATCTTATCTGTACTGTTTTTTGTTCTGCAGTTGCGAAGTGATATAATTTTAGTTATGATCATCTGCTATAACATTTGGTAAATCGACACTACAGCACCTAACTGCATTTAACATACTGTAACCAAAATTGTAACTATCAAAAATATATCATAATATTGACTTATTAAACTCCTGCATTTTGCTAAACAGTGAGATGCTAAAATGCTAGTATCCCTGTATTGGACTGAACTCTGGAGAAGGTTTCAAATCCATATGCAGGGAGGCTTTATTGACAGTACTAGAACCACACCCAAACTCCAAAACAATAAAACAAGCAGATCTGAAAATGTGACAGAACCAGAACCGGAAGACAAAGCGAACAGTGGTCGATTGAACAGCCAAAGACTGAGGGTTAACAGATGAAGGTTAACAGGGATGAACAAGGATTCAGAATCTACACAAATTAGCCAGACTTTGCAATGAACTACAGAAAAGTGTAAGCTTATAATATATACAAGAAATGAGCACGTAAACAGAGAATTGGGGTCAGATGATGCACGAGAACTCGGGAGAGTGTGACCTCTGCTGGCAGGGGGGAACGGGGGGGACGGGACGGGACGGGACATCTCGGGTTTACAAATGAGAATAAGAAAACCAATTTAAGTAAGGAATAAATCACCTGCTGCATGCTGTTATCGAAAAAGTATTGACAGTGAGGTGGCGTGATGCAACCTGCAGTGAAACGTAGTTATTCTTACCGACCTGAAGTTATTATTGTCCTTTCACATCATGTCTCGAAGTGTTTCATTCCTCTAATATCACAGCAATTTGCCAACACTAACAATGTTTATTATTTAGGAAATAATAATAACAAAAATAGCATATTTTTGTAAGGCTCTGGTAAGGTTCTGGGGTACTGATCAGAAGGTCGCTTGTTCAAGCCCCAGCACTGCCACTGTTGGGCCCTCGAGCAAGGCCCTTAACCCTCTCTGTATCATGGCTGACCCTGCGCTTTGACCCCAACTTACTAACATGCTAGGATATGCGAAGAAAAGAATTTCGCTGTAATGTATATGTGACCAACACAGACTCATTATTATTGTATGTTTTATACAGTATGTTTACAGTTATCTTCATCTTTTTTCTCTCTCTTCATGTCAGTAAGACACAGTTTTCAAGAAACTCGGACACTTGACCTGGAGACTCGTTCTATGAACAAAAGTAGTTCAATAAACATCTGCATCATAGACTCATAGTTCACAATATCGAAAATTACACTTGAAAAAAAAAAAAAATCCAACATAGAAGTAGCTGAAATTAGCACATTAATATAAACCTTGCAGCCGGATCTACTGTCAGAATAGAGGGTAAAGAAAATGAATGTATACGATATATGTCATATAATGAGATGTTTTGTTTAATATGTTTAATATGCAATAATATGTTTTGGTTGATAGACAAATTTGTGTATCTGTGGTTAAAATTCAGCTAATGTAATATGACATCAAAGCTTGTTAAAAATAGCTGCTGCCAGGTTGGGATTCATTCTTACATAATCCACAATAATGCAGGGAGAGATTGCGAGGAAACAAATGCCACGTCACAAATGACAATACGCTAAAAGTTATAGAGTTGATGTCCGTATCATGATGCCCGTAATGGTTCCTTTTGAGTGAGAATGTAGTTTGGAATGATATATGCTTTCATACTTTCCATGCGTGGTGTGGAACAGAGATGAACACTTTGTCATTTAGAAGGTTAAAGAGGGAATTATTCATCCATGTTGACATGATTTCTTGATTTGGATGAAGATATTGGGGTCACAGCATGCAGCTACTTCTGGCTGCAGGAAATCTTGTTTAACCAGGCAGAACGCAGTGTATCCGTTTGGAGGCCTGGCGCTTTGTCCTCAAATGAGCTGTAATCAAGCTGCAATTGAGGCGTGAAATATAATTTTAGCAGCGTGAGATGAATAATACAGGGCGTTAAACTATACAGCAGCAGAGGAGCTGAGCAACAGAGAAAACTTGGCTTAGAGTGAAGAAGACAAGAAGACTCAATAAATATTCGCAGGCATGATGATGAGCTCTGAGACAGGAATGAATCGAGAGGAATGAATGCATTCCTTAAACTATGAGCTGGAGTGTTTAATTATGTACATATTTATTCATGTATAATGCTGTAAAGTCTGAACACACACACACACACACACACACACACACACACACACACACACACACACACAGCTATTGTGTATTACTATAATTTATTAAATAAAAATGTCACTGAGTAAAAATGTTATTAGAATTTCTGTCTCTTTCGTGCTTCGTGTTTCTCTGTGCCTGTCAGTCACAGTCAAGGAGGTGTGGCCTCGGTGCCTGTAAGGTACAATAAAGGAGGTGTGGCCTCTGTGCCTGTGAGTCGCAGTGAAGGAAGTGTGACCTCTCGGTCTCTCGGTTACAGTGAAGGAGGCGTTGCTTAAATGCCTGTCAGTCAGAGTGAAGGAGACATGGCCTATGTGCCTGTAAGTAACAGTCAAGGAGGTGTGGTCTCTGTGTCTTTTGGTTACAGTGAAGGAGACATGGTCTACGTGCCTGTCAGGAACAGTGAAGGAGGCGTGGCCTATGTAATCAGCAAGAAATTGTTGCTGTTGAGCAAGAAATTACAGAGAAAATTCAACTCCCAAGAGCCACTGCTGGGCCACTGAACAAGATTCCTAACCTTCAACTCCTCAGCTCTGTGCTTGGACTGGATTCGAACACCTGAATAATGAATAATCGCGTCTCTTTTCTGACCTTGGCCCAGTAATTCTTTCACGACAAGAAAAGGAAATATATTTAAAACGGTGATTTGGGGCTCAAGCTGCTGTCATGTATTGTGCAGTCATTCGATAATCCTTGTGTGTGATTTTACAGTGTAGTTTATGGATATTTTTTCATCATCAAATCATTAAGGTCAAACTTCACATCATATATGTGAGTGCACACTCACTGTCCACTTTATTAGCAACACCTGTACACCTGAACATCCATGCAGTTATCTAATCAGCCAATCATGTGGCAGCAGCGTAATGCATAGCGATCATGCAGATACAGATTAAGAGCTTCAGTTACTGTTCACATCAAACATCAGAATGGGGGAAACCATGGCATGGATGATGGTACCAGAAGGGCTGCTTAGAGTATTTCATAAACTGCTGATCTCCTGGGATTTTCACATAAAACAGTCTCGTTTATTTAAAATGGTATGAAAAACAAAAAACATAGAGTAAGTGACAGGTCTGTGGGTGGAAACACTCTGTAGATATGAGAGGTCAGAGGAAAATGGCCAGATTGGTTTCAGCTGCCAGGAAGGCAATATTAACTCATATAATCACTCTTTACAACCGTGATGAGAAGAAAAGCATCTCAGCATGCTCAAAACATTGAACCTTGAGGTGGATGGGCTAGAACTGCAGAAGAATGTTAGGGTTAGCCAAGAACAAGAATCTGAGTCTATCATGGGCACAGACTCACCCAAACTGGACAGTTGAAGATTAGGGGAGAAAAAAACAAACAAACAAAAAAAACAGTTTTCAACTTTCCCATTTAAGTGAGTCTGTGCCCATGATAGCCTCAGATTCCTGTTCTTGGCTGACAGGAGTGGAACCCAATGTGGTCTTCTGCTGTTGTAGCCCATCCTCCTCAAGGTGTAATGTGTTGTGCATTTTGAGATGCTTTTCTGCTCACCACGGTTGTAAAGAGTGATTATTTGAGTCACTATAGACTTCCTCTCAACTCTAAAAAGTCTGCTCATTCACCTCTGATGTCTCTCATCATCAAGGTGTTTCAGCCTGCAGACCCACCGTTCACAGGATGTTTTAGTTTTCTCACCATTCTGTGTAAACCCTAGAGACTGTTGTGTGTGAAAATCCCAGGAGATCAGCAGTATCTGAAATACTCAAACCAGCCCTTCTGACACCAAAATCCATGCCACAGTTAGTCACAGAGATCACACTTTTTCCCTTATTGTGCTGTTTGACATAAGAATGATCTGAAGCTCTTGACCTGTGTCTGCATGATTTTATGCACTGTGCATTTGCCACATGATTATCTGAGTATATACAGTAACTTCATAAACGTGCAGGTGTACAGGTGTTCCTTTTCAAGTGGACAAAGAGAAAAAAAAAAAGAACTCAGAGCTTAATTAAACATCTCTTAAAGTTCAATCTCACTTTTCCACTCAGCATATTCCTTCTGTGTGATTTGAAATATATATTATCTATAATTATTTGCAATGCAGGACTGCCAATGGTAGTGCCTTTAAAAGAACAAATATATATATATATATATATATATATATATATATATATATATATATATATATATATATATATAATAACGGTTGTCACATCATAGTCTGGAAATATTATATATATATATATATATATATATACATTTATATATATATATATATATATATATATATATATATATATATATATATATATATATATATATATATATATATATAATATTTCCACACTATGATGTGACAACCGTTATTTACGAAAAAGAACTCAAAACTAGGAACAACACAGGAAAATGGGGGTTAAATGTAATGAGCTGATTTGAATAATAATGTGCTAGACAGCAATCCAATCTCAATCAGGCTAACTAGAGACTCATTAGGGTGTAAGTGTTAATGTGTGTGGTTAAATTCGTATCAGTACAATCCGAACACGAGACACACGAATAGTCATATTGTAGAAAGCACTTGGAACAGAGACGATGATGTGGTACATGCAGGACAAATACTTTTTTCGGGGGTTGAACAGATAAGACAAGGAAACTTTGACAAATCAATAGAGATTTGTGTGCAAATGTTTCGGCGTTCTTCGGCGGTAACACATATTTGTTTCGGATGTGAAACTCTCATGACAGTTCAATGTTATTGTCTTCAGTAATAAACTCCATTACAAAACGATTACAGAGATTACAGCGTTAAACAGTCACAGATCTGAGGTTTATTCATCCAGCAGTAGATCTGTGTACATCTGTGCAGCTACACTGAGCGTTTCTGACGCTTTTATATACACTGCATTGATATTTTATAAAGCAATATTGGATGATTTACACTGGGGTCCAAAATTCTTTGACCCCGCTGAAAATCTGGGATTGTTAAAATACATATTTAGTTAAATTAACAGAAAGATAATTGGTAAATTATTATTATTATTATTATTATTATTATTATTATTATTAGTAGTAGTATTATCATCATCATCATTATTATTGTTGTTGTTGTCACACTAATAACAGTGGTAATAATAATAATAATAATAATAATAATAATAATAATAATAATAATAATAATAATAATAATAATAATAATAACAACAGGAACAAGAACAACAATAAAGGTTTACAGTTTGACAAATATAAATGAACACTCCTCTACTGTCATGTGAGTCATAAACTTCAATGGAGAAGTCATGTATACATAGGTCACCAGATTATAATCAAACTGTGACTAACAATATTTTTTAGAATGAGTCTGCTCTTCAGTATTGCATTGACTAGTTCATCTGCAGATGATTGATATTTTTGGTAAGGCTGGCATAAGCCTGTGTAAGATTCTTGAGGAAGGCAATTTCATGAGCTTTAAATACTTTTGATACAACATCACGATCATATGAGATCTGGACATTATTGTGAAATAATGTGTCTGCACACCTGACTAACAGAGCTTACAGTATGTGTTCTTCAAGATCATGACTCTCTACTTGCTCAGTGTTTTGCATACCAAGTAGTAACTGTACTCACTACAATACGCAGATAGGACAATCAGAAACCACACCCTGCTTCCAGAAATCTAAAGCCTGCCACTCAATCAGAGATTTTTTTTTTTAACAAACTCTTAGAAAAAAGAAATAATATTGATTATTACACAAGATAAATTAATCCAAATGTCATGCTGATTCAATTAAATTAATTTAATGAAATATTAAAATAATTATGTATTAAAATATAATTTACTGAAGTGGAAAAAGTATTTAGCATTGGGTGTAGAAAGTAATGGTCAAAATGGCATATTAATTAGTTATTAACATGCAATTTATTAACTTATTTCACATAATTATGTAATTAATAGTGTCTAACCACAACAATGACAACAACAACAACAACAACAACAACAACAACAACAACAATAATAATTATTATTATTATTACTATTATTATTATTTGTTTGTTTGTTTTGACTGGGCAAACGATTGTTTAGGAACTGCATTAAAATGTGATTTATTTAACAATATAATAAAGAATTAATTCATTCATCCTTTTAAAAACAAAATAAGTTCACTCTTTAGGATAGATTTCTTTTATTAAAAATAAATAAATAAATGAATTTAGCATTTCACAAACCAGTGCAACATGCAGCTTAATACCAGGTAGTGAATTTACACCAACATAGTGTCATAAGCTTATTATAACGGTATAAATCAGAACAAAATTCCAAACAAATGAGAGTTCATTTTTAAACATGAGCATAATGCTAAAACTAATCAGGCCTAGATGATAAGCTCAACTGTGTCTTGGAATGACATTAACTCTTAATGAATTTTTTAAGACAAGCAACATACACAAGCAGTAAAAGATTAGCTCGTTCTCTGGTTTATACGTGCCATTGCTTATGTAACAGCTGCTTTGCTGTACACATTCACTTCGAATAGTTTTGGCTGTTTTGGAAGAGAACAGACTTTTAAAAGCCATAGAATAAATTTATGTTTTTTTTTTTTTGTCAGTGCAGCATTTCTAGGACCAAAACCTTACAATGTCATAAACTATCCGTGCACTTCTCAGTTAGAGGACGTTAAAAGACATGGACACAATCTAAAAAAAGGTGTCGACAAAGGTGATGCAACAAACATACTGGGCAGCTCATGTCACTCTTATGGAGACGAATTTATCCATATATAGGATATAAAGGATGCACAGTGCAGGACGTTTTCGAGACGCTGCAGTAAACTGTGTGTGTGTGAGTGTATGTGTGTGTGTGTCTGTGTGTGTGTGTGTGGTGTACCTGGAAAGGAGTTTGCCCACGGTAGTTCTTCACCTCCTTGCTGGCTCCGCGAAGCAACAAAACTCTGGCGCAATTCTCCTTCAAAAGAAAAAAAAACAAAACAATATATGCATATGAAAGAATATTTACAATGATCCATCGTAAGCTGTGAACAAGGCTAAGACGATCTCTCACTCTTTTTTTCTCTTCTGTTATACACACACCTGTTAATAGGAGCGCTTTCTAAGGAACCCTTAGGGGTCCATTAAAATGCAGTACATCGTCCGAGTAAAAGTGTGTGCAGGTGATCAGGGATGATGAAACTAGGAGAAATATGAGGATTTAAATGAGGAAAGATATAAGTGAAGAAATCCCAGGATAGTAATTGCTCACCTGTGTTGAAACGCCTGAGAGACTTCAGCTCTCTGTGAGTGTGAAGCTTTAACAAAGTCAACACCCAAAATCAGTATCACACGGAGGAGAGGTTTGTGTGTTTGTGTTGGAGAGAGAGAGAGAGAGAGAGAGAGAGAGAGAGACATGGCTTTGTAGCACTCCAGCCCACTCCATCCAGCTGGATTCAGGAGCCCACCCACGGAATAGCTCACCACAAAAGACACACACACACACACACACACACACACACACACACACACACACACACACACACACACACACACACACACACACACACACACACACACACCTACAGTGCACTTTCCTACCTTCCTTCTAATACTAGTCTCACTGAGCCAAATGCTCTCATGTGAACAATAATCATATGTGCAGGTTTTTATTCTTCTGTGTAATATATATATATATATATATATATATATATATATATATATATATATATATATATATATATCCGCGCATCACATTTGGCACTATGCTTCTTGTTGACATGGAGACAAAGCTGTGATTGTTTTTAGTGTAAACAGAGTATTATTTGCTAATAAAGTTCACTTACTGATGAAACAGATAAACTAATGAAAGCATGTATCATGCATGGGGGTCAAAAGGGGCAGCCGGTCAGGTTAAAATTAAAGAAGCAGCCGGTTTTGGTCACATCATTCAGTGTTGTAAATCATCAGAAATGGGCCGTGAAGTCAGCATCTCTCCAGGGGTCATAGATCACCGTGGAAAAGCTTTGAAAACAAATAGAAGCTGCTATATCTTTAATCATGCTGCTCAAGTCAAATCAAGTCAAGTCAAGTGGCTATATTGTCGTTTCAAACATTTACAGCTGGTACGGTACACAGTGAAACGAAACAGTGTTCCTCCAGGACCATGGTGCAACATAAAACAACACAGCACATAGGATCCCATAACAGACACAACTTGAGGGTCAATAGGTCCTTAATCTAGACTTGAGTTTCGCACAAAATGATGCCCTGCCACAGTCCACAAGGATTTTTCCAATCTCAGAAATTAACGCGAAATCAAGCAAACTCCGCAATATTCAGAGGAACGTAATCGAAATTTTTCAAAATGAACGCAGATTTTCCACAGATTTGGGCCAAGATGCGTCAGATGACATAATCACAGCACACATACAGCCAGGGCGACTCTCTTCTCGGCTGCTTTTCAACTGTGAGCATTAACAACCTGCTGCCAGTTACACCAACACTGCCAGCGCTAATGCTAAAGCTAACGCTACTGCCAGTGCAGTTTTTATAAATAAACCCAGCAATAAGGCTATCAATATTTTATTAATAACTCATGTTGGAAAGAAAAATGCTACCCTCATTGTCTAAATCAATCTGTGTACAGACTTCCCACACTTAATTTTAAATGATTCCAGCTAGTATGCTAATGCTAGCACTGTTTATTAAGTACGCTCAGCTATGAACTCATCACCCCTTCATAAATGAGCTCAGCTATAAAGTTCAATAAATTTCAGGAGCGTTACAGTATGTTACAGCCTAACCTTCCTATTAACTATTAAATATGTTACTAAATCTTTAATAATGATGAGACTGAGGCTAACGTGACCACTATTGCTGAAAATGAAGACAAGTCTAAAGCTACCAGCTATAGCTAAAGTTAACCTTATTCACAATTTAAAAACAAATAGCATCCTATACTAATGCTATTACATATTACATCATTCTGAATAAAATCGCCATAGAAAACTACAGGTTTGCAGACACAAATTGCAAACTAGCTTGCGGGTTCTGTAGCTAAAAGTTTCTTATTGCAGAATTATCCACTAATGGAATTGAACTTATGCCTCACTCAGAACATATGGGAAGAAATGCAATTTCCAATAATGTGAATTACGATTCATTCGTTTAGGAATTTTCTGACAGTCCTGATTTCTGTAACCAAAATCTGCTACATAATCATGTTCTAGTTCTTACAATTAGAACATTTTATTTATTGTTGAGTTTATAATGAATTACAACAGATTGTGGTCAATATACCACTCATTCAGCTTGATTAAATATGAGGAAGATATGTGAGGCGGTCTGAAAAAAAGATTCACTATGGCTGAATTCTGCAAAACAGCCAAAAATACCGGGTTTTGACCAAAATTCTGTTTTTTTCTCCCAGTAATATACTTTCACTTCTCTACTTTAATAAAACATAAATAGATTTTACCAGAACGTCATGGAAAGGTTTTTTATTACGAGACTCTCTAACCTTGTCTTGGAGTCTGCCTGCAAAACTCATGTTGTTAAAAACAGTCAGTCTGTCTGAATATGTCTAAAACATGACCAGCGAACTGTCAGTTTGTCATTGCATAGCACAGATTGTGGTCAAATACTGGTTATAAACATGTCCATGATGCTCCTGCTTCATCACATCATCATCAAAACACAGAAGAGCACTTACAGTACCCGCGATGTACGCAGCAGACAAAGTTTTTAAATGTTTAAACAGCCTAATATAAACAAGCAAACAAGAAATCCATCCAACTGAACAGAAGTGTCTGAATGAATCCATGATTAATGACATTGATGTCAGTGGAATGAAGAGACAATGAGACAGAGACCGATGTGGGTGATGCTGATCATCAAGGTGATCATTGCAAACTTATACAGTAATTCTTTACAATGTGGTAGTAATGATGTTTTTTTTATTTTTTATTTTCCAATAAATAGATTAGATTATAAATATACAGGTGGACGGATTGCCTATTAGTGAAATGTCATTTTTGAGCGGAATTTCGTGAGTTCAAATCCCAACACTACCAAAATGCCACTGTTAGGCCCTTGAGCAAGGCCCTTAACCCTCAACTGCTCAGTTGTATAAAATGAGATAAAATGTAAGCCACTCTGGATAAGGCCGTATGCCAAATGCCATAAATATAAATTCTGATAAAGATACCGGTGATGCCTACGCCGGAATTTATGTTGGACTCCATTTCCCAGAGTACACCACGGCCTAATAACATGGCCACCACAGACTATAGATCTGATCACCCCACTCACCTGATTGCTGACCATTTACACGTGGATTAAATCATGCATACACACACAATATATGAGTGTGTGTATATATATATATATATATAAACATTATACTCTATAAATCATACACAAACTAGTACCTGACCTGACACAAAGTATAGTCTAAGTAAGTATAGTCTAGTGTTTTCATTAGCCTGACATACAAAACCTTATGATTTTGTTTTTGGTTCTCTGCTTTCTTGGATTCTAGTGATGCCCTGTCCAGTGGCTTTTGTACATTGCCTGACCCTGTTACTGTTTTTGACCATGAGATTGTCTGCCAATTTGAATTTGTCTGTGTTCCGAGGTGAGCAATTATTTTTCAGTAAATACACAGCTACAATAGTTCCAGCTGGGTCTTGACCGCTTTAAATGGTAAAGCGCACTTATCTAGCGCTTTTATCCAAAGTGCTTTACACTGTGTCTGATTGACCCATTCACACACACACTCACACACACCAATGGTAGCAGAGCTGCCATGCAAGGCGCTAACTTGCCATCGGCAGCAACTTGGGGTTCAGTGTCTTGCCCAAGGACACTTCGGCATTATTTGGAATCGAACCAACAACCCTACAATTAGTGGACAACCCGCTCAACCACCTGAGCCACAGCCGCCCCGCTTTACAGTTCCATATCACTTAGCCGAGTGAACTAAACTAACGCAAACATTAACCTACTGTCCACCCGAGCACACAGAGCTAACAACAAACAAAAATGACATAACATTTCCATTTTCCAGAAGTGTATAAGGATTAATTGACAGTGTCTGTTTAATTATTAACAAAATGATGCGCACCCCAGGTGGTAATGTGGCCACGAGGCGAATCCATTGAAATGCATTGAGCTGTTGAAATGCAGTTATTGGAGGGTGAGAGTTCAAGACAAAAGGAAGAGAGAGCACATATTATAAGCCGGTGAACAAGTATAAATATTAATTTATTTATTTGTTGTATTTACTGCAGGAATAAAAATGAAAACGCTGTGAACATGTAGGCCTATCGATATTTATTTATTTGTTCTATTTTTAATTATCAGCATGAAATAGAAAAACCTGAACTCTCTCTCTCTCTCTCTCTCTCTCTCTCTCTCTCTCTCTCTGAAAACTGCATATCAATAACTCAAGCCTCAGTTACTAGCTCTAAAATGATGTTTAGGAATTAGCAACAGAAGCTAAAGGGATGCATAATAAATTAGTTCCACACACAAGTGCGTTTTCAGAACGAAAACCTGACAAATGTCTTGAAATAAAACATCTGAAGAATGTCTTGAGGTGTGGTAACTGTGGTATAAGCAGAATAATTGACTCTGGTCCGTTGAGTTATTAGAATATAATGCGTTTTACCACCTCGGGTATGCATTATTTTCTTATAATTCAGCGGCCCGTCATCCATAATTCCTTAGAAATAGAAAGAGTACCGATCTCAGATCATTTCTGAATTCTTATTAACTTATTTTCATTGTATGTAGACACCATCAGCCAAAACAGCATGCTCATGCTCTGACCTAATAAATGTACCGAGTGGAGGATTGAGACTGATCCCATCTCCCCTCACCCCTCTACCAAGTGCACTCCCAGGAGTCAGCGCTATTAGGCATTAGGCTTCCTGTACCAATAGTCCTCAATTGTAATGAAGCAGCTGCCCTCCCCTTCAGCCCTCAGCCCCAAGGGGTCACTGATGAATCTCCCCAAACTGTAATGGGACCATGAACAGCAGTCACGCAACTTTTTATCATTACTGCCCAAACGAACCCAATCAGGCTGAGGGAAATGACTCTGAGACTCACATATGAACAGGTTCAGTGGGTGATTTAAAGGTGTAATATTTGGGTTCAAATTGTTCCATCAAAAAAAAAAAGGATGAGTCTTTTGTGTGCATGTGTGTTTGTGTGTGTGTGTGTGTGTGTGTGTTTATGGTGAAGAGAGTGTGTTTACCTGTTTGTAGAGGGCACAGATATGGAGTGCGGTGTTCCCAGAGGCGTTCTGGACACGCATGTCAGCTCCGTAAAATAGGAGGTGCTCCAAGTGCTGGACATGACCGTATCGACAAGCCTGGATTGTACACACACACACACACACACACACACACACACACCTTTTGAAACCACATAGCTAGAAATGATTTTAACATTGTTTACATAAAAAATTGAGAGCAAAAGTTTGCACCCCCCATGGTTTTTGAATGTGAAACACCCCCTATCTTGCAATTTATCTACAAGAAAACAAATTACAAATGAAAGGTGGGTGAATATTGGAACAAGACAACGAGCCAAAACATGAGGCGAAATCACCCGAAAAATAGTATGAATCTATTTTTAGTATGAATCTATTTTTTTTGCTGTGACCCTTTATGGTCTGATTTGCAGGAGGCAGTGTGTGACATTTGGCAGAGTTACAACAGAGATGTAAGAAAGAATGTTGGACGCATTTATAGTTCGGCAAGTTATTCGAGAATATTTATACAATACAGCCAGAAAAAATTATATGATTTTTGCTACTTGTAATAATGAAGATCATCAGGGAATCTTATCGTCATTTCTTGTTGATATGGAGTCAAATGTTTTGTCTCTTTATTTTGTCCTGGGGTGTAAAAACTTTTGCAATCGACTGTAGTAATCTAGATGTAGGATTAGCATACTAACTTTAGGCAGTGATCATTTTGCTAGGTAGCATTTTGGTATGGTGGATTGTTTTAGATGAAAAAAAATCCACAGCAACAAATGACACCAAGTCATTTTTATTTTTATTTTCTGTTTCATTAGGAATGATTTATTTGCCTTCTCAGAGAACCCTATTCTGTCCAACTCTACCCCTCACCACAAGATGTCAGTGTGTAACAGCAGCGGTCAGGGTCACGAATGACACTCATCTCCTCAAACCACAGTTTGTCTTCTAAATATCTGCTCAGCAAAAACACTTCAGCAGATGGATGACAAAGGAAAACAAAACAACATAAAGTGGCTTCGCAAAGTGTTGGACCACCACAAACCAACAGAACAGCTTCCTTGCTGTACCAATTGTACTGGAGCGATGAACACCATTCTTCAAAAACCATTCTTTCAGTTGGTGTTTTGATGTTGGTGGTGGAGAGCGCTGTCTTCAACACATTGCTCCCATAGGCTTTCAATTGTGTTGAGATCCAGAGACTGTGGAGGCCATTGCACATGATTTACATCATTTTCATCCTCATCAAACTATACAGTAAACTATCATGGCCTGTAGAATCATGCCAGCAAAATAAATAAATGACTTCTAAAGCATAATAGAGCACCCAACCCCCCTCCCGCCTTTTATTTCTCACACTAGACTTCTGATCGACCTGGATTCGTCTCTACAAATTCCATATAACCACATACTGTTTCTTCACAACTTGGATCCAGATGGTGAAAAGATGATTTCTTATTTGGGTCACAGACCCAAAATAAGACCCAAAATTTATCATCTATGACATGATTCAAGACTAACTGTATTCCCAATCTGCACACTTATCTCATATATCTTTTTGGGGGGCACACAAATTACTCAAATTCATAATTTAACCCTACGTAAACACAATTTGTTCTGACTTTCGTTTATTCTGATACATTGTGAAAAGTACTGAGTGCTCTACCAAATATTCCGACTTGTCTAAGAAAGAAAACACAACAGATATGGTTGGAAATGACCATGCAACATCTGGTTATCATCCTATTTTCTCGCATTCCTGGTATAGTTCTCATCATGGGTGTGGTTAACACACGTACCATGATTCTAGTGAGAGAATTCTGAGTCTGTTACCTGGTGGATTTCGTGCCAGCCGTTCTCATCGTGGCAGGTCAAAGTGGCTTGAGCACGTAGTAACATCTCACAGCAGCTTGGGTCGCCCCCTACAGTCACGGTGTGGTAGAGCGGAGTCAGACCCTGACCATCCTTATAATCTGGAGACGCTCCCAATTCCAACATGGCCTACAGAATCACAGAATTGACATTCAGAACAGCAGCTAAAGTTGAACAGGTTATTTTGAATGTGTAACTAAAACTGTTTTTGGGCTAATTAAAGGCATGCCATCCTTTTTATAACTTTATCATCACAGGCTAATGGACACTAGTGGATCCTAATCCCAATGTCAATACCATTTAACGCTATAAGTAATCTGAATCTGACCAATCAGATTCAATCATTCAACATCGCTGTGGTATAATAAATGATAAAACACACAGCTCTACTTGATAAATTGATAGCACACTAGGTAAGAGGAGAATTGTGCTACCTGAAGAGCGATCTGGTTCTTGGCTCGGACAGCTTTATGCAGCGCAGTCATGCCGTCCCGAGAGCGGAAATCTAAATGAGCTCCTCCGTTGTTCAGCACTGTTATCATCTCCACCATGTTGTCCAGATGGGCAGCAAGTGTCAAAGGAGTCTCTGGGAAAGACAGCAAGGACAATATCAATGAATCTATCATGAAATGCCATGAAGTGATAGCATTATCTACATATCTGTCACACTTCTTAACCAAATCTTAACCAAAGACAGAAATATTAATAATAAAGCCATAAATGCACATCATTTTCCACTTATCTCAAATGTAGTCTATTGTACCTTTCATAAAAAAAAAATGATTTTTTTCCATTTCAAATTCTGAAATAGATCCAACAAAACATTTTTTGCATACCTTGGGAGTACAGCTCAAATCAAACCTACTACACATTTCACAAAGCAAAGGATGAACTTATTCAGTGAGGTGCATTCTTACAGTGTTCTCAATCAGTTTAATGACGTGATACTAAATCTAGCTGTAAGGGTTGTAAAGGGTTTTTTGCATGGTGGGTGATGGGCGGAAGTGGTGGGTCCTGTGACGAATGGCGTCTGCCACTACATACACTACAAACAGTCATGAAATAGATTGAGAACACTGAAAATACTGAAAGAATGCAATTTGCAAATTTGCTTCCTCTGCTTTGCAAGATGTACTGTATGTATGTAGACAGTCTAGACTCTGAATATGATGTTTTTAGAATATCGGCCTATATACTGAATTATAGGTGTATATTTTGAGATTTCACCTCTTTTGAACAAGAAGAAAGGATAAGTGGATCTAAGAAATTCTAGGAGGTTCTCATTCACTTGTCCTTTGCTTCTGAAGGAGATGTTTATGGCCTACCTGGTTTGGCAGATATATCAGTGTTCATCATTCCATCATCAAACATTTTAACATTTTAGCATATACAATGCCAACGATGCCATCTTACAGCTGTCTTTCAGCTATTTTGCATACATCTTCCATGTTCAAAACTTCATATTGCCAGAAATGAGTAGCGGAAGTGGCTGCAAGTGCAGATTGGTGTTTATTAGAGTGAAAACAAACACAAAAACAAAGACAAGATGCATACAAACAATAATTAAATACACATCAAGAACACGAACATGAAATAAACTGTGACATACAACACGACTACTAACAACAAAAGCTGTACAGTGAGACACACAGAATTCAAAGCATCAATAGTGACACCAATTAGGTGAAACAGGAAACAGGTGCAAGTGATCAGTGAGGCATGTGACTTGGTCATGTGATGTGTTGGGGTTGATGGGTAGTGTACAGTAGTTCTGTCCAATATTCGGTGCTTCCGTGACATGATCTCCAGCTGTTGGTGACGTTTGCATGTGTCATATTTTCTCTGATAAGAATGGAAACTGAGCACACGGTGGCTTAGTGGTTAGCCGGTTCGCCTCACACCTCCAGGGTTGGGGATCGATTCCCATCGCTTCCCTGTGTGTGGGGCCTGCATGTTCTCCCCATGCTCTGGGAGTTTCCTCTGGGTACTTTGGTTTCCTCACCCAGTCCAAAGACATGCATGGTAGGCTGATTAGCATGTCCAAAGTGTCTAGAGTGTATGAATGGGTGTGTGAATGTGTATGTCCAGGGTATAATCAGCCTTGTGCCCCCTGAGATAGGCTTAAGGTTCCCTGTGATCCTGAAGGATAAGCGGTATAGAAAATAGATGGATGGAAGAATGGAAAATGGGAAGTGGAAAATGAGAACATGATGTGAGTTCAGCATTTGAATGATTGAGTACATGTGAGATTGATAGAAAGCTGGTACATTTTTGGACCTCATTAATTAAATACTGGATTGTGTGCCACAAAGTGAGACGTGGAAAAAACGACAAAAAGTCCAGCTCTCACTGAAAATGAATGGTCTCCGATCGCTTTGTTGCTGGGAGATGCTGTATGTGTCAACGTACCTTTAGCCATTTACATCTGCCGTTACGAATGCATCTTGTGATTGGACCACTAGTGACTGTTGCGCACATTTATCTTATGCTGAATTTGTTTTCACACAGAAATATGTCCCATGAATCCTATCTCATGTACTTGTTTATCACTGTGTAACATCACCTTTTCTTTTAATAGCACTTATTAAGCGTTTGGACACTGAAGACACCAGTTGGTTAAGTTTAGTAAGCGGAATTTTCCCTCCATTCATCCATTATGCATTTTTCAGCTGCACAGCTGTACAGGGCCTTCGTTGCCTTATTTTGCGCTTCATAATGCACCACACATTCTCAATTGGAGATAGATCAGGACTGCAGGCAGGCCATGCTAGCACCTGCACTCTCTGCTTGCACTTGTAATCCGGGCAGAATGTGGTTTGGCGTTGTCCTGCTCTGGATGTGTTGCTCCATAGTGTGTACATATCTTTCAGCATTAATGTTGCCCTCACAGATGTGCAAGTTACCCAAGTCATGGGCACTGACACACCCCCATACCACAACAGATTCTGGCTTTTGGACCTGACGCTGATAACAGTTTGGATGGTCCTTTTCCTCTTTGGCACGGAGAACACAACGGCTGTTTTGTCCAAAAACTATTTAAAATTTTGACTCGTTGGACCACAAAACATAATTCCAATGTGCTACTGTCCATCTTAGATGAGACCTAGCCCAGAGAAGTTGGTGGCGCTTCTCGACAGTGTTGATGTGTGGCTTCTGCTGTGCATAGTAAAGAGTTAACTTGCATCTGTGGATGCAGCGGCAAATGGTGTTGACTGACGAAGGTTTACCAAAGTATTCCCGAGTCCATGTCAGGATATTACAGACTCATGACCGTTTTTAAGACAGTGACGTATGAGGGATTGGCGATCATGTGCATTCAGAAGATGGTTTTCAGCCTCGCCCTTTACGCACCGAGATTTGACTGGTTTCCTTGAATCTTTTAATAATATTGTGCACTGTAGAAGGTGAAATGCACCAAATCCTACCGATTTGTCTTTGGGGAATGTTGTTCTCAAAATGTTGGATTATTCGCTGACGCATCTGTTGGTAGATTGGTGAACCTCGACCCATCATTGCTCTTGAAGTACTAGGACTTCATTGGAGGCTCCTTATCTACTATGATTAGACGATTGCCTCACCTGTTTCACATCACCTTCTTATTTCGCTTGTCACCTCGCTATTAGTTCTAAATTGCCCCTGTCCCAACCTTTTTGGAACATGTTGCACGCATCAATTTCAAAATAAATGTTTATCTTGAAAAAAAACTATACAGTAGATTAGGTAAAACATTTTTTTTTTTGTTTAAATAAAACAAAAAAAAATAAACCATTCCATTTTTTTTTGTCATTTTTCCATACTATAAAATAAGAAAAAAAAAAAGATTAAAAATTTATTTTTTTAGTTAATTTAAAAAAATATATAAAAAAAAAAAAAAAAAATTTTTTTTTTTTTGAACTTAATGCATATTATCCTTGACCTCATACAGAGCAAAAAAAACTAAATAAATTTAAAAAACTAGAAGGTTATACAACAAAGGTGATACTTAAAAAAAAGGTTATAAACACCTTTTATAGCTTTGGAATGTGATTTAATGTAAGATTTTATTGTGTGAACACAGAAACTACAATAATCCTAGCCCTGTTTCATTTGTTACATGGCACAGTGTTGCAAGTAAGCCGTGTCTGACTTTAAAGTTGCATCATTCATAGCTTTTCTGGCTGTTTCGAGACTTATGTTTAGCTGTGGATGTGTGTGTGTGTGTGTGTCTTTCCTCTGGCTGTATTTTACTTGTTGTTTTGTTGAGAGTGACATAAAGAATCCCTGAAGGAGGAATTTTAAGCCATGAAATGCAATTTATTTTAACAATAAACTGATTAATATGTTTTAATATCCAAGAAAAATCTCAATGGTTGCTCAAAATGTAAGGAACTATTAGGTTACTTCATACTACTAACAGAAATACATAATAATATTTAAAAAAAAAAAGCAACACATTTGGAAAAATGTGACTGTGTATTGAAAACTCTGTCCACCAACATTTTTTAATCATAAATAGTAAGTTCGGTTCTTGACTTGGGTTCACAGGCATCGCTTCCTGTGTACATAGCATGTGTATACAGTGTACATAGCTAGCTGGCTAGTTATCTGCCATTAAACTAGCTAGACTTCATCACTAGAAGACACAAGTTGGATTTCAGTGAATGAGTTTGGATTTACACCATTATACTCTCAGCAATTTATTTAGAGGCCAAGTTGCTGTAGTATAAGAGGAATAAAACTCTTTGGGATGTGGCATAAGGATGGTAAGAGCAACTCCGTTTCCACTGGGCTGCATCATAGCAATCTCGTGTTAATAATTCGATTATTATACATTATTATAACAGCACACCCTCTGCAGCTTGTACTACTCAATCTCAAAACTGAAGTAAAAACCCATGAGCAGTATTTTCTCACAGATGAATGATGTACTGTACCTCCGGTGTCTGAGTCATGGTAGTTGGGGTCGAGACCTCGTTCCAGCAGATTTGTCACTTTATCCACCTGGTGATGCTGAATGTATTCTAGGAACTTCTTCAGGTTGGCCTGAGAGAGAGAGAGAGAGAGAGAGAGAGAGAGAGAGAGAATACTGTATTCACTGAACACTGTAACAATATGTGCTACATGAAGTCAGTTAATATAATGTAATAACATTAAACAATTATTTATTATTACTGTTTTCCTTATTTTTCTTAAAACGTCATGGTTACTTGGCAGTCATGCCAGTAAATTTGATACAGAGATGCAAAGGAAAAGAAGGACGAGAAAGACAGCTAGAGAGAGAAAAGAGGGCCCTTTAATGACTGAAACCGATTGAAGTGGCATGAAAGGACTAGATGAAGTGAGTGAGTGAGTGAGTGAGTGAGTGAGTGAGTAAGATAGTAAGTGAGTGACTGATTGAGACACTGACAAATAACTGAATGAGTGAGTGACTAAGTGACTGAATGAGTGATTGAATGGAGATGAATGTTGAAAGAGGTATCTCTCACCATGATATCCCAGGCCCAGTTAAAAATAGATAGAAGGAGACAGCTCCCAGTAAAGATAGGAAGGAAGGGGGGATTTGGTGAGAGAGAGAGAGAGAGAGAGAGAGAGAGAGAGAGAGCACACATCTGAGAGTATGGAAAAAAAATGAGATGGACAGGGACCACTGGAGACTGCACCAACTGACCACTGTGCTGCCAAACATACACAAACACACACACAGACATACACAAACACACACACACACACACACACACACACACACACACACACACACACTCCCAGAAGAACGGTATCAACTCCTTGCAAAAGAAGACAGCAGGCCAGAAAGATCCCTAAATCCTGTACGCAATGCCGAAAAAAACCCCTAAAAGCTTTTAATAATTCACAAACTTCATTTCACCGTAAGCAGACAAGATCACAAATTCATCCCTTAAACAAATCAATAAGAAATAAAAATTCAGCATACGCAGACAAACACACTCATAAACAGGAATGGGTGGTACTTAAAGAGAACCTCCATCCTGAACCACATTATAGTAGATGTTCTTACTGAAATATTAGTCGTGTGCTTAGAGATTGTGGTGCTAATTTACTGGTTGGTTCTCTATTTTCTTTGTTCCCAAGAAAGGTTAGCGGTTGACTTCCATGCTGATGTCACGGGGGACACAGTGCTATTGCTTGCGCAGTTACTATGGTGTTTTATTGGGGGGAGGTTAGTTTTCAAACAACAGATAGCACTCGGTCTCGGTATTTTGCGGCTTATTTCGATACGTTAATATTTCAGATTGAATTTTCTATCATGTATGTATTCAACAAATTCAATTCGATGTACAGTATTTTGGTCCACGCCTGCTCTAAAACTCTTACTTTCAATAATTCACACTGCTCTGAGATTAACCAGACAAGGTCAACATGTTCACAATGTCATAACAACATTGTCAATAACAACTGAAAACACATCACTACATACAGACCGCACAAAACGACCATTTCATTAAATCAGTCAAAAACTGTGTTTTCAATAATTCACACCCTCCAGAGTGTAGCTTAGAGCACCTCCGAGTTCATTACAGTAGACGAGAGCAACAAATTCACCTCTTAACCACATCGATAGGAAGTAAAAAACAGCCACACACACACACACACACACACACACACACACACCAACCCTTTCTAAGCCAAAATACTCCAAGCATTGTCTCCCTACATCACATTTCCAATGCACTGAAACTGTCTATTTAAGCATGGATTTATTTAGAGGATTCTTCAGGCCATTTATCAGACTGAAACTGCATATGAGGACTGAAAGAACATTGTATATTCAGGATATGATAATCATACAGAGGCCCCAAAAAGTAATTGGCCACTTAAGCTACACTTCCAAATGTATGAATGTCACTGCTTTCAAAACCAACATGTCAAACCAAATGGCATTTATTTTTTTTAAAAGATACCTCAAACACACTTTTCAAGCAAAATTTGTAAAAAAAAAAAAAAAAAAAGTATTTGGATTATTCTAGTTGTCACCGTTCATCCATAGTTAATGTGATGACCTACACCATGTAGTTAATGAGACAGGGCCACCTGTAGGTAATTGCAGGTAATTGACTACATCCATCTATCTATTTTCTGTACCGCTTATGCTACACTGGGTTGCCAGTTGCCAACCGGTCACCGTGTACAATCACACACCCATTCACACACTACACACAATTTGAAAATGCCAATCAGCCTACAAGCATGTTCTCAGACTGGGGGAGGAAACCGGAGTACCTAGCACCCAAAGCATGGGGAGAACATGCAAACTCCACACACACACACACACACACACACACACACAGAGGAGGTGGGAATTGAACCCCAAAAGATTTATATTGATACTTTGTGCCACTTTCCCAGGAAGTGACGATTTTGTTCTCTTAAACACATGGGATGAATGGAAACGGTACTTTATTCATTTTACGCAATATTCCAATTTTTCACATAAGTTAAATTTACAGCTTAGATGGAAACGTAGCTTTTGTTAGAAGAAGAAGTTCTGTGAAACAAAGGATTGCAAACTAAAGAGTAAAACACTGTACAGGTAACTGTGACCTTTAATGAACCCACTACTGAGGGTGCAAAAACTTTTTTTCGTCCTTTTTTTGTCCAGTAAATCTATTATTTTTTTATTTTGAAACATAACAACACTTAAGTGTTTATAGGTTGTGATTTGTGATCAACTTAAGTGTCCAAATATTTTTTGTCACGGTGTGTGCATACAACATGTCACTGACAGCATAATGTTCCAGGAGGAGAATTGTGGAATATTTTAATTTGACCAAATTTATTCCAAATATAATCATGTGTTCAGTGTCAAAAGTGTAGCTAAAAAGCAATGTCTGGCTCATCCAAAATCATGTCTGTAAAAAAACCCCCCAAAAAATCTCATATTTGCAATTTGTTCATGTTTTCATTAATAATTCTGAAAAGCTTGACAATTAAGGGTTCAACACTCAATGCAGAAGGAATGAAGAAATTATGCTTTCAGGCCTTTTCTCACTGGACGACACCCTCTTTTACAACGACACACTGGGATTGCATTTCAGTGTGCCACAACTGAAATGTGAAATGGAACACTAGGAATTATAGTGCCTTGAGGTCATTAATTTAAACAAAAAAAAAAAAGCAATACCTGACTGATTGAAGAGATCACACGATATAAAAGCAATGCACTGAACGTTTTCTATCTTAAATGGAATCACGGAGTGAAATGCAGTGCAGCAGAGTGGACTACTTTTAAAGATTGAAAAAAGCAATCCACCTTTGTTTTTTTTTTCATTAAAGAGCTCAAATGACGTACGAGAAATGGGTAGAAGAAGGTTCTGCGTTTCATTGTGCGATGTTTTCTGCCTGTCACTAATGAAAAGCATTAGCAAATGTGTGCATTGCATTTGATGTCTTTTCACGGGACCACATGTGGCATCGGAGCGGCTGTGGCGCAATTGGTAGAGTGTGTTGTCCACTAATTGTAGGGTTGGTGGTTCGATTCCTGGCATGGGTGACTCCACATGCCGAAATGTCCTTGGGCAGGACACTGAACCCCAAGTTGCTCCCGATGGCAAGCTAGCACCTTGCATGGCAGCTCTGCTACCATTGGTGTGTGAGTGTGTGAATGAGACACAGTTTAAAGTGCTATATAAGTGCACATTTACCATTTAAATTTTCTCCGTGTTCCAGAGAAAGGGGAATGATTTATACGAAACTAAACTATGAAGGGAACTACACTATGGACGTTTCAGTTGTCCAATATAGCCACCACTATGCAGAGTTTTTTTACTTCAACCTTTTGCCAATTACTTCACTCATGATTATATTATTCCTTGAGATGGAAAAGTGAGGGCGGATCAAGTGTAGATCAAGATTAAGTAAAAATCGTTCACTCAGCTAGTAAAATCTATGAAATTATTTATTCTTAAATGAATAGGAATGATTTCCCAAATGAAAGAGTGTTTTCATATTCTAGGGCCTGGATATGAACAGATGTGACATTACTGAGAAAGTCTGAGCTCTGATTATCCACAGAGACACATGGCTTCACATTAATCACCTTTTTGAACCATCGCAGTCTTTGTTCGTGGTCTTCTCTTAAAGGCTAGTGTCTTCTGGAGCAACACCTTATTAAGGGAGTCCAAAAGCACAAACCAAGCCAAGCACTAAAGCATGACGACCAGAAAACAAAGCTTAATGCTACAGTTGCAAGACCTTTGCAATTAAATCCTCACTTCACCTCACTGCATTTAAAAAAAAAAAAGGATGATTCGCACCAGTGACCATCTCTGGTACGAGCTGGGAATCAAAGCGTATGTAAATACAGCACGGGAGCGTGATACATTATTTATGAATCCTAGCACTGATAGTGAAAATGAGATATTCCTTTAAACATGGACCCTTTTGAAAGGTTTTTTCCCTCTTGATGCCTGACGTTCCCGTACATACAACTCTGCATGAGATTAAACTGATTTGCATAAATATAAATATGCAATATTCGTGTTAGTGCTGATGATAGCACAAGTTAATGTCAACACCACCTGACTGCTACGTTTCATAACTCAGCTCATAATGCTGTTCATTGCAACAATGCATAATATGACAGAAGATATATATATAGTTTTGATCTAATCACTGCAAATCACGGATGTATGTCTACCGAAATCTCACCTGCGTATGAAGCTTTTCAATCTGCTTTTCATTCACGTTGGCATGCTGGTACACTCGGCTTTTGTAGCGAAACTGAGAAAAACAAAAGCAGGAAATGAACAGCAAGGCACGTCCATTAATGCATTAACTCCCACAGACTGGACAAAAAGTACCACATATCCTGCTGTGTGTTACTGGAGCTGCACATGTAATGGAATTGTTACACCTTAAAACCTTCAAGTCAATGCTGTGATTACAGGCTCATGTGCTCTTTTTTAATGACCACCAACAGGCATAAAGGACAAACCAAATAGAGGACATATTCCATCAACTCGCTACATAAACACCAGAGTGGATTGAATTTAATGAGCAAAGATCAGTGATGCTTTTAGCAACAGCAGGAACAGCACATAAATAATACACCACTGAGTAAATGCTTGTATATGCTTGGGTTGAGTTAGACTGGATTATATTGGGACCTGATCTGAGAGAATCTTTGAAGTAAGAAGTTGATTGGGGAAGTCATTCTAATATTGGCATATCCGAGAATTTGTGATAAGGCAGGCAGACATGACCAGTACAGGAGAATTCATACTCGTAATACAAATACAGCCAGAACATAAGAACTAGTAAACCTAGGGATACACATAACAACAACAACAAACTGTTCTGTGGTTTCGTGTTTAGGGTTTACACACGTGTCTAAGTGGACTAGGATTTAAGGTAAGCATTTAGAATATAGTGCTATACTATTTGGTTGGTACAGTGGCAATATTGTAACCAATGAGCTTTAAGTGAAGTGCAATTATCACTAGTTGCCCAATACCCCACCTTGACCCTAAACTTGAAATATGACCATTTTTGACGCCACAACAACCAACACAAGCATACGAATTTAGGTATAGATTGAGTGGAGTTTTAGGGGATAGGGTTTAGGGTTTAAACTGTAAGTGGAGGTGTGCTAGTGGTAGGGTTAGGGCTTATTTGAATTTATCCCAGTTTAGACTGAGACTGAATCTCCATGTGGGGTTGGGTGTGGGTCAGGTGGGTTCAGGTGGCAGGGTTTAGGGTTTAAAATGAAGCTGCATGTTGGTTTGGGTTAGGGTTTAAAGAGTACAGTTTAGAGTGAAAATGGAAGAAGGTTTGGGTTAGGGTTTAGGGGTAGGGTTTAAGTTTTGAACTGATACTGCAAATTAGTTTGGGTTAGAGTTTAAGGGACAGGAGTTAGGACAGTGATCACCAACCCTGCTCCTGGAGATCTATCTTCCTGAAGTCTTTAGGTCCCAACCATAATCCTGCCCGTCTGACCATCTAATTATTGCCTTAAGAAGTTCTTGATCAGCTAGAACAGGTGTGTATTGTGGTTGGAGGAAGGGAGACCTCAAGAAACAGGGTTGGTGACCACTGGTTTAGGATATAAGCAGAAACTGCAGGTGGGTGTGAGTTAGGATTTAAAGGGTTGGGTTTAGACTGAAACGGCAAGTAATTTAGGGTTTAGGGGGCAGGGTTTAGGCCTGAATTTGAAACTTTAAGTGAGTTTAGGGTTTAGACTAGGAGTGCAAGTTACAGTAGGGTTAGGGGTTAGAATACAGAATTTAAAATGAGACAGATGGCACATAAGGGGGTAGAGATTAGAGATTAGACAGAGAGTGCAGGTGGGTTTGGGTTAGGGATTAGGGCTATAGTTTTTCAGCGCTAGCCTGGGAGTGCAGGTGAATTAGTGGTTTGGGTTAAGAGGTTAAACTGAGTGCTGGTTGGGTTAGAGGTTTGGGTTAGTGTAGGTATATACGTATATTAGAGGTTACAGTTTAAGGGTCAGAGTAAAAGTCTGATGATGTCAGGGATGGGTTTATATACTAGGTTTAAGGGTTTAGACTGAAAGTTCGGATGCATTCGGAGTTAAGTATTGAAATATTATAGAAACAATGACAGCAGTGACAGCAGCATTACCTCGAGGGTGGGCACGTCCTTGCTGGTGGGGAATAAGTGATCTCGCAGGAGCTTCTCCTCCTCTAGGAAGGCGCTCTCTCTCCCATCCACAGCCGGCTGAAAGAGGCCATAGTTTAACACGTCTCTCAGACTCTGCGTAAGTGTGCAGAGGATCTGCTGTTTGGCTGCCCAGACCGTACAGTCAGCTTTTAACCTCATGGATCTCTGCCAAAAGACACACAAAGGGCTCTATGAAGCTTACATCACTGTACACATGGATTAGGAAGAACAGCAAGGCCAGCTAGCTTTTCCCAGTCCACACCATTCCACTATGAATGGAGCAGGGCGCTCTTTTATATAAATCGTTGTTCTATAATACACTGGCGTAGTTGTATTGATTACAGACAATACTAATGCAGTATTTTAGACATATTTAGGCAGACTGAATGTTTTACCATTAAATTTGTTAAAAAGCGTCCTTACCCGACATGTTCTTCTAGGCTTTTTAGTCTAAACAAGATGTTTGCTATTGTCAAATCACTCAATTGTAGCAAAGAAAGACATATACAAAGCTATACAGTCTCCTCCAAAACTATTGAAACTATTGTTTGTTTTTGTATGTTAGAACCTTTAGTATCAGATCACCCAATTTGTATGCAAGCAAAAGTATACGAAGAGATTAGTCTTGAAGTAATGCAAGCCCAAGCCATGACACTACCTCCACCATGTTTCACAGATGAGCTTGTATGGTTTAGATCATGAGAAGATCTTTTCTCTCTCCCCACTTTGGCCGTTCCCATAATTTTGGTAGAGGTTCATCTTGATTCCAGAACTTTTGTAGCTCATCTCTGTATTTCTTTGTGGCTTTCTTATAATTCTTATTGCTGACGAGTGCTTTGCATCTTGTAGTATGGCCTCTATGTTCTGTTTTATAAATGAATTCGCCTTGCTGTATATGCAAAATCTATATTAGTATAAGGGAAATGATTCCCAGCAAAGCAGCTACATATGGGAGTGTAATGGTTTTCACTTGATTTTGGGATATGTTGCATTTATTGCCTCTGGCTTGTCCCTTTTTTTCTTTCTTTCTTTTTTTTTTTTTTAGACTTTTACAGCGACGCTATATATGCCACCAGCAATGTTTGCTTCTGAAAAACTTGATTAAAAAAGACCATTTGGGTTAAGAACAAAATATTGACTACAAACCTCATTGCTGTAGTCTTACGAAAGGTTCTGCAAAGAGAGAGTGAATTACTTGCGCCCTAAATAAACAGTGTTTTCTGGAGGTTGTCTAATGACACAGAGTATTAACAGTGTAACAATATTGAATTATGGCAAATCAATATAACAGCTCGAGACTGGTTAATGACCCTGATCTCGTGAAAGACAACACAACTTTAGAAAACACACAGGAAAAGGATGATGAGCTGTGAGGAAAGACATTTTCAGACACAACTGACTGCATTATTCAACACTGCAGCAGAATATACACTGAGCAAATAGACATTAATGGGGCCGCAATTACGAGCGAGTCTTCTGGCCACACAGACATGCTTAAGGGGCTGCAGCCTTATTTCAGGAATTGCATCCATAAATATTTATTCATTTTGGGCTTGCAGACAAATCTGAGTTGTACTTAGGTTTCAGAATTCACCTCAGTTCCACCCTTTAGCATAACCATTGGCTCCATGTAGAAATCCGCATAGAAACCTTGCCAAAATTGCGATCAGTTTTAGTGCTGGTTTATTAATTTCGTGGTATGATGATCGTTCAGCTCAATATTACTGATTTGGTGCATATGTGCTGTATATTCATACAATGCTCAACATATAAATTGGCACACCTTACTGATGAGGCAGTTCAAGTATTTGGTTGGGGGAAACTCAATGGTTTTACAATGAGCTTAGCCTTCAGCAGGTTAGTAAAACAATATCATGTAGAGATACTGTTCTCTCAGATCTTCACCTCTAGTAGGTTAACCTGTTTGAATAATTATGAAGCATCTTGTAGCAAAAAATATCAAATAAATAAAAAGATGGCATGTCTTTTAGTGTGTTTCAACATGGGAAGGTGATCTTTTCAATATGAGAAAGTGAACACACAAAACCATCACCATTCAATTAGTTTAAGGGTTGAGAACACTGTTGCTAGGCAACCTCGATATACAGACATAGGTCCTATGCTAGCTTATGACTCAGGCGTATTATTTATCTAACTAGTAGCTAGCCAGACTTTCACTGTGCTGAAAGAAAAGGCATGAGAAACTTTTTCTGCCGTGTGTTAATGGTTTCAAGTGACTGTTCTAATTTTCCCCCTATCAGGTTCTAGTGGTATTTAGTGTCATTAATTCACTGCAACAACGGACTTCTACTCTACGTAAGATTGATTGATTATTAAATACTTGCTTACTTTAATAGTGACCATGAAAATTCTCACAGATGTTCTATTGTTGTACTCCGGTTTCCTCCCCCAGTCCAAAGACATGCATGGTAGGCTGATTGGCGTGTCTAAAGTGTCCGTAGTGTATGAATGGGTGTGTGAGTGTGTATGTGATCGTGCCCTGCGATGGACTGGCACCCTGTCCAGGGTGTACCCCGCCTCGTGCCCGATACTCCCTAGGATAGGGTCCAGGTTCCCCATGACCCTGACAAAGGATAAAGCGGTAGAAGATGGATGGATGGTTCTATTGTTGTTGTTTTTTTGTTTTGTTTTAGCTGAGCCTGGAGACAATGAAAAGCACAGTGCCAGTATAAGCATGCTGTAAATATACATGCTGAAAATCACCATTTTATCCCAGACATGCTGGTAAATTAATAGGAAAATATTAGTTTGACAAATATGTCACTTTAATTACAATCATAACATGTAACTTTCTATAACAGCACAATTTGGATAGGTGATTCTGGCTACGATGATTATCTAAAAAAGTGAGCGTGGTGAGGTCTGCCTATTTACAGCTGTCATAATGTACACATGTGATAACAGGAACTTGTTTTGTGGGTGTTCCAGAACATTAAATCTGTCTATGATTGGATAAAAAGTACAGTAGAATGTCTCATTCTGTATCCACTTTGGGGTGGTATCAGAAACTCACCATCCCATTGTTGAGTAGTTGGTTATTTTCCTATAAAATCTTACTGAGCTTCTGTGAATTCCGTAAAAAACATTAAAGCTGTTTTGCTGGTATTTGATTTGTGTTTTTTTTCTTTTTTTTTTTTCTTTTTCAGTTTCTAATGCTATTCAAATGAATGAGCTTTTACTCTACTGCCTTTTTTTGGGGGGAGTTTTCTAGTTATCCTTCTGGGACATTGTGTAATCATCATGCTACCTTCCTCACAGAGAAAATGATGTGAATCATTTTATTCCTTTTATATCTGGATTCCAGCGTCTTATGTAATGGTGGAGATTTGAGCCTAAATGCGTAGTGTTGATAAAAAGTGCAGCTTTTATATGCAAATCTACTTACACACCTATATTTGTCAACGAGACACCACCGTGCTGCATCATTTGACAAAGACTAGGAAGCAAACAAGCTCTTAACGGAAAAAAAAAAATCATTAAGTTTGTATGACAGTAAAAAGCACACTTTGTTCTCATGTCATCAGTCATATAGCAAGCATACAAAGTGTGTGAACTAGAGTGCGAGTTCTTTCTCTTTTCTTGCTCTTCAAAACTTGATTAAAGAGCATAGAGTAGTTTAGAGATTTAAAACAATGAAAAGCTTCCAAATCACTTATGCGAGTCCATCTTCGGGAGTGGTGAGATGGGTGAGATGGGTTCTGACTCTCAGCTGTGTATCAGAAAGGATTTGCTGCACTGATTTTACACCTTGATGTAAAATAAGAAAAATAAAGTTATTCTGTTAAATAGTAGGTAAAACGAGTGCAAACCTAATTTCAGCCATAGTTAAGCTGAAATTATTGCAAAATTGGTCCATTCTAGAAAAAAAAAAATGGCAATGAGCCATTTAGAAGTTGACTCTCTGAGGCAGACTTTGAGGCACATGTTTTACCTCGCGCTCCTTTAACAACTCAACATGGTTTGAGGTGAAAGTGTGATCATTTATGTATACAGTGATAAAGGCATAATGATAAAGGCTATATATTTTTCTTACTTGGTGGTGACATTAGCTTTGTAGCTCCGAACGAGGAAAAAAGTCCTGGCTGATCAGCTACATTTGCAGAAAGAGAGGATTTGTCATGATTTCCCCTTGAAGCAGCGTGCTCTAAGCGTGAATGCGCGAGCACCTGCTTCTCCAATGTTGACAGTTGCGACACGTGCATTTGTTGATGTTCATGTCATGTCTCCTCCCCGTCCTGTCATTGGTTGTCATGTCACGTGTGTCTGGATTACCCTCAGCTGTTAGCAGTTGCGAGGGTAATCATGTCAGCATATATACCGCATGCCTCGCAACACTCAATGTGGAATATTAGATTTAGAAAGTCTTAGTGTAGATGATAGTTACCATAGTCATAGTTCAAGTTCGTAATTTCACGTGTCATGTTTATATTCATGTTCGTAGTCTTTGTTCAGGTCATAGTTCATGTTTAGGTTCATTAGTTTAGTTCACTGGTTTCTCCGCTACCAGTCCCTCGCGGTGTTTCCTGTTTCATGTTTGGTGTATCGACCCTGTATCCCGTGACCGCGCCTTTGATCCCTGCCTTGCCCAAGTGTATGCCTGTTTGCCGATCGTCTGACCTTGCCGGTTTTGGATTACGTTTATGGATTACTATTTGGATTTGTCTGCCTGTCTCTTTAAATAAAACTCTCGTTCATACTGTGTTTGGATCCGCCTTTTCTTCCCTTACGTCACAGAACGTGACATACGTGACAGGATTCAATATCTGGAATACGTTTTCTTTTGTTTCTGTGAGTAAAAGTTGTATTTTGGAGCTATAATACAACTACTGTTTGTATTATACATGATATATATTATGCATTTTGTATACTTATTTTTCTCTACCCCAAAGCTTTTGCTAAATTCGAACTGAAACTAAATTAATATTGATAACTAGTTGACAGTTAAAACAAGCGACATTTTTGCAACTACTATCCCTTCAAATTGTTTTAACTTTTAAGAGCACAACTTTGTAAAATGCACCTACAGTGTTCTCTGCTTTATGATGATGAATGGCGGGGTGAGAGTTTCAGGTGGAAATGAGCACAATAGTTCTTCCCCAAATGGAGTGGCTTTAATAACTGTTTTATAGACTTACGGACACCTACTGTGATTTTAAGAATGAGTTAGTGTACAGCTGGTTATTTTTTTTCCCAATGGCCCAAAGCTGTCATTCTCACTCTGTGCCCTCAGCAGGAAGCTGCTACAGTAAGAATCACGAGGCAATTTACGATAATGATATAATGCAAGCCAAAGCACATAGCCCCAAAGCCTAAGGCTAACAGAAGCACTGAGCTCACCGTGTGTGTGTGTGTGTGTGTGTGTGTGTGTGTGTGTGTGTGTGTGTGATTTGTGTGTTTTAAAATAAATTGTAAAATAATAATAATAATAATAACAACAACAACAACAACAACAACAACAACAACAACAATAATAATAATAATAATAATAATAATAATAATAATGATCACAGCAATTTAAGCAGGAACTTAACCTTAACTATCAGAATGACAAATCTGTGAATACATTTTCGTGTCTTAAGTTCTGATCTCTGTGCCTGTCAGTCACAGTGAGGGAGGTGCGGCCTCAGTGCATGTCAGTCACAGTGAAGGAGATGTGGCCCCAGTGAATGCCAATCACAGTGAAGGAGGTGTGGCCTCAGTGCTTGTCAATCACAGCGAAAGAGGCCGTGGCCTAAATGCCTGCCACTCACAGTGAAGGAGGTATGCCCTCAGTGCCTGTTAGTCACAGTGAAGAAGGTGTAACCTCATTGTCTGTCAGTTTCAGTGAAGATGATATTGCCTCAGTGTGTGTCAGTCTCAGTGAAGCCAGTGTGGCCTCTATATCTGTCAGTCTCAGTGAAGAAAATGTGGCCTCCGTGCCTGTCAGTTGCAGTGAACTATGTGTGGCCTCAGTGCTTGTCAATCACAGTGAAAGTGGGCATGGCTTCAGTGGCTGTCAGTCTCAGTGAAGAAGCCATGGCCTCAGTGCCTGTCAATCTCAGTGAAGGAGGTGTGGCCTCAGTGCCTGTAAGTTGCAGTGAAGATGGTGCGGACTCTGTGCTTGTCAGTCACAGTGAAGAAGGTGTGGCCTCAGTGCCTGTTAGTCTCAGTGAAGGAGTTGTGTCCTTAGTGACTGTCAGTCACAGTGAAATAGATGTCTCCTCAGTGTCTGTCACCTGCAATGAAGAAAATGTGGCCTCAGTGGCTGTCAGTCACAGTGAAGGAGCCATGGCCTCAGTGCCTATCAGTCACAGCAAAGAAGGTGTGGCTTCAGTGCCTTCTTCACAATGAAGAAGGTATATTTGTACAATACAAAATCAAACTGTATTATATAAAAAAGATGGAATCCTCGATGGAGATAGTAATACAGGTGTGTGTGTGTGTGTGTGTGTGTGTGTGTGTGTGTGTGCGCATGCGCACTAACAGACTGCTGCAGATCAGGAATAACGACGCAGATGAGAAAGGAGTCACTGCGACTGCTACTCGGTCGTTCCACACACGGCCGCTCTTCTCTCAAACTGTCCGACTCCGAGCTGCTTGAGTCGGAGAAACTCTGAGCCATCTCCTCCTCGCTGGACATGAGACTCCGCGGCATAGCAAGCACTATATATTGAGAAAACACACACACACACACACACACACACACACAAACATACACAATAAAACAACAATAAAAGAGAAAGAGTTACAGATACAGTTAACTCACAATAACTCACTTATACAGTAGTGTTAAAAAGTCCACTAGCAATAATTAATACAAGACATTACTAGTCTAATGTTTAAAAACACAACATATAACACTAAGGCTGAAACAGATCCATTTCGAGCAATTTGACTAATTCTTATCCATCCATCCATTTTCCTTACCGCTTATCTTACACAGGGTCATGGAGGAGCCTGGAGCTTATCCCATGAGCCTGGGGACACCCTGGACGGGGTGCCGACCCATCGCAAGGCGCAATCACACGCACATTCACATACTACGGACAATTTGGGAATGCCAATCAGCCTACAAGCTGTGAGGCAAATGTGCGGTGAGGCAAATGTGATCACCACTAGGCTACTGTACCCCCCAAAACACGTATGTGAAATATGGATTTGTGCCAAATATCTGTACCCTATATATTAAATTCAAATGATAACACATGTTTGGCATTAATCGACATTCCTAATGAGAGCTATTGTCCCCAAGTCCAGGAAATGATGCAACAGGAAATGATGCAACAGTGTTTACAGATGTCACATGATTAAAAATGGTGAGGCTATGTAAACTACCCAAACATTTACCTACATAATTACTCCTAACACTTCTGATTTGCCCATGAAGCATGTTGTGAGCAGCTTGTTCTACAGAAAGCTCAGCTCCAGGCTCCAACATTTAGTGTGTGCAGTTTGATTGCAGTGAAAACACAAAATGACCCAACTGTAGAAAGTGAATGAATCAAATATCTTGTGTATTATGGGTTGCAGGCTGTTTTTTTTTTTTTCTGACATGAGAGCTGATTAAACAACAGATGGCAAAATGAGTCCCAGTAGCCAGAGCTGGAATTCTGCAGGAGAACGATGTATTCTCGATATCTGGGCCATCGAAAAAGAAATTTTGTGCACAGTTCACAAAGGTACATATGCTAATTACTCATTCATTGATCTTCTGTAAGCACTTTATTCTGGTCAGTGTTGTGATGGGTCTGGAGCCAATCCCAAGAACAATGGGTGCAAGTCGGATGGGTTCACTCTGATATGGGATGCAGATGGGTTCATTCTGGATTGGACGCCAGACCATTGCAGGTGATGCAGGTGTTTGAATCAGTGATACAAAGATGCTTATTACATAAGTGTTTGCCGTAAGCCTCCACCTGTTTAATCAGCTGATCGTGGCTTATAATAGACACTACTGTGGTTTCTGCTTTGTTGCTAATGAAAACCTGCACCCATATCTGCCCTTTCTAGATGCGATTGGACACCATTTCTTTAGAGTGACTTTTCAATGAGCAACAATGTCTCAATTGGTGAATTTATTTGTTTTTGAATTCCTTCTGTCCTCATTTTGTATTTTTGCAGTCTTTTTTTTTTTTTTTTTTTTTTTCTGCTTTAGAGAAAGGAGCTAACTGTAAGATGTTAGGAAAGGAAATGAGAATTCCCTGAAAGGGGAAGGTTGTGGGGTGTGAAAGACACACATTTGTCTAGGGTAGCGTTACTTTCCTTGACTCTGACTTCTAAGTGATCTTTTTGTGAGCCATGGTTCTGTGGACCATATTTTTTGTTGTTGTTGTTGTTAGTCTACATACTACAAAAACATGGATCTGGCTCGGAGTGGGGGAAATCAAAATCAGATACATGTGCAGACGTGCAGGGTAGGATGTGTATTCTTTCATGATGTAGGATATCATTTCCTTACTTTATTTATTTATTTGTTTGTTTTAATATATATTTTTTTTTTACTATTTTGTGTTCCTATTCAAGCAGACAATGATGTTCACACCTAGAAAATCTACAAGTCACTTGAACATGTCACGTCTGGCGAATGGAGGCCGAAGCAATCGCAGATTTTTAAATATTTATTTTAAACAAATGAACAACGACACAAAAACACTAGGACAACTGGGCATAACACTATGGCAAAAACCAAACACGGAGACAGAAGTGACGTGAGTCTACAACAACGAAAGACCCCGAAAGAGTGCAGACAAAGACTATATATACACATTGGTGCTAATTACAAAAACGCGTGAGTCAGGTGCATGTGGTCAGGTGGTGTAGTGCAGTGGCTGATGGGACTTGAAGTCCCGGGTTTCCGGATACGTGACAGATCCCCCCTCAAGGGGCGCTACACCTGGGCGCCCAAAATCAAGGGCCCCCCTCCGGGGTCCCGGCCCCTCCGGGCCAAAAGTCCCCAGCAGAACCAGGAGGCCGAGCAGCTTCCACCATGGCACAAGGAAGCGGGTGGAAGTCCTTGGCAAAGCATGAAAGAGGGCGACATCCCCCACGGGACAGGAGAGCGGAGCATGCCTCACCGCGAGGTTCACGGGGGCGAAGTACCTGACGAAGGCGCACGGGGGGCGAGGGTCTCCGCGAGGCTCACGGGGGAGCGAGGTTCTCGCGAGGCTCACGCAGGAGCGAGGTTCTCCGCGAGGCTCACGGGGGAGCGAGGTTCTTCGCGAGGCTCACGGGGAGCGCGAGGTTCTCCGCGCGGGCGCTCACGGGGGAGCGAGGTTCTCCGCGAGGCTCACGGGGAGCGAGGTTCTCCGCGAGGCCCAAGGGAGGCGGCGCTCTCCGCGGAGCATGAGGGAAGGGAGACCTCCGTGGAGCAGGAAGGGGAGCGACCCACTGAGCGCGCAGCGGGGAAAGGACGGCGTCTTCAGCGGAACGTGGAGGCAAAGTGCGGTCCTCAGCGCAGCAGGATGGCAGAGAGCGACCGCAGCCGAGCAGGAAGGCCGGCGACGACCGCAGCCGAGCAGGAAGGCCGGCGGCGACCGCAGCCGAGCAGGAAGGCCGGCGACGTCCACAGCCGAGCAGGAAGGCGGCGCGACGTCCACAGCCGAGCAGGAAGGCCGAGCGACGTCCACAAGCCGAGCAGGAAGGCCGAGCGACGTCCACAGCCGAGCAGGAAGGCCGAGCGACGTCCACAGCCGAGCAGGAAGGCCGAGCGACGTCCACAGCCGAGCAGGAAGGCCGAGCGACGTCCACAGCCGAGCAGGAAGGCCGGCGACGTCCACAGCCGAAGCAGGAAGGCCGAGCGACGTCCACAGCCGAGCAGGAAGGCCGAGCGACGTCCACAGCCGAGCAGGAAGGCCGGCGACGTCCACAGCCGAGCAGGAAGGCCGAGCGACGTCAGAGCCGAGCAGGGATGCTGGAGCGGCGTCCACAGCCGGGGGGGGTGCTGAGCGGCGTCCACAGCTGAACAGGAAGGCTGTGCGACGACCTCAGCTGAACAGGAAGGCTGAGCGACGACCTCAGCTGAACAGGAAGGCTGAGCGACGACCTCAGCTGAACAGGAAGGCTGAGGCACCTTAAGGTAGCTGAACAGCGGGGAATCCTTGAGGTCGGCGAACATAGGTGAATTCATGAGTCCGCCCGGAGCTGGAGCGTCCTCACACACATAGCGGGGCGGCGGAGAGACCTCCTGCACAGGACTCACCGGCTGCGCGACTCTGAGGTAGCTGAACAGCGGGGAATCCTTGAGGTCCGCGAACAGAGGGGAATCCATGAGACCCATCGGGGAGGGAGGGTGGGAGCAAACTGCTGAATCCGGAAAAAAAAAAAAAAAAAAAATCTACTGCCTCGTAGTCACGGTCTTTCGTTCTGTCACGTCTGGCGAATGGAGGCCGAAGCAATCGCAGATTTTTAAATATTTATTTTAAACAAATGAACAACGACACAAAAACACTAGGACAACTGGGCATAACACTATGGCAAAAAACAAACACGGAGACAGAAGTGACGTGAGTCTACAACAACGAAAGACCCCGAAAGAGTGCAGACAAAGACTATATATACACATTGGTGCTAATTAACAAAAACGTGAGTCAGGTGCATGTGGTCAGGTGGTGTAGTGCAGTGGCTGATGGGACTTGAAGTCCCGGGTTTCCGGATACGTGACAGAACAACAGGAAATATCTTGTACTATATGAGATATAGTTGGATACTGTGTTGCTACCTGGATGATGAGCGACTGTTTTTTATGTTTTGTGATAGTTGTTCATGAACAACAGTTAAATTGCTCACTGTTCTTCAGAAACAATCCTCCAGGTCCTGCACATTCTTTACTTTTCTCCAATCTCTTTCCAGCAGTCGCTATATGATGTTGAGATCCATCTTTTCACACCGAGGACAACCGAAGGACTTGTACAGATCTATTACAAAAGGTGCAAACATTTACTGATGTGCAAGAAGGCAACATTACATATTAAGAGCCAGTGGGGTATAAACTTTTGATCAGGGTGTTTGGTGTAAATCTTTAATCCAAACATTTCTGCAGATTGCAGTTAAATAACAGTTATTTACACTATATGTTTTATCATTTATGCCAATATTATGGAGCCATGTCGCATACTGACATACTCTAGAGTTATTATGGTAAAATTCAATTTGTTTCCCCCTTTCTGCCTGCTAAGGTTTTTCTTGTTAGCACTGCTGACACCTCTGAGGAGGCGTCTTTATTTGCCTCTCAATCATTTTGCCTGTCAGTTCAAAACACACCCCCAATGTGCACTATTATTTAGGCGTTCTAGCCTAGTCATAGGATGTGCATGTGTTTTGGAGTCAAGTTCTAAAAAGGAATGCTGAACACGAGGGGCTGCATTTACTTTGGACGTTGAGCTACAAAACAGCCAGCTACAGCTAACTTCCACGTAAATCGCTGACTATATCGCTAAGCTTTCGCTACTGTTCTTCTTCTTATGTCATCGATTCCTGGAAGTCCTAATAAGCTTGCTCAGCACTCGCGTTCTTGAGCGTGTACAATACAGCTGATTTTACAATGCACAGATACAAGCAGGAACCAACAGAACTGGGGTTCTCTAACATGAGAGATAGCTGGAACTGTCAAAAATGACCGAACCATCATAAATGTCACCATTGTTAAGTTAAAATGGAAGATTATTATTGCTCCTTTGTCCTTTGTGATTTGGCTAACCAGGTCATATTAGCCCAAACAAAATTTACACCCAGGGTTATTAAAACTCATCAATGATAACAACAAGACAGTCATCTGCATTGTGATTAAAATCATTTTTCAGTTTCAGTAAGCACTATCCTGGTCAGGGTCGCAATATATATGGAGTCTACCCTGGGAACACAGAGTGAGAGGCTGGAGTACACCCTGGATAGCACACCAGTCCATCTCAAGGCATGTCTACTGTAATGATTCACACACTTATTCACAGGTAAGTCCAATTCAGAATAATCAATCCACTTACAAGCTTGTTTTTGGAAGGAAACCCAGAGGAAACCCAAACGGGCATGGGGAGAACATGCACAGGTGCTCCACACAGACAGTAACCTGAGCAAAGGATCGAACCAGGGACCCTGGTCATATCTGCAAAGTCATTTAAAAGTAAACTACCAGTCAAAAGTTTGGATTAACAAGATTAAATAAATATAGTATTCATTGTCTTAAATGCATTTTCACTACAATTGTCATTTATTTTTTATTTAAAAATTCTTAGCAAGTACAAATATCATGAATGTATTCAAGTTGAATTAATATTTCTTTTTTATTAGATTGTTTTTCAAGAAATAGAATTATGGTTTTGAGGTTACAATGGTCTTGTTCTCTTAATTATTATTATCTTAATTAAGTATTACTATTACTAGATAATTGTGTTTATTTCAAGCACTTATTTCTAGGAAGAAGCCAAATGATCTGCCAATAGAATACGGCAATTTAAAGCTTGAAATGAGTAAATATGTAGAAATAGGCGTAATGGTCTTATCTTTCTTATATAATAATCTCATAATAGGAAATATACAATAACTCTTCCTTTAATCAAGATATCTTCACATGAAAAGATTATTATTAATTATTTTTTTTGCAGTGTTTAAGCAGTTTTTACTTAAAACATAATCGATTCCCCCAGACAAGCAGTTTTCATGTAGAAACCCACTCAGGAGAAGCAGTGAAGAGCGTGGCCTATTTTTGAACTTTAAGAAATGTCTCCTGGGTGAAGTTCCCTCAAGAAACTGGTTCAGAAGTTGACAACATTGAGCAAAACGTCATCGGGAATATTGTTAAGAATATAAATGATTGTAACAATGGGCCTCATTTGTCAAGCTGGATACAAACCGTTTTCTCAAAATCCATTTTTTCTCTGTTTTCTCAACATAACATCAGGTTGTTTTTATTCTTGTGGAGGCTGCTAAAGCGTAATGCAATCCCGCAGCATCATGGATGAACGGATTCATTTTTACTTTGATCAGAGACTCACTCAAGATGAAATAGCTCTATGTCTGTCAGTGATTGACAGATTAGTATCCGACTCTTGAGAAGGGGACACCCTCGCTCTTAATTCTGAGATAGTTAATTACATTTATGAAGGGGAAGATGAATGATTAAATGGTGTCATGTCAAGATCACGAGAAAACAACTTTTGCTATGTCAAGATCATCAGAAAATTAAGTCGAGGTCACGAAAAAGCAAGAAAAAAAACAGAAAAAAAAAACAATAACGCATGGCCACTTAGGGATTCTATATAAACATCCTGTAATTTGAGAACAACTTTCTTATTCTTCTTTTGCCCCTGAGTGTGTGTAAATTGACACAAAAGAAGACCAACTAACGTAAACCTCAAGTGACCGACTTCACATCATAATCAAATCATAATTTGCATTGAATTACTGCACCTTTATATAGTAAATATGGATTATACAGCTATCAAGTTCAAACAGCTTGGATATTTTCAGTTACGCGCACAAATTTTATGAAACTTTTCTGAAACCCATTGAGACCCGGTGAAATCCATTCATACTATTCACTAAAGAAATATTAAATATGAAATAAAGAAAGAAAGAAAGCCAAAACAAATCCATAACTTAAGACAAATAAGAACAGTCATTCAATTATGAATGCCTTTGAATAAAAGGACGGTAGGCTCAAGCCCATCCACTGAATAATACTTCAGTTATAATCCTAATCTCCTAATCTCAGCTCGTTACCTGTATAAAAGACACCTGGGAGCCAGAAATCTTTCTGATTGAGAGGGGGTCAAATACTTATTTCCCTCATTAAAATGCAAATCAATTTATAACATTTCTGACATGCGTTTTTCTGGATTTTTTTGTTGTTATTCTGTCTCTCACTGTTCAAATAAACCTACCATTAAAATTATAGACTGATCATTTCTTTCTCAGTGGGCAAACGTACAAAATCAGCAGGGGATCAAATACTTTTTTCCCTCACTGTATAAACAAGAAAATGAATATTGAGTAACTGATATTTCAGAGACAATATGGCCAAACATTTTGTTTATTTTTGCGCCATCTATGAAAATAGTCCCCAAAAACGTTGGACAGAGAGTTGTGTGGTGCCAGTGACTGACCGCCTGACAGCGTGTAATAAGTGTAGTTAACGGTTTCAATGTAACAAACTATTGCAATTTTATGTAGCAAACACACATGAGCAGAGTGATCCAAACAGGGAAGCGTGTCGCAGTTTGGTTATCGTCACTCTTGGAACGCCGTTCGTAAAATCAAATTAGTGAATTGGATTCAATTGCTATATAATGTATGATGTATTTCTAACCAGTCAATAAACACCACTGCCCCTGAGTACAATTAGTTACTGTCAGTGCCAAACTTGAGCAGGTACCAAAAACCACACCGCTGGAACCACTGAATTTGGACCTGAGGCTAAATTAAGAAAGCTCCAGTTTTCTGGTATCTTTTCCAACATACTCATTGATTTTCAAGATCGTATCATAGGTCCAGTTACCTTGATTTACCCACACTAGACAGGATCACTGAAAACATTCATAAGCATTTAACAAGGTCGTCTTCATGTCGGAGCAGCCGGAGTAACCCACAACCGCAACAGTAAAAACAGTAAAATAGGGCCATGCTGGCATCCTTCTGTCCCCTGAGTTCATATCGCACAAACATGTTGTTCATCAAGTCTGTCAGCTGTTCTTCCCTCATCGATTCTCTCCAGGAACGAGAAGTCAGCACTTTCACACTGAGGGGTTCGGCAATTAAGACTTTCAACACTGACGCTGAAATGCGCGATTTTGCATAGAGAAGCCATCATTAGGTTACATAAACACACACATATACATACAGTATACACTACACACACAGTTTCATCGCTCACTCATAATACTGGTCATAAACTATACTGGGGAGATGCTCATTATAAATGCCGGTTAAATTCAAATTCTAGTCATATGTGGAAACTGCTGCATGCCTCGCTAACGTCTAATAGTTTATAAATAAACCAAATCCTGTGTGTGTGTTTCATTGAGAGAAACAAGGCTTTGTGCATAATTTCCAGCTAATGATAGCTTATTAATAACAAGAACAAAGGGTAGTGTTGAGAATTCAATTCAATTCAATTCAATTTGATTTGTAGAGCGCGTTTTACAACAGACATTGTCTCAAAGCAGCTTTACAGAAATATCAACACGGTCTACAGATATTAAATGTGTGAGTTTATCCCAACTGAGCGAACCACTGAGTGGCGACGGTGGCGAGGAAAAACTCCCTAAGATGTTTAAAGGGGAGACCTTGAGAGGAACCCGACTCAGAAGGGAACCCATTGAAGGTATGTTAAGCGGATTTTTACAAGTATTAAACTATTCAAAAGGTGTAAAGACTGTTCTGAAATCTAAATGAATTACTATATATTCATGACTGCCAGTCTCAGTGAAGGAGGTGTGGCCTCTGTGCCTGTCAGTCTCAATGAAGGAAGAGTGGCCATTGTGCCTGTCAGTCTCATTGAAGGTGGAGTGGCCTCTGTGCCTGTCAGTCTCAGTGAAGGAGGAGTTGCCTCTGTGCCTGTCAGTCTCAGTGAAGGAGGTGTGGCTTCTGTGTGTATCAATCTCAGTGAAGGAGGTGTGGCTTCTGTGCCTATCACTCTCAGCAGCCGCTGTGTCAGTTCCAGTGTAGAAGGCATGGCCTCTGTGCCTGTTAATCATTTTAGATATTTACATATTTGTAGGCACTTAGTTAGATATTTCAGGGTCGGGTACATTGGACATAAATATACTGTATTCCACTGCTTCTACTCAGGAAAACATGAATGTCCAAAGCAAAAAAGTCTCTGTAACTATAATAACCACAAATCATGTGACATGTTTCATGTGACCTAAAAAATGTCAAACTTACAAGTGGAATATCTTTTGACCTCTTGCAAATCTCTAGTATTAATCAGAATAGAGATGGTTGGATAAAAGAAAGACTTTCTAGTGTATGGTCATAATGAATTTCACTCAATGTTGTCACAGATGTGGCATATTGAAGCTCTCGGATTAAGTGCACTTGACCGTGTGTAATACACAACATGTGTATGGCACTGTATATCAGTTTCAGCGTCAAGTTCATGGTGAAAGGGTTTATAAAGTGTGTTATTGAGCAATTTAGTGTTTTGAGAGCTTGGCATTTCATCAGGAATTACTGGAGTCAAAAGTGCTGCAAGTCACACTGCAGTCTATCAAATGCGATCGTCCACATGGAAGAAAGCTTGAAGTAAACACAATAACAACTATTATAAAGTAACTCATGAAACTGAGGAAAACATAATTGGCCCTCTCAAAGGATGACAGCATGATTGTAAGAGTCTCTGCTTGAGTACTCGGTGGGGTTTTAGCATTGATGTAGTTTTCATCCACGTCCTGGAAGAATTATTTTTCATTCATTTTTTGAATTTATTTATTTTAATCTTACTTGAAAAAAAGAAAACCTGAAATAAAAACCTCTTTGCAACATTTGCTTGACAAATATGTGGACGGTTTTAACCCGAATGTAAAGACACTCACTGGCCACGTTTACATGTGTACCCCTGCACATTCATGCAATTACCCATTCAGCCCAATCATGTGGCAGTAGCAACATTCAAAACATCATGCAGATACAGGTCAGAGGTTCAGATAATGTTGACATCAAACATCAGAATTCGACTCCAGGCAGGCTGGTTTGAGTATTTCAAAAATGGCTGACCTATGACACAACAGTCTCTAGAGAAAAACAAAAAAACATCCAGTGAGTGGCAGTTCTCTAGGTAGAAATGCCTTGTTGATGAGATACAGTCCCCTCTGAAACACACTTTGGCCTTTCCATAAATGTGGTTCTAGAATTTTGTGGCTCTGTATATCTTTAGGTAGGCAGTGGTGGCTCAGTGGTTAAAGACTCTGGGTTACTGATTAGAAGGTCAGGAGTTCAAGTCCCAGTGCTGCCATGGTATCACTGTTGGGCCCTTGAGCAAGGCCCTTAACCCTCAACTGCTCAGTTGTATAAAGGAGATAAATGTAAGTCACTCTGGATAAGTGTGCCTGGGAAATGCAGTAAAGTGTAAATATATTTGTAAAACCTAGGGCTTAAACCAAGTGTAGCTATTAATACTTAAAAAAACCCCCAATGTAACAGGGTATACCTGGGCAACAGGACACACCGATCAGTCACACATTCCACTATGTAAATCTGAAGAAATGAAAGCTGGAATTCTGATCTGTCCTTTCATATTCATCTTTTGTTCTCAAACCCAAATGTGTTCAATGTATAGTGAAAACAATATAATAGCCCTTTCTGGTCCAATTCTTTTGGAGGGGACTGTAGGTCAGAGGACAATGGCCAGACATGTTTGAGCTGACAGGTAGGTTACTGTAACTCAAATAACCACTCTTTACCACCGTGGTGAACAGAAGAGCATCTCAGAATGCACTACACATGGAACTTTAAGGCTGTTGGGCTACAGCAACAGAAGACCAGATCTGGTATCATTATTTGTCAGCCAAAAACAGAAATCTGAGGCTACATTAGACACATGCTCACCAAATCTGGACAGATGACAACTGAATACTGGATTTTTTTTTTGTGCTTTTACTTTGCATCAATGCTCAGGTCTTCTCAGAGGAGCTCAGTCTCCAGGTTTTTTTTATGAAGGTTGTAAGGTAATCTGCAGGGCAAATCAAAGTGGATAGATTGATTTGATTACAATAAAATGGCTCCAAAGGTGTGAGAACATCCTCCGGTTGCTCTATAGACAAGCATCAAGAACTTGGACTTGTGAGATGAAACAGAGCATAAAATGTGCTTGTATAGTTTGAAGACCATAGTAGAACATGTAGGCATGTTCCTAAAGTGGACTGCACCAAGTCTTCAATGAGGCCTCAATCATTTTTTAAATGTTCACACTTGTATGTTAATACAAAATTGATGTTCATGTAGTATTTTTTTTGTTCTCTTCTGAAGAGAAATCACTTGCTGCGTTATTATCTTGAATTGAAATTAATTTTCTTTTCTTACATAAGAAACTAGTAACTGAGATACCAGGGACATAAATAAATGCAAAACAACAACAACAACAACAACAACAACAACAATGATTTTAGGTCACTGCATGTTGGTCTAAATACATAATTTATCATATAAACAAATATTGACATTTTTTGCTCCATTGAGTGGTGGGAACTGATAATTGGTGTGCGAGAAGGCAGGAATCTCAGAAAGGGGTTTAAGCAATGCGAACATGTGCACACATGATGCAGTATTAGACCATAAACACATCATAACGAAACAAAAGTCGAATCCCGGACATTTTCTCAAATTTAGAAATCTTGGCCTTCTTTTTTAAGGTCTGAAAAAGAAGACATGTCCTGGAAAAGAGGACGTAAGGTCACTCTAACAAAAGCATTTCAGAGAACAGTTTGTATTAACTTCTACCAAATTAGCTTTATTTTTATTTGTGCATGCACCAGGAGATTGCTTATGTGAGCCACGACTGGCAAGAGAGAACCAGATCTATGATCATGCAGCTGTCTATATTGTGCTATGTCAAAAGATTAATTTCTTCGGTTTTAAATGAAAAAATTTAATCCTGATAGTATTCCCATTTTTTTTTTTGTACAAAACGTACCTGTGATCTGATTACTTTGTTTTTTTGACATAACTGTAACGATTTTTTGTATCCTGATTATGTATTCCGTTACTCCCCAAACCTGAGTACAAATACAGTAAGTAATGACACTCAGGCCAGTTAAAAGATAAATAGACAAATTGTTGGGATTGGGATTCGATCCCTCGTCCACTGCGTGAGAGACGGATGCACAACCAACACGCCACTGGGAAAGGGGGTGCGGGGCTGTGTGTGAGCGGGTTGGAGTGTTGTCGAGGCTGGGTCTCGAACTTGGGTCTCGAACTTGGGTCAGCAGAGTGAGAGCAGAGTTCGGAGCAGGAGCTCCGTGACGAGGTAGGGCTAGGCCTAGCAGGAAGTGAGACGAAAATGAGCAGGCAGGCAGCTTGAGCAGTTAACTGTACTGAAGCCAGAACAATCTGGCTGAAGAACTGGGGTTTATATACATAGCTTATTGATGAGCTGATGAGATGCAGGTGGTTCAATGATTTGGTCAAACAGCCTGAGAGCTGGACAGACATGCCCAGACACACATGCGTGCACGCACACACACTAACAGAAACACAAGGGACAAACATGGAGCAGGGAAATGAAGGAAACGCAGGAAAATCCATGGGCTCATGACTGTACCCCCCTCTCAATGAGAGCTTCCAGGTTTCTCAGAGTGGGCCTGGTGGAATTCTCGATTGAGAGAGGATCAGGATAAAGGATCATGGTATCCAGATCTGCTCTTCTGGTCCGTAACCCTCCCAGTCCACCAGATATTGCAGGCCCAGTCCCCTACGGTGGACATCCAGCAGTCTTCTGACAATGTAGGCAGGGTGGTCATTTTTCTGCACTCAGTGGAGCAGAGCAGGGCAGAAGAGGTCTTTCTCCCTACCTCGCATAAACGGCGAAGGTGGGCTTGCACGGAGGGAACCGCAATGTAATTCTCCTGGATGGGGAATAAGGGAGACTAGTAACCCAAGGAGCACTCAAAGGGGGACTTGCCGGTGGCAGTGCTGGGAGTTGTGGACATACTCCACCCAGGGTAACTGCGAGCTCCAGGTGAAGGGGTTATTCACCGTGATACACCGCAGCGCAGCTTCCAAATCCTGGTTGGCCTGCTCTGCCTGGCCTTTGGTCTGGGAAATTAATTCTGGCCTGTGGTCAGAAACAATATCCTATGGAATATTTTTGACTGATGTTGGGGGCCCAATAATTGATGCAAGGGCGAAGGGTCTTTTCCTTCTTGGCCACAAAGAAGAAGCCAGCGTCCTGGCGGTAGGAGGATGCCAGCAGTGAGGGACTCTGAGATGACACTCTCTTGGCACCACTAGCGCATGGGGGTATCCAGACTGACAATGAGGGAAATCAGCATGTCAAGTGTCCGACTGATCTTTCATGGACAGCTCATCCTTCAACTGCTCGCAGAGCCCGTTCACGAATACTCCCTGGAGTGCTTCCTCGTTCCACCCTAGACACTGTGTCCAGGACACAGAACTCAACCGAATACTCTGCCACACTACAGGGCCCCTGGCAGAAGGAAAGCAGATGCTTGGCGACTTCCTTCCCTTGGACTGGGTGGTCAAAAACCCTCCCAAACTCATCAGTGAAGGAGATGAGGGAGGACCACAGAGCTGGTGACCTATCCCAGATAGCAGTGACGCAGGCTAGGGCATCTCCCCTCAATAGCCCCATGATGTAGGCCACCTCAGCCTCATCAGCAGACTTGACCACCTGGGGAAGGACGGTATTGAGTTGCTGGGGGAGGAGCCCGAGTTGGTCCATCAAGGCCTGATGGCTCTCAGTGAGGGTATGGAGCTGTAGGGAAACTGGTTCTGCTGGGACCATGGTGGCCAGATTGTTCTGTTAGTCTTGAAGCCAGAGACAAGAGCGACACACTAGTGATGGGAATTTCGGATCATTTTACCGATTTGAATAATTTCGTTCATTTCTGCAGAATATAAATAAAATGTCACATGTTAAATTCCCCAACACATCCAGTACTTAATAAACTATAAAATAAACTATAATGTAATGCAACTAAAGCCGAATTATGAGGAACAGAAATGATTAATTTATTGGTTAGCATCAGGCTATGCAGTCTGTTAGTTCACCTCACCTCCCAATTCGAGTCGTTCTTTTGTCACGTCACATTTGTCACGCCTGTTCCCCAGAAACAGAAATGATCAGTTCACCTCTCAAGTCTACGGGTTCGAGTCATTCGCTCATACCATGACCATGAGGCTGACTTCAGTGCGGCTGTGACGTGATGAACGAATGACTCGAACCCGAAGACTTGATCATGACAACAAGAGAAGAAATGTGTATCGGTTTTATTTGATCTATTTTTATTTCAAGACACTGACTTTTTCCCCTCAGAATTAGCATCAGTAAACACTCTAGCAGCTCTGATAATTACTACAAAAAAGTTGTTTACGTTTTTAGCTTTGTTTTCCCCCCACGTGTTATTTAACAGTCATGCCACAGAGCACACCTTAAACTTGAACTCGACACACTCTTGCTGAGGAAGTGAAACCTTAGAAAGCTCTACATAACCATTCCTCACATGCGTTTTGGTGTTAAGCATACCTCGCTGTTTGAAGTGAAGAAGTCAATCTTGACAAATCGTGAATGCTGCCTTATTGCTTAGCAACCGCTGCTTGTGCCATTACATCGATCGAGCCTACAGCACTTTTGCAGACTCACAAGAATCAGATATTATCTAAAAATGTACCTTAGGGACTTGTAAATGTGATATTCAGTACCTTGACAGAGTGGAGTGTGATGCTTAATATATGTGTGTTTTTTTTTTTTTTTATTGTACCTTGAATCCTGCTGATTCTGTTTGGAGGAGAAAAATCACAAGTCAGTAGAGGAACCAAAAATGGAAAACTCACACATGAACAGATTTACTATTCAAATTCCCGTTATGGAAGATACGACTTCTCAAAAAAAAATTAAAAATAAAGCATCAGTTTTCATTTCCAAAAGCAGTGCCACAGAAAAAATGCCCAGCTCCAGCCAAAAGGGGCAAAAGACACACACACACACACACACACACACACACACACACACACGCCCTAAGGGCAGAAAGTTGTCGTTTTCAGAAAGCCGTGATCTCTGACAGCATGCCAGAGGAGGAAGATTCTCAGCGAGGAAACAATCGACAAGGCTGAACCATCTGCCAAGGAGAACTTTTAATATTTCATAAATAAGTTATGGCATCACCCAAGAGTGCTGCAGATCCAATAGTGAAGATGTCTTCACAGTATTACACATTTAACAACCTCGTAAAACATAAAGACAGAGGACAACACTAATGAAAACAGGGATGATTATAAAAACTAGGCTGAACAATCAGTGTGTGTGTGTGTGTGTGTGTGTGTGTGTGTGTGTGTGTGTGTGTGAGGGAGAGTGAGAGAGAGAGAGAGAGAGAGACAGAGAGACAGAGAGAGACGTATTGATCGGGGCCATGGAAAGATCTAGAGTTTGAGAACCAGTACAGAGAGAGAGAGAGAGAGAGAGACGTATTGATCGGGGCCATGGAAAGATCTAGAGTTTGAGAACCAGTACAGAGAGAGAGAGAGAGAGAAAGAGAGAAGAGAGAGAGAGAGAGAGAGAGACGTATTGACCAGCGCCATGGAAAGATCTAGAGTTCAAGAACCAGTACAGAGAGAGACAGAGAGAGAGAGAAAGAGAGAGAGAGCGAGTGAAGGCTAAACAGATCAATGAGATAAAATAAATGGAATGATCGAGAAACAATGAGGAGCTGGAAAAAGGAGAGAGAAAATGGAGAAAAGAAGGGATATATGTCAAAATGGTGATAAAGGAACAGGAAAGGAGAAAGAGGCTTGAAAAGGAAAGACAGATGGACAGATAGAGAAGACGATGGAATGAAAGGTGGAATAAATATTGAGAGAGAGAAGGAGAGAGATGATGGAGGAAGCCTGGCAGAGAACAAGACACTGAGAAAGGGGGAACAGAGAAGAGGACAAAATAGAAAGATGATCAGAGAGAGGTATAGAGAGATAAATACAGAAACAATGAGAGACGTTTGAAGAAAGAGAGAAATGGAGAAAGAGAGAGAAAAGAGTATGTAAGGGGACAAAAAATGAGAAGATGAAAGAGAGGAGAGAAAAATGTGAGAAAAGAAGGGCTGTAGCGTATGCAGAAACAGAGAAGAGAGACAGGTGGGAAAAGAGAGAGAGTTAGAGATTGAAAAAGATTTATAGAGCGGGTCAGACAGATAGAAGAAAGTTAGACAGAGATGGAGAGCAAGACATATGAATGCAGAAAGATACATACAAATGAGAGAGAAAGAGAAAAAAGGCTGAGAAAGACGGAGAAAGAGATTGAGACAGAGTGACAGATGAGTACAGAGAAATGTCGAAAAAAGAGAAACAGAGAGAAAGAAGAGAACGAGAGAGAGAGAGACAGAAACAAGTCAGATATAGTGATAGAGCGTGAGTACAGAGAGAAATAGAAAGAAGCAGAACGTAGGAAAGGGAGACAGACTAGCACAGAAAGCTGTAGAGAAAGAGAAACAGATAGAGAGAGAGACTGAAAGAGAGTCGGACAGAGTGATATACACAGAGAGACGTAGAGAAAGAAACAGAGAGAGAGAGAGACTGAAAGAGAGTCAGACAGAGTGATATACACAGAGAGACGTAGAGAAAGAAACAGAGAGAGAGAGAGACTGAAAGAGAGTCAGACAGAGTGATATACACAGAGAGATGTAGAGAAAGAGAAACAGAGAGAGAGAGAGACTGAAAGAGAGTCAGACAGAGTGATATACACAGAGAGATGTAGAGAAAGAGAAACAGAGAGAGACAGAAAGAGAGTCAGACAGAGTGATATACACAGAGTGATGTAGAGAAAGAAACAGAGAGAGAGAGAGAGAGAGAGAGAGACAGAGTGATATACACAGAGAGATGTAGAGAAATAGAAACAGATAGAGAGAGAGAGACTGAAAGAGTCGGACAGAATGATATACACAGAGAGATGTAGAGAAAGAAACAGAGAGAGAGAGAGAGAGAGAGAGAGAGAGAGATGGTTACTTGGCCTGGATCTGTGTGTGCTCGCCTTTTCCCAGGTGGATTCAGAGCAACAGACTGCAGCTTTAAAATAGGACAGAAAAGAAAGACTTCAAAACTCCACCGCACAGCAACACTGAGGTGGCGCAGCAGAAACGCATCATCCTGAAGCTTCCCCATACTGCAGGCAGGAAATACAGTAAACTCCAATCTCACACACATTCACACAGTAGTGTAAGATATACTGAGTCATTATTAAAAAAACATGACAGTGTACAAGAAGGAAGGAATAACACAGGAAGGACCGTGCTTATTACACAATCACTGTGAAGCACAAAACAGTCTGGAGCTGTAAAAGGTGCTCGGAGCCCATCCTCTGTGGAGATGTAGGAGAAGCGGTAAAGTCGAAGCGGTAAAGTCGAAGCTTTGAAGCCTTTTGTGTATGTGTGTGTGTGTGTGTGTGTGTGTGTGTGGGTGTGTGTGTGTTAGGGCCACTGACTGGCTGTCCAGTAGGTTCATCAATCAGCCGAGGCTGGAAAGTGGACACTACAGCACAGAAAAAGTCTTTTTTCTCCCTTCTTATCCTTGAGGGACAATGCTGGCACTGAGTGCCTGTCCTGTTGCGGTAATTATCAGAGATCCGTGTATGGTTGGAGGGAATCACTACATCGACCAGGAACTGCAGTGTGCCAAAAAATTGGCAGCAAAACTGCCCTGAAAAACAACACTAATGATAATTATCATAATGTTGCAAAAAGCTTTTTTTCCCCCGGATTGCTTTTTTTTTTTTTTTTTTTTTTTTTAAAGAACAGCATTAATGCAATCACCGGACCACTTCAGAGAACACGTCTCTGTTCAAAGATTTCAAAGAAAGGGCTGAGCACATGGATCTGGGTCTGCTAAAAGCCAGTATGAAGTACATATAGTAAAAAAAAAATGATTCGGTAAGGCTAAAAACAGCATCATTAATCGAATGCATTGGATAACAAAGTCTGCGTGTCCAATATTTTGGCCTTTTGCCCTTTGCCTAATTCGGTTTCAGATGCAGCGGTTGTTCTGCAGCAGATTTGATTACTAATGATGTTTCTTTCCATTAGATTGCGATTGCAATGACAGATGATCAGCACTTTGTGCTACGCTCACCACAACGGGAGATGCGCTCTACGAATAATAAGCATTTTTACAGCGTAAATTTGAAGCAGTTCTACCGATACGTCATCAAGATACAGTACTGTAGACGCATGCAAAGGCATGCTGTAGAGCAGAGATACCTTCAAAATAATTCAATTAAATGTTTCTACATTTTAAAAATACTATAAAGAGCAGAAACAAATTATAAATAAAACAAAGTTAACATTTAATGTGAACGATTTGTGCAGTTTTATATGGAAATTAGCTAGTGAGTTTTACTGAGCATATTACAGAACCAGCCACAGTTCTTCTGGAGACTTTTCTTCTGGAGACTTCTGGAGACACAGTTCTGACTGTCGCACTTGCTTCTTATTTTTGCAGTCAACCATGACTTCCTGTTTCACAAGGGTATAAATGTGAGGTAACACATATTCCAAATTCCCTTAGTCATTCCTAACAGTGAGTAAGAACAAGGAATATAGCTTTGATGTGCAGCAAAAGGTTGTTGAGCTTCACAAAATGGGAAGTGGCTAGAAGAAAATAGCACAAGCATGGGAAATTCCCATTTCCATGGCAATAATTAAGTAGTTCCAGTCAACTGGAAATGTTATGAATCAACCTGGAATTTGGACGTGTGTCTCTATTGTCTCACCGCACTGTGAAGAGGATAGTTGGAGTGGCCAAAAAATCTCAGAGGATCACAGCTGGAGAATTGCAGAAGTTAGTTATGTCTTGGGGTCAGAAAGTCTCCAAAACTACAATCGGAAGTCACCTACATCACCACAAGTTGTTTGGAAGGGTTTCCAGAAAAAAAAAAAAAAAAACCTCTTCTTTTTTTCCAAAAACAAACTCAAGCGTCTTCAGTTTGCAGACACTACTGGAAGTTCAAATGGGATCGGGTTCTATGGTCAGATGAAACCAAAATAGAGCTTTTCGGAAATAAACATCAGAGGTGGTTTTATCGCACACAGAGAGGTAGCCATATGGAAAAGTACCTCATGCCCACGTTTAAATATGGTGCTGCTGGTTTTCTCCCAGAAGACCTGGACATTTTGTTAAGATACATGGCATCATGGACCGTGGCTGGATCTTCCAGCAGGACAATGATCCAAAACATACATTAAAATGAGCACAAAAATGGTTTACTGACCACAGAATCAAGGTCATGGCCATACCAGTCCCCTGTACTTGAACCCCATAGGAAACCTGTGGGGTGAACTGAAGGGGAGACAGTGTGTCCAACAGTGTGGACCTTGAAATTTGAAGGATCTGGAGAGATTCTTTATGGAAGAATGGTCTCAGATCCCTTGCCATGTATTCTCCAACCTCATCAGTCATTAGGAGAAGACTCAGAGCTGTTAACTTTATAAAGGGAGGTAACACAAAGTATTGACTAAAAGGGTACCAAAAGATCGAACAGTTAGACAATAAAGAAAATTTTTCACAGCCTTCTTTGCTCATATTTGACAAGGGTGCCAATATTAGTAGAATTAGTATTGTCTATAGCTCCAAAGCGACATTTCCAAGCTATGATTTTCCCTAATCTAGTTGTGTTTTATTTATTTCCTTGGTCTTAGTTCCTTATGTTGAGTGTACTCTGGTACACTAAATTTGTGAATGTTTTGTGATTATTCTCTTTTTGTGATTATTCATACTTGACATGTGAATGACACACTAAGAGTATTACAAACATCATCAACTCTGTTTTTTTTTTCCTCATGGAAAATATTGCAAAATGTAGGTGCTTTTTGAGTTTTTGTCTGTTCCATTAAATTTTCTTACAGGCAAATGCAAAATTGGCACAACATATTCAGGTGGCTAGAAACCCAATTAAAATGTCTTTGAACTCCAGAGGCTCAACATTGCGGCACAATGCAATGTGACTCTGATTACGCTCCGAGATCTCAACGGTGGCATTTGTCTCCTTCGTTGCTATGGAGTTACAGGTCAGAAAGCCCAGGAGACCCACATCGCAAGCAGGAGGAAGGAGAAGGAAACACACTGTGCATAATACATCATGTCTGTATAATGCTGACCTAAAAACTAGTCTCTTTAAAAGACCAAGCATCAATTTTCCAATGTGTTGTACAGCCCTCTGGGATACCAAAAGAGTCAAATGCAATCGGAATGTTTCCGTGCAATTTCAAACAGGAGGTTATCCATCAAAACGTTATCACGTACTCTAAGGCTATATTAAATATTAGGGGTGTATTGATACAATCTGGTCATGATTTCAATTCAATTCGATTCTCAGAATATTTTGAACAAAATTTGAACTGCAAAAAGTCCTTTTTCATTTCTGAATCATAAACAATGTAAAAACAGTGTGCATTTTTGTCTGTATAAAACTACATAAATCAAAAATCGCTACAAACAAAGGTTTAATATTAGAAACAAAATTTACTACAGCCTCACCATATCTGAAAAATAAATCTATAAATTCTCCCCAATTTTTTGACTCTATAAACAAAGAGGAACTGACATAATGTGCCCTGTAGCACAAGTAGAGCTCCAAGGACGGCTAAACTGGCTGGTTTCCAGGGTCTTTGGTGATGTTTGAAAGTTACTAAAGAGCCCGTTTTAAAAGTATAAAGTGTAATGGGTGTTGGTCATTGCAATCAAAGAAGTGCAGAGCTCACAGGCTCTCCATAAAAATTTTCTCTAGCTTTATTTATTTTCCTAATGTTTGTTCAAAAGATAAAACTGAAAAAAAAAACCCCAAAAAACAAACTTGAAACCTTAAAGTGGCTCACACAATCCCTATCCTTACTTCATAACAGAGAAAGCCATAGAGCAAGAGCAAATTGTGCTTAAATTGACAGCGAACTCAAACATCTCTCCAATATCATACTTAAGCTTCACTATTTCTGAAGAAGCAAACAAGATACTGCAGCCCTTGATTTTTATGCAATCATTTATCATCTGATACCTTCATAAAGGTCTAAATCAGATGAGAATCATTTATCATTTATCTACTGTGATGTCTGAAAAATTGAGTGTTAATCATCTGAATTGGCTTTAGTATGAGCAGGTTTATAACATGCAAGCTATATGCGTCACAGCAGGACGGGTGACTTTGTGTGGACGCTGATAAACACGTCGAGAGGCTTTAAATCGTGGGATTCACCTTCCACAAAGTAAGCAGTGAGTTATAATGGACTGAACTGAACACCTTAAAAAAAATTCCGAAGGTCCCAAACCAGCTGGAAATGGCTGGAAAGAATCATAAATGAAAGCGTATATAAGAATCATGGATGAAGTATTCCACAGCTGATTGATTAGATATCAATAAGTGCCGATTTGAACAGAGCTGATGCTCATGCTCACCCAACAGCCCCTTATTTTACATGCATTTAACATAAAAAGTTAGTTAAAAAAGAGTTTACATGAAACACATCTACATTTATATTCATTCTTATCACGCTTATCATTTATACTGCTAGTCAAAGTTGTTTTTTTTTTTTTTTTGGAAAACCCTATATATTAGCGTTTTAAATTGTCTAAATTAGATAATTTGAAATATTCTATGTTTAGAAAATGTAACCAAGGAATAGGTATAAATTAATCCACAAACGATAATTAAATATACCGCAGAATGGTTGAATTCTTGAATCAGAAGGTGTTGATTTTTGTTTTGTGACATCAGTGCCAGCTGTAATTCGAACCACATGTTTCTATTAATGTTTCTATAGTAACAGCTCACAAGGACACATAATCGAAGTCTAGTAATAAACATTTTTAAAAAAAAAGAAAACATATCATTTAACGTATATGGTGACATTTTCATTAAATTGTGAATTAAAACAGTCGATATTCATGGGATATTCACGGGAGGATATTCACAGGAGGAGTCTCCAGTGGCAGCACTTTGTAACAGTCAGTGGTTTCCTAATGTGGAATGTGGAGTCCTCAGGCTAAAGGAGTCTATGCATTCTGGTTTCTCAGTCACATAACAAGCCGGGGTCTCATTAACGTCAAGAGATGAATTCAGCTGGAGAGCTGAATGACTGTTTAGAGTTGTCTATAATGCAAGTGACAACAGGAACTAACTTTCTTTCCATTATTTTAAATGTAACTTGATCCCACCATGTGTTATGACTTTATTCTAATAAAACAATCAAAATCACACCTAAACTGAAAATCCCTATATATTTGCTTTATGTTTTACACGTAACTTAACACAGTCGATGAGTATTTCATCTACATAACTTTACCCTCCAAATGCACCTGTCGTTATTAAAGCATTCATTTAGAGTCAGATGAGGATCTAATCGTGACTAGTTAATAAGATCCATAAAGATTTGGCTTATTTTATTTAACAGAAATTCTGTTGCATTTTGTTTGGTATGTGGCAATAATAGTGTTCAAGTAAGGAATAACGCGCTTGGGGTCATGCCGTGATAGAAAAATAACGAATGGCGGGGTGGTGTGATGTGGACTGACACAAAACAGTTACTATTTGCACTCAAAAGTTGATTATTTCTCTGATAGCACCATGCCACCAAGTCCTCCTACACCACAGCAAGTTGCAGCAATTATTTAAATTTTAATAACTTATGTAACGTCACAATACATTTGATCTATTTATAGTTACATTTAATGTTGTAGAACCCCCATCAAACAGTTAGTTCCTGCTCTCACTTATAACAGCTATTATTAACAACTCTCTCTCTCTCTCTCTCATGATGTTACTAAGATCGTAACTGCCATATTCAAATCGTAAACCACAAATCGTATACTCCTCTGTCCTGAAGACTTTCCTGTATCTGTAAATCTATTGACTGTTACAAAGCTCTGACACTGGAGACTCCTTCTGTAAATGTTACATAAACATCAGCTTAGAGAAAACTAAACCATATCCACGATTATGAGTTCTTCATTGTTAGATGAAGTATTTCATCTGTTAAGTATTAGATTATGTGGAGCTTCCACCATACAAGTCCCTTGGAAAATGTGGTTACTATAGAAACAATAGCATATTAGAACAATCGGGTTAATATAAACGTGTGGTTTGCCTTGCAGCCAGAAAAGCTGTCTGAGCTGCTTTTAATGAAAATGAATCAACACCTTCTGACCAATCAGAACCGAGACTTCCACAGTGCTGCGATGTAAACCATAATAACACATAATAAACTCCAGGTGTTTTAAAATCTAATGATTGAAATGACTGACTGAAGGGAAATGAAGCTCGGATATTGTTTTAAAGGTAGCTGGATTAAATAATAAATATTATTATTTAAATTTCGCCCTTGCATGCCTCTTGTAAGGAATGCGGTCAACTAAAATCAGTCATTAAAGATGTACACATATGTATATAGCTTGGTTAAATAAAAAACAATGTAGGTGACTTAATGAGTAATAATACTTAATAAGCCTCGATGACGTCTTGATCATGTTTAATGTTGTAATCCAGCATAGTAGCATCAATATTAATAATATATGAACAAAAGATAGATAAAATAGTAAATAAATGTCTCATTAAAAGCATGCACCATGAACCACGCAGTGTAAGCAGTTTTAAAAAAAGATATCTGCGATTTATCTTGCAATATCATTGAATCAGTATTAAATTAGTCTCCCCATCCTCAGCACAGCACGATCATCATTTCCTCTTATTCCCTAAGGAGGAGACAGTAAATAAGGGAAGCTACAGACCCAAAGACTCCAAAACACAATTTACAACTCGATTAAAAAAACCCAAATACAGATCTTTCCTAGCACACACACAAAAAAATGAAGCCTACTATACAGTCTCTACGCCTTGTCCAGATCATATTTCATAAGATTGTTAAGATTAAAATTAAGCGGGTGAGTCAACTGGAAACCTTAAAAGTGTGACATAAATTAGGATTTAATTGAATATTTTTCTATCGGTATGCAGACTCTGGAAGGTTCGCATCGAACGAAAAGGAGATTACGCAGAAAAATGACAATGTTTTGGTATCTCTTTGCAATAACACAGTGTAAAAATAAATAATGAAGACTTTGAAGCCCTTCCAAAATCAATCTATTCCAGGATTTAAAAAAAATAGGAATTATGGAATGATGCATGCACCACAGCAGTATAAAGTTAATGAATGGATGTACTATAAACTGTGCTGCACTTTTGCAGCAGTGCAATTTGTTCCTGGGCAGAAATGGGGTAAGTTTTTTTGTAGATTAGCAAAGTACATGTGGAGAAAGTACACACACTGCTATGCAATCAGGGCAGCAGAGATCCTGAGTGATGAATGAACACCTACAAGTGTAGGCTCTAACACGGTACTGCAGGTGTTCATTCAACACTGTGATAATATTATTGCTGTGAAATCAAACTACTGCATCAAGACCCCGAAGGAAAGCTCGATACAGTAAAAGAAGAGCAGCACTCACCCACAGCTGCAGGCACTCTCACACACTCCGTAACAGCATCCCTGCGTTGACAAGCAGCGCAAAGTCCACAAATCCGACCACAACTGGGCACGAACAGCCAGGGTCTGTGTGGGGAGAGGGATCAAGGGAGGGAGGGAGGATGTGAGAGAGGGAGGGATTGAGGAAGGGAGTGAGGGAGCGCTCAGCGGTGTTAGAGGGAGTGATGCCCAGATACTGTGAGAGTTAGATATTCACTGAGGGAGGAGGGGGGATATGAACTCTTAAAAAGAAAATCTAGAGCAAATATAAACAGCACAGAAGGACACACACACACACACACAGTATAGGATACACCTGAGATTCAATTGCTACATTGTATTGATTTCGGGCAATTTGTCTTGGTCTCTGCCGCTCGCTTTCATGTCCACTGGGTCCTCTAATTACACATCGATATCCATAAGCAGACCACGCCTATATTCATTAATAATCATTAGTTCACTCATAGCTGCTGCTTTTCAAGTGACCTTGTAGTCTCACAAACCAGGACTCTAGCTTTTACTAGAGAGCCTGGTACATTTCATCACATAGCATGGCCAAGTTCCACCTACTTTCACAGCGAGAGGCTATTTGAGTGACACTGAAAACGACCAAGCACATACCTTTTCAGGAGCATGCTGGGAAAATGTGGTAGAATGTCTTGTTCGCCCTGTGCTGTGTTAAACAAAATTTTTGAAAAACCTTTATGGTGATAAAAAGGTTTGAATCAGAAACGGACCTCAAGACAGCCAATCAGATTCTGATTGGAACTATCTGGATTCTGAAGCTTGTGGGCAGAAAAGTGTGCAAGAGGACAATATTAGATGTATATTTTGAGAAAGAAGGAGCAAAATGTTATAGTGTGTGTTTTGTTTTTTTTTTCTTGAGACTTACATTCCCTCCAACCTAATTGGAGTTGGATACTTAAGCTGTTCAAATTCCTTACAGAAAAGTCACATAAACTTTATATGATCACATGATCACAAGGACATTGTTTAAACCTGCATGTGGTTTTTAGACACTTCAAGTTTTACACTAGGAGTACATGAGCTGATTTTTTCCCCAACACAAACCATTTGCTTGCACTCTGTAGACTGAAAACATAGCGAGTATGTACATAATATGCAAATGTAACCTAGTTGTGACGTCGAACAAAGCTGCGATTTTGAATGCCTGTTTGAAAAACTGTTCACTTAAGGGGAAACATGGGACATGAAAGACATGTTTCTGATTTGCTATGTGTCAGAGTATATATATATATATATATATATATAGAGATACTTTAGAATTTCCTTATGATATTGTTATCAATCTGTCTTTCTTTCTTATTGTTTTTCTTGCTTGATTTTTTTAATACAGATAAGCCTGTGATCACACATGATAATCACTGTAAGGACAGACTGTGTGTATGACAGATGGGAGTTGGAAATATACACAGCTGGAGCAAGCTTCCTCACTCGACTTCCTTGGCACACTGGCAATTACCCTGAGCTCGGTTTGATCCTACCGTCGATCGTTTTTTTGTCCTCATTCCTTTACGCTCACATTCCTTTATCTGTTTGTCTCTTTTTACCTTCACCTAGCTTTGTCAGTGTCAGACATGATGTAAGAGATTTGGGACAGAATCATTCCTCCACTACAACAGCGATTATTCACAGTGTGCTCGAGCTGCAAAAGTAGGTCTTGACTGTGTGTGTAGAAACACAGGTGATGGGGTGGGGGGGAGTCATTTGAAGGAGTACAATAAGAAATGCCTTGTGTATTATATACCATCTCTACACATCAATATTGGGTCTGTCTTCAATAAATGGCTGGAAAGTGTTTTCACTCCTTGACAAATGTGTTTCTCCAAATCAAGATAGAACCTTTTTCAAATAGAAACAAAGATTTGTATCAGGCATCACTAGCTCTGGAACCTTGTTGTGTATAGACGCTTTCTTCCATTTGAGCGATGAGATTTATAAGAACAAAAGTGTCAGCTGAAAATATTTCTATAAGTGAGATAAAACCATCCTTCATCACAACAGCACTGGGTCACTGCACTCCTTATTTTGACCTGTGAGATGTCTAAAAACGACGCTGTCTCCCTCGGTGTGTATGAGAGAGAAATAGAGAGTGTTCTGTGTTTAAGTTTGCCCACAGAATGGCAGCTATGCTTCTGGCCTACATTGCGCTGACCTCGTTTCTCTGATGTACAGAGGAGATGATGAAAATTTTGCCTACAAAAACACCAGAGAAGTCCAAAACCCAGCACAAACCCTGGTCATGTATTATTTGGTGATGTTATGCGTTCTGTTCCTTTTATGACAATTTTTGTCTCTATTTATTGGCAACATAACTCTGTAAATAAGGATTCAGCCTCAGAATCTGGGATTTAAATGAACGTGAAATAAACTACAATAAAACAACCAAGTGTGATTTACCCAAAGCAACAGTTACATCATCCTGAAATGGTAAAAATAAATAAATATTTGAAAAATGAGACTTTTGCTTTTCTCAAGCTTTATATCTGGTCTATTATTTATTTATTTATTGATTGATTTATTAGTTTGTTTGTTTTCAATTTTGGAATTAATTTTTATATTACTTACAGTTGAAAAAATAATTACATTTTAAGCTACAGTTCCCGTCTCTACCCAGTTCCTTATTCCTATATTATCTTATTTTAATCACTTTTTTTTTTTTAAAGAAAACAGTAGTAATTCGAACACTTTCTCTAAAAGACTAGTCATCCCAACATGTGAAACTGAACCATGTCAGTCATTTAGTAATGGAAATCATTAATGATCAAATTTACAGTTATTCAGATTCGAATGACTTGCCAGTTTACAGGTGTATAAAATACTCTGCTTTATAGTTAAATGACTGATGTTTACTCTACGTCCAATGGATCTGGTGTCTTAAACCCAGCAGTAGCCTGCCATCCAGTGGTCTTCATGGAGAAAAATCCACCGGAGATTATGTAAAAATGACAACTCCCACCAAAAAATAAATAAAAATTTTTAAATCACAGAGCTAAAATCCCTCTTGCAGCGATCTTGAAGCTGAATCACTTTCTTCCTAAGCACAAAACAACTGTTTTATAATTTAGTTGTAGCTCCCCTTGGCTAGCGACACCAAACTAGCCCAGTATCATGTTAGATAGCCAAAACGTTTTATATGTTATCGGTCTGTTAGTCCTACAAACACGAATAAAACCCGAGGCAAGTTTTATAATAAATCGAACTTTTTGTCCAATTTTCACATTTTTAAAGCAATTAGCTCTCTTATGAAAGGAAAACAAATGCATGCAAACAGTCTATTTAGAAGAACATTTTAAAAGGTTTTTTGATGGAAAAGAATCTTTGTTCACCCCCGGATGATTAACAGTTCAACTAACACCCTTGGTAAAAACACTGTACATAGTGATGTTATTTGGTGCACAAAAAAAATTAAATAAAAAATACAACCAACCAACTAAACAAACAAATAAACAAACAAAAAAAGCTTGTTTGCTACTTTCCAATATAAAATGATTTGTAGCCTACATCATACATTATGTAGATATTTTTACTAGGAGACAGAATCTGCAGCTCCCTCGTTACTATTATTATCCAGCTTCTTATTATCTCAGCTAATCTGCACATCCAGAGCTGACGACACAGAAATTATGCAACAGGTCACATGATCGTGATCATGGAATTGCCCTTTGTGTCGCAGCATTACATGAAATAGACTCTACCACCATCCTGTTACAATATTTCTGCCAGTTGGTAGGAAGGACCAGTGAGGAATATCCATTGACACACGGCACTAAATTTGTGTGCAAAAAATGTTTTCGTAATTTTCCTGTTTGAAAGGTTTCCTTGATAGTTTTTGCAATATTTCAATCATCAAGTTGCTTTACAATGTAGCTGCTAAACCAAAGTCAAACGAAAAAATGCTTTTCTCAAATAAATTTTTGCCTAAAAACTTCCTTTTTAATACTTTGTTTGTAAAAATCTCCAGTCTCAGGACTTAATAATATAACACATATTATATGCTGTGCATATGGGCTGTATGTAAAGTGTTCTAGTGTTGATAAGTTAAATAAAGAGTGAAAATGAAGAGGTTGTGATACTTTTTCAACACTGTTGTACTGGTTTGTTTTTCAGAGTTGTGTAGCTTCTAAAGCTTCTAGACCAATAATGCTAGACATCCCCAACATGGTCCAAAATACACAAAATACATTTATTGAGCAATGTACTGTATGCAGGAGTTTTTTTGAACATGGGCACTTCCACTGAACACAAAACAGCACTTTGTGGATTACTGAATGACAGCCTGGAGGAAAGACAGGAGACAGGAGAGTCCAGGGGAATTGGACAGAGAAGACATGGTGTTTAGAAGCACTTCCTATGGACGATGGAGGGTCCGGCCTCGTCGTACTCGTCCTTGCTGATCCACATCTGCTGGAAGGTGGAGAGTGAAGCCAAGATGGAACCTCCAATCCACACGGAGTACTTCCTCTCAGGAGGGGCGATCATCTGCATAGGAACATCAGCAGTGTAATCAGTGGGAGCATCTTAGCACATCGTCACATTTGCTTGGTCTCTTTTTGGGGAAATAAGCTTAGGATGGAACATAAAAATAAGCTTTTTTCTATATATATATTTTTTTTTTAAAAAGCAAGAACTGAATGAAAAAAAAATCTGTATTAAAAAATAATCATAATTTTCCTATAAATGATAAATACAGGTTTTGATTGACATTATTCTCCATTATTAGGGAAAAATGTCCCAGATTTTAAAACAACAGCAACAACAACAACAACAAAGTTCTCATAAAGGTCCAAGATATAAAAAATGGGGAAAGGAAATATGCAGTGACATAACACACTCATCATAGCTGTAGGTCTTACCTTGATCTTCATGGTGCTGGGGGCGAGTGCTGTGATCTCCTTCTGCATCCTGTCACCGATACCTGGGTACATGGTGGTGCCGCCGGACAGCACGTTGTTGGCGTAGAGGTCCTTACGGATGTCGATGTCGCACTTCATGATGCCGTTGTACGTGGTTTCATGGATGCCAGCCGACTCCATGCCTACAGATAGACAGCGGAGTGACAGTGTGAAAGGGTGTATGTACTGTAGGTACAAAGCCAAATCTAAAGTGCAGAAATAACACTTCCATTGGGTTTTACAGTGTTGAACACATACACTTTGAATTAACATCTAGAGTATTTGACTGTAGGTGTTAATTAAGTACTATAATACTGTATGTGTATGCGAACTCTTACAAAAAATATCTTTCAAGAATTCTTTAGGTAGTTAATTCTTTAGGCAGGGCCATTTGGTATAAATGGACAATTTTACTTGCTGTTAACAAGTGTGTTCATGGGAATATAAACTTTTGTGGAACCAAAAACAACAAGCACACCGGGTCTTAAGTAAAAATACACACAATGGTATGAATAAGCGAAGATGGGGCTGATTTCTATCTAGCCCAGACTGTAGTTTCATGCAGCCTATCAGTGACAGTCATGTCAGGTGATTATGTTTATTGAGACATCACATAGATAACCTGTGTACCAGCAATGAACAATTTAAACCTATTATAATTTTTTTTAAAAACTACATTTATATAATCCCAGATTTTCAGTGTGGTCTCAGACTTTTGGACTCCACTCTATGTTCTATGAATTCGTGTCAAATAACTAATCAATGACTGAGAATGCATTCGCTTTCACAAACACTAGCGTTCCTTCAGCAAAGCTACAACCGAAGTTTGAAGTGTTAATTAAAGGAGGAAATGAGCACACCTCCATGAGCTGACAAAGATTGATGTTTGGATTCAGGAAGACCAGAGACTATCTGACCCTTAAATAGTTCCTGAGCCTCTGGTTATACGGCACTGCTGTGAATGAACTCCCACCAAAAAGGTGATCTGTCACCCAGATCTGTCCTGCTGAGACGGCTGGCACACATCTACAGCTATGTGTCCATTCAAGTGCTTTTAAGGTGGAAAAAACCCGTTTAAACTACTTTATTTTTCTCTTTTTTTTTTGACTCACGCACGTAGAGTCAATAGAGCAGGTAGGTGTAAATGGTGAATAAATAATGTATATAATCTGCATTGTATACTGTAGATTACACAATTTACCTGCATGTATATTATGTTTAAAATGTATATGGTGTGTATGTGCATGTGTATGTGTATTTGTAAAATATGTCATGGAGATATATTTACTTATCTAATGTGTGTATGTGATTGGCGTACATACATGTATGTAATGTATATATTCATCCCAATTTCCTACATTGCAGGAAATGCATTTTTGCCTTCAAGAATTATGGAGGGGTGAAACAGAGATCATTATATGATATTTTTCCTAAAGTTGAAAAAAAATAATAATAATAATATTTAATAATAACATTGCACACATTCAGTCCAGAGAGATGATTGATGAAAATTCCTCATCATGTGAGTTCAGAGTTTCAGTGATCTCTCCAAGAGTAAAAGACTGCTATGAGGCAAATAATGATCGGCTGATCATAGTCACAAATTTATCAAATTCGCTGTCATCACTCATTCATACATAGTTGCTATTTTTTGTTGAGTTAATAAAAGGATTTTTCCAACAAAAAACTCGATCCACATTGCTTCATATTCTTTACTGAATATTATAAATATACGAAAAATGATTTAATTTCGCAGCCTTGTGCCATGATTATCTCTTATTCCCATCTGCCCAGTGTCTATGTTCATAAATTTTGTTGATAGTGCTAATATATATATAGTGTTTGTGTGTGTGTGTGTGTGTGCGTATGTGTTTTTCATACAGACCGATGAATGAAGGCTGGAAGAGTGTCTCGGGGCAGCGGAAGCGCTCATTGCCGATGGTGATGACCTGACCGTCTGGCAGCTCATAGGACTTCTCCAAAGAGGAAGAGGAGGCAGCCGTGGCCATCTCGTTCTCAAAGTCCAGGGCCACATAGCACAGCTTCTCCTTAATGTCACGCACAATCTCTCTTTCAGCTGTGGAGGGGCGTAAAATGGATAAATAACACATATGGAAAAAAAACATTATACATTATTAGTGAATGCAGGGCTACTAATATTCATAATATTCATACAGGTACAGTGGTATTTGCTCATTTCATATTGAACTGTAGCTAGGAAGCTATTATCTTGGAAGTCTATTTCACTAAATCTCTTCCTCAGCTCTTCAGTGATGTCACTCAGATTTACTTATATGGCTTAGGACAGTAGGTCTCAACATGGGGTCCATGAAGGATTTTTTTTGCTGTTGATTTTAATGAGATTAATCCAAAATGTAGGCCTATAAATGATGTCAACTTGGATCTAATGTGTGAATGTTTGGTACAAAGGGTGTGCTTGTGGGCCAGTGTGTGTGTGTGTGTGTGTGTGTATGTGAGACATTGTGTAAGCAGCACCTGTAGTGACGAAGGAGTAGCCTCTCTCAGTGAGGATCTTCATGAGGTAGTCAGTGAGGTCTCTGCCAGCCAGATCTAACCTCATGATGGCATGCGGAAGAGCGTAACCCTCATACACCGGCACGTTGTGGGTCACACCATCACCAGCGTCTAGAACAATGCCTGTACACGCACACGCACACAGAGAGAGAGAGAGAAAGAGAGAGAGAAAGAGAGAGAGAGAGAGGGACATAATATGTTACAGCAGGAGAAACATGAGGAGGCAACACATTATCCTGAGAGTTTAGCAGAAGAAGAAGAGGAAGAAGAGGAAGAAGAAGAGGAAGAAGAAGTGGTGGTGGGGATGATGGTGTTTGTTGTTGTTGTTGCTGTTGTTGTTGTTGTTACTCGAAGTTAATGAAAATAAATTCCAGTAATATACAAACATAAATATAAATGCAAAAATAAGTCACATGATATACTTCCAAATGTATTTATTTTTCATAATGAGGAATTATTGAAGCAAATTCTTAAGGGAAATTTGCAGTGAATGTACATTTTTAATTGTGTCCAAAAATAAATCTAGTGAAGCATGTGAGATTAGGTTTTTTTTTTGTTTTTTTTTGCACTTATACATGTTATATAATGCAGCAGTATGTACAGCTTAATGCTGCTGTGTTCTAGTTTTAAGTTCTTCATCAGCTTCTCATGAGAAGTTCGAGTCGAGAGCTGATACATTATTAAACGCAAAATCAGGAAGTCCGTGCGAACAGAAAAGTAGAGAGTTTGGTGTGGAATCATGTTCTGACCTGTGGTACGGCCGGAGGCGTAGAGCGAGAGCACCGCCTGGATGGCCACGTACATAGCGGGAACGTTGAAGGTCTCAAACATTATCTAAAATCACACAAAGCTTACGCATTGAGCAACAGCTGACATGAGCACATGCGAGTCTACTGTAGGTAAAGGGGCAGTTCGTAATTACAGAGCGCTCTGCTGTCTGTGAGCTGAATTAAAAAAAATTGTGGCCAGATTTCCTAACGTAACCAACACAATCCTGACATTAAAGACATCTGAGTAGCTAATTTAATTTAATATGTTAGGTCAGTGTTTCATATTTAAGAAATAAAACACTTTGGGACATGCTTTTGTAGAAAAATAATCAACTTTCTCAATATTTTTCCAAAAATTGCCAATAATAACACTTTCGGAAGTTTTTTATCCTGTGTCCACTGTAGCGGTTTGTCAACAATTACAATTCATTGTTCAGTAATAATAAAACAACACGTCATCATTTTTTATCTGTTTATAGTTACAGCGACGTCCACAACGGAAGTTAGCTCCAGTTGTTTCAGACTGTTGACGTTTATAAGATTTTTAAATATGCCGCGTTTCTTATGAATTATTAATTAATAATTAGTCCTCTGTCCTGAAGACTTACTGATAATTACAAAGTGCGGACACAGGAGACTCCTTCCATAACTGTTAAATAAACGTCTCAGAACAGATAGTTTCATTATATAAACTCTGCATTTTTCTTTAAATAACAACAGTTTTTAAAATCTACTTCTTATTAGTTTTAGATTATGCGGATTGTCTTCCATAGAATAAACCACATAAAGCTGTGATTAATGTAAAATGCTGTTATAGAAAATGACTGAACATCTTACAACCAATCAGCTTTGAGAATTAAAACACACTGCGGTAAAAATGTCTTTTAAACAAGTCACATCAGACCTCCTAATGTCCTTAGTAAAAAGAAAAAAAAAAAGAAAAAAAAAAAGCAGCACTAAGAGACATTTGTTCCCCTGCTTTGAAATGATAGTTAGATGCTCTTCATCCCTCATGATTACTTTTTTTAAACTCCACCTCAGGGCATCTTCACTGTCCCTCCTCTAACAGCTCTCTGTCTCAATCTATTCATTTAAATGTAAAAAAAAAAAAAAAAGACATGGGTGCCATTCTGAATCGCGCACCTGAGTCATCTTCTCCCTGTTGGCTTTGGGGTTGAGTGGAGCCTCAGTCAGGAGGACGGGGTGTTCCTCAGGAGCCACACGTAGCTCATTGTAGAAGGTGTGGTGCCAGATCTAAAATTCATCAGAGCTCTGTCATTATCACTCATTATTATTCAGCAGTATTCATTATGAAACGCTCAATCATGCAGCTCTGTCGTACATCTTCACGCCGCCTGTTTGTCACATGCAAGTCTCGTACCTTCTCCATATCGTCCCAGTTGGTGATGATGCCGTGCTCAATGGGGTATTTGAGAGTGAGGATGCCTCTCTTACTCTGAGCCTCGTCTCCTACGTAGCTGTCTTTCTGACCCATACCCACCATCACACCCTACAAGGAATATAACACCCACAAACAATTAGCCACTCCACAATCGAGTCATTCCTGTTTTCTTCATGCTATAAACCATTACACACAAAAGCATGTGGTGAAACTTATAGGAGTATTAATAAATCAGGTTACTCAACAAGTTTCACCAATCCTACAAATGCAGCCAATCAACCAAGATCCATTCAACGTTCTTTAGTATTACACTATGAGGCTAATGGTGCTGATGAATAATGACAAAACGAGAGCCTCCAGTTTAGCATTGTACAAATTACTGGCAATCTTATCACACTCTCACTCCATGTTGATTTGCTTAGTATCTTTTTTTTACTTTCTTTATACTTAGTATATATATATATACTATACTATATAGATAGATAGATAGATAGAAAGATAGATAGATAGATAGATAGATAGATAGATAGATAGATAGATAGATAGATAGATAGATAGATAGATAGATAGATAGATAGATAGATAGATAGATAGATAGATAGATAGATAGATAGGTAGATGTAGATATGGATATAGCAATATATAGGTGTATATAATTTTATTCATCTGTTCTATTTTTAAAATAAATGAGAAATCGAGCATAGAGACCATTTCAGTCAGACCAAAGGAACATAAGCATGGAGGTGGAAATAATATTATACTTTAAATTGAGCTCGGAATGATTGCTCACATTTTACCCGTTTCGTCAAAAATAATTAACTGGAGGTCATGTGTTTAGAATGATGCTATCACAACATGAACGTTTTTCGGCCATAAATTGCTCAAAATATTACGTCATGGCCTCAATATATGAATTCATGGCCATGTGTGATGATTTGCAAGGCGTTCGCATGGTGCGCAAACTGGTAGCTTAATGTTGTATACTTGTATATACTTGTAAGTGCGAAACTAAAGAAGCTTTTAAAGTCTTCGCTGGAGCAGACGTTGGGTGCATTTTGGTCAAACTGTTCTTTTAAATGAAATTATTTTGCATTTCCTGTCAAGAGACTTTACAGATAGACTTTACAGAGACTTTTCATAGTATTTCAAGTATATATGTACCTATTTTAAAATGATTTGTATTTTGACCAGACAGACCAAGCTAGTAGACCAATAGTAGACTGTGTAAGTGTGTAAAAGTGTATAAAAGTGTGTGTGAGTGTGTGAACAGGATTACCTGGTGGCGAGGACGGCCCACGATGGAGGGAAACACAGCTCGGGGAGCGTCATCTCCTGCAAACCCTGCCTTCACCAGGCCTGAGCCATTATCACACACCAGAGCTGTGGTCTCTTCCTCGTCGCACATGATTATTCACACTGCCAATGTAATGCACACACACACACACACACACACACACACACACACACAATTTGTAATTTATATAAAACTGTAGTAACTGTGAAGCAATTATTTTGTTTGCCTTGGTTAATTATGAAAGCAGACTTTCATCCTGTTTGATAACAGTGTTGACCTTGTCCTGACCTCATATTACACTATGACATTTTATTCCTTTAACTCCTTTAAGTCTTGTTTTATCATTCAGTAATTCATCCTAAAGCATATTATTCAGTAACTACAACGTAACAAACAAAAAAAATGTTGTGTGTAGCTATAAGCGAGAGGAATTGAGCAGAAAAAGCTAAATAACACTTAAAAAAGCTTGATTGATAAAAGGCGTAAAACAAGCTGAGCTTTGATATTCACTTTATACACAGAGTAACTTGTTAATTCACACATACACACTCATGTATCCATCTTACCTGGGCATAAAAACCGTTAACATAAAAAGACAATCTCATACACTCACCTATGTGACTTAGACAAAGTGGCCTGGATCGCCGACTCCCGTGAGAGAGAGGGATTGAATCAGAGAGAGAGTGAGCCTGCGGTTCACCTCCTCCCTCTATTTAAACGCAACAATGCAGCCGGGCCATCACACGGCTGCCGGACCGCACGCCTTTTTAGGACACGATGCACCCCAGCCACACACCCACGTACACAAAGGTAGACTGTCCGTGGTGTCCCAGGAATTCTGGAATCCATCCCACCACGGCGGCTGTCCATGGGCATTTAATATTAGAAGGTAATTTATTGCCCTGTAGGACAGTCGTCCATACAAAAAAAGAGGTGGACAGTGCACTGGTAGAGAATGGCATGCCGGTATCTGCTATAAATAAAGCAATGGCCAATGGTCATAATGGTGATGTGGCCGTTTGTCTGACGACTGTTGACTGTTCGGGCATTCCAACACGGGTATGAGTGCAACCTCGGCCAGCAGGCCTTCAAAGGAAATTTTTCGACACGGGTACAATGGGTGTGGAGAATACGCCAGAAAGCTAGATCTATTTTCTACAGAGCAGAAGGGGAGGATCTCGCACAGGAAGCAATCGGCTTACAAATGACAAATTTCGTGCTGGAATAGTAACTATATGAGGGCATAAACTCATACACGCACTCCATTTGGCAGTCGGAAGCTTCAGTGTTCTCATATTCATTTTATAACAACATTTTTTTTTTCTGATATCAGGTTTGTGATAGAATTCTAATAGCAATACGATTGGTACTAACCGGTACTTTTCCTTCTCACTGGGGTGGTACACTTAAGGGTCTATCTTTAGTACCTTCAGTGTATCTTTTACCTGGAAAGGTGCAAAAACTGTACCTTAAATCTTTATTCTAAAAGTTAACTAAACTAAAGGTACTATAGGGGTCCTTACAGCCCAATTATCTACTTGAATCATTCATATGTACACTACAGTGACATTACCATGTGAAAGATACAGATTAAAGTGAAAAAAGATGTACCCTTGAGGGTACCATGCCAGTGACAAGGAAAGGGGAATTTTATTACCTTTCCCCGCAAGAATAAATTATTTGGTGTTAACTAAAGAGTACCCAATTTTGAATCTTCGTCCCTTTCAAAGTGTTTTCCCTAATGTCCTTATAAAGTTATCAGGTTGCTTTTAGAGGTCTAGACCCAGATTCTTTTAAAGCTGCCTTGTAACAACCACTGAGGTAGAAATAAATTCAAATCGGGAATGAAACTGAAATGTAAAAACGAAACAAATACAAAACAAACCAACAAAAAGGCAGCCTGGAACAACTGAAACATGCATTTTCCAAACATAGAAAATGCAATTAAAAACATTTAGGGCTTAAATAAATGATTGAATAAATAAATAAATAAATAAATATGTATTAAAGTTTGATTAAAATGCCAAGCCAAGTGCATAAATAGAAAAGCAGAGCTAGCTAAAATGTTCCCATGCCTACTTCAAACCGTAAGCCACAGATTTGGACATTTCATGACCTTTCTCTAGGAAAGAAAACTGTAAAGGGTCAAACATTTGACATTTTTTCTGCCTTACACTTGTGATCCTTGACCTATCTCCACCCCTAATGTCTTTTTAAGGGGTTCCAGAGCCACAGAGCACACCCCCACCACACACACACACACACACACACACACACACACACTTAACCTTAGGCAAACAAGTGAGCCCTTCTGTTAGGATTCCCCTGTGTCCAGAGAGTCATGTGACCAGCTTTTTGGTGGCACTGCTATTGTCCCATAGCTCACATTCTTCTTCACTAAACTTAGAAACAGCTCTTCCATTCTCCGTGACTGCAGCCGTACATATTAATGGGGCAGAACTGAAGGTGACTATATGGATGAGGACGAGTTAGTGTGAGGTTTACCGTCGAATGGGTTCACTCAGTCAGATGATAAATCACGAAAGCACTAGTGTTTAATCCCTAATGTTCAGTGTTCGACTGTATTGATCTTTGTCGAGAAGTGGGAAACAGTTCAAGTAAATGTGGGCTATTGTATGAAGCCCAACTGGTTTAAAGGTTCATAATAATCTCGGATTAGAAAACCGATAACAGCAATGTACATGAAAAATTCTCAGATTGACATCATTTTGAATCAAAATTTTTACATTTTGTTCATTTATTCATAAGAATACCTTTAGTCTGATTTTTATTCTTAGTCATTCTTAGAGGCTTGACAATATTTGGCCCAGGTGTAAGAGCCAGCAATGAGTGTGTTAGTGAAGAACACCTTGACGTGTAAGGAAGACAGAAAGTGTTAATATTTATGAGAGAACTAGTTTGAAACATTGTCAGCAATTTATTTAACAGTAGACAAACATAGAAAATAACATCCAAATATTTGCTCACTGCTAACATAGCTATGTCACGTGGCGTGACAGGAAGGAAGTAGGCAGAATGCATTCGCAGTGAAACGGTGAGCTTTATTTAGAGTGCTGGGTGCAAAGCAAAACAATAGAAACAGAACTCCTAAGCTAAGCTATGCTCACTGACTATGGCTAAGGCTAAAGCTAACTTGGCTATGACTATGACTATGACTGTGACTAGGACTTAGGCTAGAACAAGGCATGAAAACAAGGTCGCTCCGTATAAGTTGTTATATTAGTCATTATACAAATCGTAATCAGCGTTATAATTGAACCGCGCCATGCAAAGCATGGCTAACAGTATATATAGCTGTCCCAGTCATTAGCCGGCAACCGCTAACAGCTGTGCGCACTTCCGTGTACACACATCTGACGCGATGGGGCGAAGACATGACGTCACGCCGGAAGAGGTCCGCGCATGCGCAACAGCGCTCAGCTCGCGGTGTTACTCCGGGAGAACCGTGACAAGCTAACTGCTAGTAAACTACAGTTGTGCTCACATACCCCTTTACATAGCCCTTGCAGAATCTGCAAAATGTAAAAAAAAAAAAAAAAAATGAATAAAATTATAATAATTAATAAGAGGGATCATTAAAATTGCATTTTGTTTCTTTAGTGCTGCCCCGAATAAGCTATTTCAAATAATGATATTTATATATAGTCCACAGGACCCAATAATAACTGAATTTACACAAATGAACCAGTTGAAAAGTTTACATACGTTTGATTTTTAATACTGTGTGTTGTTACCTGGATGATCAACGACGGTTTTTGTGTTTTGTGAGAGTTGTGCATAAATCCATTGTTTGTCCTGAGCAGTTAAACTGCCCCACTGTTCTTCAGAAAAATCCTCCAGGTCCTGCACATTCTTTGCCTTTCCAGCATTTTCTGCATATTTGACCCCTTTCCAACAGTGACTATATGATCTTAAGATCCATCTTTTCACACTGAGGACAACTGAGGGACTCGCTCACAACTATTACAAAAGGTGCAAAAGGTCATGTGGCCTACAGCATACTAATGCTTATAAAATGTAAGTTCGGCGGTTCTCACACGAGGTAAAAGAAATAAATAAACAATCCTGAGTAAACACTGAAGAAGAAAAGCAGAGCATTTGGACTCGTGCTATGTTCCTGTCAGAGGTCATGATAGAAGGATATATGAGGAGCTGAATTACAGTATGTGCTGCCAAAGGAAACGCCTAAAATTCAGCAGGAAAGAAATACAGAAAATGTGTTTAGTTGTGCGAGTCGAAACACATGCTGGAAGCTTCCGCACAGAGAGCGCCATTTTAGGTAACAGCTCCTGTAACAAACTAAGAATAAACTAAGACCTCAGTGGCAGTAAAGCAGTAAAGTTAAAGGAAATGTTTTTTTCTCTTTAAATATATAAAAGCATTTATCTGTAACATTTATAAATGCCCTGAATGTCAAATAAAATGCTGTAGTTTGATAGATATAAGCTAATGTATATAATTGTTGTGCAATTGTGGGGCTCTGCGACTGATTTAACTCCATAGAGTTATTATCGTTCCTAGAGGTCAAAATGGAAACTGCAAGAAGCACTATTAGAGGCCCATTGGGGGAAGTCTCATGCTGCCCCATGCACAAGGAAGAGCAGTAGGCAGGACAGTTAATGATAGGCTTGCCAGGGTCACATTATTTAATCCTACTAATTTGGGAGAGGTTAAAATTACTCAGCAGCTGCCAAGAAGAAATAATCTGAATTAAATAAAATACATTTCTGCGAACAAAGGCAAAGTGTACATGCAGACAGCGTCTGTGATGTACAGAAAGATTTTTATTGCAAGATATATTTCAAAGATTGGGAGAAGTTTAGGGGGGTTGTGGCATGGATAATGTCTGTACATCAGAAATGTGTGTGCATCATGGTGATCTTGTTTCCCACACAAAGGCTGAGGGAAATTTTGTTTAGTTGTTGTTATTGCTAGTTTTTTTTTTTTTTTTTGTGTGTGTGTGTGTGTGTGTGTGTGTGTTTGTGAACTGTAGTTGGGCTGCAAATTTTCCTGAAACTTGTAAACCCTGGTTAATGATATTTCCTCTTCTTAAACAAGCTGCCAGTCTCTGTGTTGTACGCCTGTATGTTGTTGACTCTCAACTGCCTATTATAATGTTACTCTAAAAATTCACTAGATGGTAGAAAATAGCAACAATTAAGTGTGATAGCTTCTCGACTTAATTTTACTTGAGGTTATGTAGTGAACATGCATGGATACATATCAACACACACTTCCCCATAAAATAAAATAAAAATCTCTAAAAGGTTGAGTTAGAGGTTGTGAGATATCTGTAAGGCAAACTAAAATGACAGCTGAGGTGTCCTCTGGACTGAAGGACTGAGGTAACCTCTGCAGGTAGGGGCAGATATGGTTTAGATTTAAAACATCATAAGTCAAGCTGCATGAATGAATAACTGTTCCCAATAAGGTGGTATATAGTAAGAAGAGGAGAAGCCCAAACACAGATCCTTGAAGTCATAACCAGTCATAACGTGAAAGAAAGCATGAACATGATCCCTATGAATTGTCTGCTATTATAGAAACAATAATGTATCAGAATGAATGCATTAATAAAAAACTGTGAATTTAGCAGCACTGTGGTATAGAAGAAATTAATGGAGTCTGTGGAGAAGGGCCTTAGTCAGGGAGGTGACCAAAAACCCGATGGTCACTCTGACGGAGCTCCAGCGTGTCTCTGTGGAGAGAGGAGAACCTTCCAGAAGAACAACCATCTCTGCAGAACTCCACCAATCATGCCTGTATGGTTGAGTGGCCAGACAGAAGCCTCTCCTCAGTAAAAGGCACATGACAGCCCGCTTGGAGTTTGCCAAAAGGCACCTGAATGACTCTCAGACCAAAAACTGAACATTGGCCTGAATGGCAAGCGTCATGTCTGGAGGAAACCAGGCACCACTCATCACCTCTCCAACACCATCCCTACAGTGAAGCATGGTGATGGCAGCATCATGCTGTGGGGTTCTTTTTCAGCGGCAGGAACTGGGAGACTACTCATGATCGAGGAAAAGATGAATGTAGCAATGTACAGAGACATCCTTGATGAAAACCTGCTCCAGAGCACTCTGGACCTCAGACTGGGGTGAAGGTTCATCTTCCAACAGGACAACGACCCTAATTAATGCAGTGTATGAAATATACACGAAAGCAATTCCACTAGGATACATTGATGCAGAATCACTTGATAACGTTTCTGAATTTGAAACTTGTGTGTGTGTGTGTGTGTGTGTGTGTGTGTAATTTTTGCTGATGCAGACATGCCAATCCTGAGCTGTACTACACTCCTGGCATTTTCTCTACATATAGATTACTTCGAATCAATACAACTGAACAGTGCATTCAAAATATTGAATCTTCACATCTCTGGGTTGTCATCGTTTATTTATTTTTTTTTTTACAGTTATTGTTCCTAGCAAATCCATACCCAGAAATTCAATGAAATTATTCTCTGAATCTGCCTCTCAGAGGCCACATGTGGCCGTAGCTGAAGCGAATGCACCATTACATTACGGCTTTACGTGCTAATTTGATCGTTTAATCGTGTAATGGCAGACATGCAACCATTTCAGATGGATGATTACTGTTACAAGATCAACATGATACACTCGGGGAAATAAGAATTGGACACATCAACATGTTTTTTCAGTAGATATATTTCCAATTAAATTTTTCCAATTTTCACCAGACATCAGTATTAACTCAAGAAATCTGGAAATATAAAGAATTCACAACATTAAAGTCTGTGTGCCAAATCTCAAGCTGCTATGGGGTACTAACTAAAGGGTACAGTTAAGTGAAAGAAGAACTACCAGAAGGTTCCACGGTTACCAAAGGTGGCGTCTTTGTTTAACACACACTATTCAGTGCGCTAGTTTCGATTTGGGACGTAGCCATGAGCATTGGACTTAAGGCGTGTACTTAATAAAAGGGGAAACAAATACATCAATCAAATAAATGTAATTAAATTAACAATAAATAAATAAAAGTGAAAAGTAAAGGGTTTGTACATAATTACAGTTAGTAGTTTGGTGCCCTCTAGCGACAAAAAAAACAAAAATCTTTATAATCAATAATTCCGTAAACATCCTAAACGTCACTTCCGGTTACAGTCAGCTGCAAAACATAGGTAGTAGGTCTCAGGCGTTATTTCGTGCAGTGCATTATTTTATGTTAGAACTCGTGCTCGTCCTCCATTTTGTTTCTGTTATAGATACGTAAAAAAAAAAAAATACCGCTAATTATTACCTGCGACTTCAGTTATGAAGGTGAGTCTGAGGAATTGTTTTTGTGCGCATGTACGAGGCTTTGCGACGTTCGCGTTACTAATATTTCGATATAGCGTTCGCGGATATTCTTGACTTAATAGCAAGTGTATATTTACATATTTACGGAAAATATGCCTGCGTGTTTTTGTTTAGTTTGTTTTGTGCTCTAGGATGTTGCGCAAGTATATCGTATTACCATATTGACAAAATGGGTTCAATTCCCAATGCCGCCCTGTTGGAAATGTAGTGCCCTAGGAAGGTGGTTGACACCGCATACGGAGTGCACGATTGTAGGGTGTAGGGAGGTATTTGGGATACAGCCTATGATATAATCTCCAACTATAAAGGGGCTCAGTCTTTTCCCCTCAAACGTACAGACAACATACAACATGTACTCATAAGGAGTGCATTTGCATGGCCAATGAAACAAAATGTATATATTTTAATATCTTTTTGGGTGGACATTAAAGTAAAAATATGTCCATGCGTTATATTATTTAGTTTAGTTTTTTTTTTTTTTTTATTATTTCTGACATGTGACAAAGACCAGCACTGATGAGTAATTGAGGAAGATTGTTTGCTATTTATTTCCCAGGCTGGGTGCTCGTTTAAAAAATAAAAATAAATAAATAAATAAAGCTGGGGAAAGAACCTAAACATGTTTACAAAACTATACATTATACAATTCCTCCTTTTCTTAAGATGTAGAGGACATATTCAGACACACATTTGTGTGTAAAAACACACCGTGTCCTAAAATCAAAGTCCTCGAATCGGTTCGTATTCTGGGCACGCATGCGACAAGTAAAAAAATAAATAAATAAATCTTTTGGCTGGGCTGTGGTGTATCTCAAACGCTTATTCAGGTAAACATTTCCATTCGTTCCGTCCGGATTATCCTACACAGGGTCGTGGGGGAACCTGGAGCCGATCCCTTGGCACAAGGCAGGGATACAATGGACGGGGTGCCAACCCACTGCAGGGCACAATCACACACATCCTTTCACACACTACGCACGGTTTGGAAATGCCAGTCTACACTGCGTGGCTTTAGGAAGTTAACTAGAGTACCTGGAGGAGACCCTCGAAGCATAACATCCAAACTCCGCGCACACGGGCGGAGGCAGGAATCGAACCCCAAGCCCTTCGAGGCAAATGTGCTAACCATTAAGCCACTGTGCCCCCCTTAAGCACTTCCTGTTTTAAAAACGAAATACCGCAGCGTACGGAATCAGTTCAGTGCTCTCAAGTTATTTCATGGGCTTTAAAGGTAAAGCCAGCTTGAAGCCGGAATTTCAGATTTCCAAAATCTGAAGGCGCATTTGGATTTTAGATGTCATTTGGATGATGATATAGTTCCCAGTTTGATTTGTATATATATAAAAAATGTTCAATAAATAGAAAAGTATTGAACTAATACCGAGTGGCACACAAGTAACGTTGCCACCTCACAGCTCCTGGGGTCCCTGATTTGATCCTGAGCTCAGTTTACCCTCTGCACGGTGTTTTCCATGTTCTTTCTGTGTCCACGTGAGTTTCCTTCGGGTTCTCCAGTTTCCTCGCGCAGTCTAAAAACATGCAGGATTGTCTACGTTAAATTGTAGAGATCGACAGATAATTATTTCCCCCGATATTTAAGCATTTTTCCATAATCGGTTATAGGTTTTAGATCATCAGACCCACTGATATTTTTGAGAATTGCTCACAGAACCGCTGTAACAGCCATTAATGTACAAATTAGATGACCCATAAATGTTTGATATATAGTTTAAGCAGCTTGGTGCTTAAACTATATATAACCGACTCATGTAAGTCACATTTACCTCATCGAAGCTTACATATTTATATATATATATAAAAAAAGGATACTTTAGTAACAGTGCACTTTTTTTAAAAACTTATTTTCTGCATTCTTTCAGACGCCTCTATTTATTGGTGTATAAATCATCGTTTTGTTTTGTTTCGTATGAAGGAGGAAGTGAAATTGACAGAATTATTATAAATAACACCACTACTGAACAAACCATTTTATAATTGTGTCAAAAACAGAAGTGAAACAATAAATAAATATCGGTTCTGCATATCGGTTATCATGCAAATCGGTTATAAAAAAAAAAAAAAAAGCAATATCGGTCGAACTTTCTCTCTAGTAAATTGCCCCTAGGTGTACACGTGTGTGTGCATGGTGCCTTGCGACCCATCCAGGGTGCGTTCCTACCTTGCACCCGGTGTTCCCGAGACAGCCTCCGGATCGGCTGCGACCCTGACCAGGCTGAAGCACTTACTGAAGATGAACGAATGAGGGATCTCAGGACAGATAACTATCCTTAAATACTAGATCGGTATCTGATCAGATTTGGCGTATTGTTCCGCCACTGATCTTGCACGCAAACACACAGCTTTTCTTAAAGGAAGTTGGTTTTGCTTAAAGCCAGATTAAAGAACTAATCAGACTTTTTAAATAAAAGGAGAATTGGTGCATTCCTACTGAGGACATAACGTGTTATTTAACGCCGTTTAGGTAGAAGCCGTGTCACTGAAGTTCTCTTATTTGTTAGCTACTTTATTCTCAACAGCTTGACTGGTTGTCATTAGGTGTGAGAGGAAACTTGATGTAAATTTGGCTGAACCGTTTGTTTAAAAGTCGGGTGTGGTGACTGATCCCCCTGCAGGGCCCCAGCGCAGAGAGCCGCGCGATGGAAGTAATGGACGAGAGCACTACATCACCCACTGATCCGAACGGCGACGACCTCCCACCGTACCTGCGTGAAGATCCGCCAGAAGGTACGGCATAAACTTAGAACGTTCCCTCTCTTCCTGAAATGTCGTCTCGGTAGCCAGGAGATCATCATTTCCAAATAGTTGGAAACGTACAGCTTGCACTCAAATACGGACAAATTGGGCCAGAGTGAAATTTTTTGGGAATCGTTATAGTTGTGTAACCTTTAATCCCAGCTGATATTCAATTCAGTGTTATTTGTATAGCGCTTTTTACAGTGGAAGTTCTCTCAAAGCAGCTTTACAGAAATATGTAAACACAGGATACAGATTTTAAGTGTGTGGATTAATCCCAATTGAAGAAAGCCGTTGGCAAGGGGAAAAACTCCCCAAGATAATATAAGGAGGAAACCTTGAGACTCAGAAGGGAACCCATCCTCATCTGGGTAACAACGGATAGTGTGAAAGTAAAAGAGAGTTCATTATGGTTTGTACAAGGAAGTCTTTGTGGAACTAGTCCACTGTTCACCAAAGTAGACCCGAGTGCAAGGCTGCATGTGGTAATTGCAGTCTCAAGGCCATAGCAATATGATCTTGTTTTTACAGTTCATTGTAAGAACGGACAAACTGTTGAACAACCACAAGCTATATGATGAGGCTCGTCCTACAAGTTTAGATATCAGTGTGGAAGTGTTCTAGTACAGGACTGGAACGAACATGTGTATGGGCGATATCGTATCCTAATGTGCTTTTCTCAGACCGCTCTAGGGGTTTTTGTTGTTTGTTTGTTTGTTTGTTTATTTATTTGTTTGTTTGTATGGAAATCTGCCACGAAACACATTAATTGGAGTTATTTTGGAAATATTTGTAATATTGTATATTTAGTGGTGGTTTTCGTTAGCAGTTGTCTGCCACGTGCACGTGTCAGGCCGACATTGCCAGCATAATTACTGTACAGTGGTTACAGTTAATCGGAGGAAACGTGTAAATGATCCCAAACCTAAGGTTTTGTTCTTAGCTCTTTAAAAATACAAATAAAAAGCACAATACCACAAGAGCTTCTTTTCCCACTCACCATTTTTCAGTGAAGTCATATTAATTAGAAACCCAGAACTATAAATGAATCACATGCATGAATATGAATCACATGAAAATGAATCATGTGTAAATGAATCACATGAATATGAATCACATGCATGAATATGAATCACATGAAAATGATTCGCATGAGTATCACATGAATCGCATGAATATCACATGCATGAATATGAATCACATGAAAATGTATCATATGTAAATGAATCACATGAAAATGAGTTACATGTAAATGAATCACATGAAAATGAATCATGTAAATGAATCACATGTAAATGAATCATATGAAAATGAATAAATAAATGCAACAAACTAGAAACCCAGACTGAAAAGGTTCGATCGAACGCAATGCAGCTATACAGCACAGTTACAAAGACTTATCACGGTCAGCTAGTGATCTATGAAACGATGAGCATGATGACATTGATGGCGGTGATGTTAGCATGAAAGTTGAAGCTATTTGAGCAGAAAGTGCAGATGAGGTGGTGAAAGAGCTGGACAGAAGAAAGGACTAAAGCGCTGCCGCATCACTCTCTTCCACGATCAGCAGGTAGTCGAGTGGCATTGTGGGTAACGCAGGTAACATTTTAACCAAAATGAAAACAGAACAACACGGTCATAATTTCATTCCGAATTAAAGATTGCATGTTTGATCATCAAGTTTTTCAGGGTGGATTTTCCCTTTAATTCTTGAAGGTTCTTTGTATTTTCAGTGAATGTTCGTAGGTTTCTGGAGGGGATTCCTATAGTCTGTAAACAATGAATCCGAAAACAGGTGGAGATCTAACTACACGTATGCTTAAGGTCCGTGTTTTATAGGGATGTGATGGTGAGGAAATTTTCCCACCCAGTTAATCGAGGTGTGACAATGCCGGTTTCCCCCTCGCTTATGAATGCCCGCGCTTTCGCATGAGCTGCAATTCGGGGATGGCAATTGCTTTAATTGTGGGTTCGTTATTATTCTTTAATGAAAAACACAACAACAGAACAGCACAATGAGAAAATCGCTTATATTAAACAGAAAGTTTTGAAACCAAATCTTTCGCCATCGTGTTGTCAGTCAGCTCGCCTCACTCTCACTCGTGCTAAATGAAATCTGACTCCTGCTGATCTGTGCCGCGACTCCGACTCGTTCGGCTCGTGCTGAATGTAGCAGACGCGTTCGGTTTTCAATTGTAGCGTCCTTTCTCTAACGGAACTAAATCATTTTTATTGCTACAATAAGACAAAATGGCGGTGGGGGCGGTGCCGCAGTGGGTAAGTGACGTAATCGGTGTTCGGGAACACCGACTAACGCAGCACGCCTAGTCTTTAACCAACTATAAACGCTTTAACGTAAGTTTCTAGCACAGTGTACAAAATGAACACAGCAGCTCTTGTGTGCTTATCCTCTGTGTATCTTACTTTGTTAGATCTCTCTGTTTGAAGCCTAATGCTGATTGTAAATGCATTGATCAAAGGATTTTCAGAGCTCAAGGGGGTGGGGGGGGATGCTTAATGAGGAGATATGTAGTGCTGTTTTCTTGCACAAGATGGCAGTGTGTGTTTGCAAGAGGCACTAAATGCACCGCAAACATACCAGGCCTGCATTCCTTTATTTATTTATTTATTTATTTATTATTTTTTTTATTGAATTTTTCAGTTCATTACTGTTGTATGAATTCCTGTCACTGTCTTCAAAGCCATTGAATCACTTTATCAGCTCACATGAAGTTCATTAGCTGCTGGGTGGTTTGAATCAATATCAGCGATGGAGGTGAGGAGCAGATTTTAACCGGAAGACCTTGCGATTAGATTCCGTTTTCATTTCCAAACCAGAAATGAACAGTGGATGGATTGTTTTGTTGATAAATGAAAGTAGGATTGAATTAGAATGAACATAACTGATGCTGTTGGATTTCACACCAATTCAGCAAGGGTGAGTTTGCATGAGATCATATTGTGTGCTTTAGCCTATTTTTTTTGGTTAGTAGTGGCCCTATATTTGGTACCGAGTTTTTTATGACTCTGATTCAAGTTGCAAGTCGTCCCTTAGTTCTGACTCTGAAGTAAACCTAGTGTTAAGACCCAATGCATTTATGACTCCGCTAAAGCTCTGCTAGAGGATACTGCTGTGTCCAGGCGGCGCTGAGTCTTAAGGGTTGAAGTCGAAATTGAGTTGCTTTATTGGTTGTTTTGTTTTTTTTTTTTCACGAATGTTGAAATTCAAGTTGAAATCTAAATCAAATTGAGAGAAATTAAACCAAGTGGATTTGTGAGTCATGAACATCGAAGTCCAATATGAGCTGTGCATTGTAAGCACTGAAATTTACGTCTGATTTCAAATGGAGTAAAAAGCACTGATCTTCAAGTTAAAACGGATCAAATTGAGGGTCATAAGCATTGGAGTTTAAGTTGAGTTGTGCTTTATAAGCGTTGAAGTTAAAGTCCAGATAAAATTGAGTCATGAGTATTGAAGTCCAAGTTGAGTTGCGAGTCATAAGCTTTAAAGTCCAATATGAGCTGTGCTTTGAAGATCCTGAAATTCAAGTCTGGATTAAATTGAGCGTCCTAAGAATCGAAGTCCAAATTAAGTTGTACACCATGAGCACTAAAGTCCAAATTGGGTTGTGAGCCCTAAGCTTTGAAGTCTGAATGAATTTGTGAGACATGAGCTTTCACATATGATGTATGAATTCAATAATATATTTGTATGTATGAAATCTACGGTAACTTGAGTCATAACTCAGTGATACGAATACCCCGTTTTAAGCTTTTAAATACATGTCGAGTTTAGAGATGCACCGATGCTAAATTTCTCAGCCGATACCTATAACCGATTATTCAGAGCCATTTCACACAAGAGACACCATCTTTACACACCGCATGAAATCGATGTGTTTTCCCGCCCTCTTTTGATCGACAGGATGTAATCGGCCCTGATCATCGGATGGTTTTTTAAACCATCGACCAATGGCCCACAGCGTGAAAAATAGCCTTTATCAGCCGATAGTTTAAAAACATCCGATGATCAGGGCTGATTATATCCTGTCAATCACCAGAAGGCTGGAAATTTCATTGATTTCATGTAAAGAAGATGCCGATGGCCGATAGTGGGGGGGGGGGATAGCCTTTATCAGCGATACATCTCTAGTTGAGTTACAAGTCATGACTTTGAGGTCTGATTCTCAAGTGAATAAGTTCGGGACTCCAGTGAGACTCCAGTTGTAACCCATCAGAAGGAAAATCACTCGAAAGAGAGCAAACCCGTGACGATCTTGGAGGATGCAGTGCATTAATTTGAGCACGATCTTGATTCTGTCCCTGCTCAGATTTCGGTCCTGACAAGCTGCAAAATGGCTAAAAGAGAAAAATGTCTCTTTTAATAAGAAACCTGGTTATTTATATTCCGCTCCTCTCTGAAAGCACATTGCCGTTCGTTGAGAGGTCTGGTGCATCTGCTCTGCGGATGTGTTAAGCAGCGATAGCTGGATTAATCCTGTTTCAATCCATTATTGATAATGAAAAACGATGCTTTCTAGCACTCCTGGGTTTGTTTGTTTTTTTGTACTCTCCTGCGGATTTTTACATCAGTTACTGCATTTTCTTTGCCGCTCCCGTGTATAGAACAACGATCACACTGACGGCAGTTGTGCTTCAAGTAACTTTCCTTGAACTGAAACTTTATATAAATTGCTCTCGGTAGGGTGGTGAAGCGTAGGTGGTTGCGTAACCTTGTCTGGCAGGTCAGATGCCTGTTTTTATCGTGAATAAAAGCTGCACTGAATCAATTGCTCTTTTTTTTTTTTGTGACCACTCTTGTCCTGAAACTGCTCGGAGCACATGTATTTTTTATTATATAGTAAATAATGTAACATATTCATTACCGAGACTGCTGGAAAGTTTCATTTGCCCAGAGATGCTGTCAGACTGTTATGTAATGGATAACGAATGATGAAGGCATTTATGTTATAGGCTGTTCTGTAATGAATAGGATGAGGGCATCTATACAGATATGCTTTATCGATGCAGTTTTGAGCACATCATGTGTAGATGCCTTTGTCTTATTTATCGGCAGGTTCATCCAAATTTACTAGTGGCCGTTTCTGTCCACTTGAGAAGGCAGAGGGTGACTGCAATCCCTTTTTTTGTTTTTGTTTTTGTTTTTTTTGAGGTATTGTGGACAAACATTTTTGTCAAACGCTTCATCACATGCAGGGGGAGAACACTGTGGTCCTGCTCGGTCATACTGATCCGACTGGCTGCTCTGCCAGAACACACACACGGCCATTCTTCCTTCTAAATGAGGACAGTCCCCTGCAGTCTGGTTTCTGATTGGTCATGTGACTTGGCACATTAAAATATTAACTCGAGCCTATTTGACTTTGCCTTTTTTTTATTTTTTTATTTATTTATTTATTTTTTAAGTTAGCTGCCTATATGTCTAGCTTTCTCTTCATCTGTCTGCCTGTCCTTCTGTTTGTCTGCATTTTTATTAATCCGTTTGTCTGTCGGTCTTTTCGACCTTTTTGTTTACTGTATCTAGGGATGCACCGAAACGAAAGTTCTTGGCCGATGCCGAGTATAACGAAAAACTTGGCCAAAGGCAGAATACTGAACACGTTTTTTCCATTTATTTTGCCTATTTTTTTTTTCACCGTTACATAAATTAAATGGTCAAAATGTGCTTTTTTTTACTATTTTGTCTTGCTTTTCGAAGAAAAAAAAAATGACAAAAACTACCATTTCAAAATATTTAACACTGAACATTTTTTCTTCATTCCAGCAGGCATAGGCTACCAACAAGGCACAATAACTTTTAAATAAATAAATGAGTAAAACAAAAACGTGACTTTGATTTCTGCTTTGCCCCGTTTATGCCTGTTTGTCGATCGCCCGACCCTTTACCTGTCTTGACTACCTACGTTTTTTGGATTACGATTTGGATTTGGATAAATCTGTCTTTATCTGCACCTGCTTCCGTACTCTACTCCCTTATGTCTCGCGACATGACCGAATACTCGGGAACAGAAACAAAACAAACGCACGTGTGCACAGTAAACGGTGTGCATCGTGCATGCGCGCGCCCCCTCATCTCGCCGAGCGCGCTGCCGGAAGTGGAGGTCGTGACATTCGCGCGTCTCGTTCTGGTTGCTTGGCCATTTGGTCACGTCATCTCAAACGTCATTGTCCGGTCAAATGTATTCGGCCGAAAATAGCAAAAAAAAAAGAAGCACTTTTGGTGTTCGGCCGAATAATTTCAGTTGTCATCTGGCTAGCTGTCATTTTTATTATTTTTTTTTCCTCTCTGCCAGTCTACATACCTGCTTATATGTATGTTTGTGTCCTATTTGTCTGCCTATTTGTCTTTCTTTCAGTCTGTCTGTCTCAGTCAATGAACCCCTGTCTGTCTGTCTGTCAGTCAGTGTATCGCTAAGTCCATCTTTCTGACAGTCTGTCTGTCTCCGTAGGTCTGTCACTGTCGGTCTCTCTGTCTGTCGGTCTCTCCTGTGAGTCTGTCTCTGTGATCGAGATCGATTGATTGATTGATTTTTATTTATTACTGATATGATTATTTGCATGTTTATTTGCCCAATAACTGATATGCAGAACCTAAATGTATTTATTTATTGTTTTACTTCTGTTTTAGACACAATGATAATGACACCACTGAACTGAACAAATTGTTTTATTTACAACAATCGTCAATTTCACTTCCTCCTTGCATATAAAACAAAACTCTTGCGCATACACTAATAAATATAGGGGTCTGAAAGAGTGCAATAAAAAAAACAGTGTACTGTTACTAAAGTGACCTTTTTCAAAGCTCCAAAGAGGTGAACAGATTATATGACTCCATCAGTTTTTTTTTTCCTATTTAGCAGCAAGTTGCTTAAACTACATCTCAAGCATTTATGTAACGCATCTAATTTGTACATTTAATAGCTGTTACGTTAAATAAAGTTTATTAATTAAAGCAAAGCAAGTACACTTTACCTGTGCACATCCTCCCCTCAGATTTGGTCCTGCGTGCAATTCTCCAAACGTCCTCATGATGGTGCCATTTATCGGTGGATCCAGTATTATAAAACTGATTATGGAAAAATGCTTAAATATCAGGGAAATTATCGGTAAAACCGATTATCGGTCGATTTCTACTCTGCCGGTCTCTCTGTAAGTCGGTCTCTGTCTGTCTTTTTCGATTGGTCTTTCTCTGCTGGTCTCTCTCTGTTGGTCTCTCTACAAGCCTCTCTCTGTCGGTCTCTCTCTGTCTGTCTTTTTCGATTGTTCTCTCTCTCTGTCTGGGTTTTTTCAGTTGGTGTCTCTGTTGGTCTCTCTCGGTGGGTCTGTCTCTGTAAGTTGGTCTCGGTCGGTCTCTCTCTGTCGGGTTTTTTTTCGGTTGGTGTCTCTGTTGGTCTCTCTCTGTAAGTTGGTCTCGGTCGGTCTCTCTCTGTCTGTCCCTCTGCAAGCCGGTCTCTGTCGGCTCTCTCGGTTGGCCTCTCTTTGTAAGTTGCTCTCGGTCGGTCGGTTGGTCTCGTCTCTCTTGGTCTCGTCTCTCTCTCTCTCTGTCTCTCTTGTTTTGTTTCTCTCTGTAAGTTGGTCTCGGTCGGTCTCTCTCTGTCGGGTTTTTTTTCGGTTGGTGTCTCTGTTGGTCTCTCTCTGTAAGTTGGTCTCGGTCGGTCTCTCTCTGTCTGTCCCTCTGCAAGCCGGTCTCTGTCGGCTCTCTCGGTTGGCCTCTCTTTGTAAGTTGCTCTCGGTCGGTCGGTTGGTCTCGTCTCTCTTGGTCTCGTCTCTCTCTCTCTCTGTCTCTCTTGTTTTGTTTCTCTCTGTAAGTTGGTCTCGGTCGGTCTCTCTGTAAGTCGGTCTCTGCCGGTCTTTCTGCAAGCTGGTCTCTCTGTCGGTCTGTGTCTGTTAGTCTCCAAGTCTGTCAGTCATTCTGTCTTTCTGTGTCAGTCAGTTTATCTCTCCGTCTCCCTTTGCCTCACACTCATTATTTTATATATCTGGGCAGAGGCAAAGTGTGAACTAATGGAGCTCAGTCTTGCTTGTTTTTGTTGTTATTTTTTTTCACTCTCTCTCTCTGTTGGTAATGAGGTCATTTTGTGCAGACATTACAGTTTTTGGTGGAGTAACATGAGGCTCTTAATAAAACTGCAAAGTAACCAACTCTCAACTGGCTGCATCAGTTTATTAAAAAACAAAAAAGTGATGGAGGAAGTTGGCTATATTGTTTCTTTTGTTGGTTACTCTGACTCTAGATCTTGTCTGTCTGGATGGATGGATAGGTGGGTATTTTGTCTCTGTTCAACTGGGGAAAAATACATCCAAATGTAGAGCTTGTTTTTTTGTGCAGTTTGAAAAAAAGCATATTTAATATGTGCAGATATTTGGGATTGTACATCATTTGTAATGGATTTCTGAATAAAAACGCAATCGGAGCATCCACGGTGACGTCAGACGTAATGAATCCTGAAAGCTGATCCAAACTTAAAGTCTTCTGAATTTAAATATTTATTTTTTTACATTTTTAAAATCAGTGCACTTTGTAGGCAAATGATTCCGTTTGCGAGGAAAAAAAAAAAAAGTTTAACAGAAACGGCTGCTACATCGACAGAGATGAGCTGTTTAGGAGTGACCCAACTGAAAACACAAACTAATGCAGCTCTGGAAGATTACACTGAGAGGATGCATCTTGATTTCACTGCAGTTGTTCATCTGCAATTTCTCAAGCACCCTTCTGTCTGAACAGTTAGGATGGAAAGACGTAACGTAACGTACATTAACGTATTAATCGAGTCGATAACGGGTGTCGGTCATTAAGAGACGCAAACGCTAGGAGCCTATAGATGTCCTAGCGGTATGAAAGAATAACGGAGATTAGGTGTGAACAGATATCATCGATATTTCAGTTTCTCACGCAGTCTGAAACCTGAGTCGTTTCAGTTTAAAATAACAACATATTGAATAATTAAGGAATATCACACTTTGGGCTGTTCTAGAAAACGATCACCTTCTGATTCATGAGAATGGAGAATTCAACAGTTGTGTGGAATAATTAAGTGCTATTACCTCAGCTATATTACGTCTTGGAGTTAGAGAAGTACTTGAATCTTCATAGACTTGTATACCTTTTGAGTAATTCTGAACATCCTGAACAAACTGCAGCTTCCTCAAGAATCAACTAAAGGGCAGAAGAAAAAAAAAATCACAGAGCTTTACACAGGTGCAGAATGTGTACCTGATAACACACTGTGTTTAACTGGCTCTCTGATCGAACGCCCTTATGAGGATGTCTGGGCTTTATTTGCATCACTAATTAAGTAGGAGGAAGAGATACCCGAGTGGAGGTGTAAAAGCAGCTGCTTCCCGTTACTTCATCTCTCATAGTCGGATGAATTTGCATTTTTTTCCCCCTCTCTACTTCATCTGACTCTGTCCCCCCCTCGTCCCGTCCCCCCCAGTGCTCTTCATGGATGTTTCTAAAAGATGCACCTGTCAAAAGTGGGTAATGTCGAGTATGCGTAAATAATTGGCACGAGCGGAGCACAGCGGCGCTCCCGCTGACTTGCAGAGAAACTTAAAGTCCTGCTGTGCACCTCTGAGCTGTTTTAAATAAATCCCCATTCACTTTGCATCTTGACCTTAAAATCCACATCAAATCTACAAGTGGCTGCTTGAAGCACAGTGGGTGAGCATTACAGCCAGAGGTGGATCGTAATGTTCCCCACTTACCTGGTTGGAGCAGCTTTTTTTTTTGGCAAAAACAAGGTTCAGTTATGGGTTCGTCTCATGATTCTTTCGAAGCATTCTTTCTGAGGTCACGGAGTGTTTTGGATCTTTCAATAACACTCATGCTATCAAATGACATTGTATTGTACAGGATCTGCTCTGTTATGTTCATCAAGCCTCAATGAAGTTATCATAATGATTCCCAGCCTTCAAAGAGATGTCCCTCCAGAGTTGGATGTTTGATTCCCGCTTCTGCCCTATATGCGCGGCGTTTGCGTTTTCTCCTGGAGCTTGTTGTTTCCTCTGGGTACTCTGGTTTCCTCCCCCAGTCCAAAGACATGCTGTAGGCTGATTGGCATCTCTAAATTGTCCATAGTATGTGTGTGTGCGCGTGAACCAGGTGTCCCCTGCCTTGTGCCCCGAGTTCCCTGGGATAGGCTCCAGGCTCCCTGCGACTCTGTAGGATAAGCGGTACAGAAAATGGATCGATGGCTACCGGCTGATCTAGGATTAACCAATCAAGGTCATGGATTTTTCCCATTTCTTTTTGAAAGCTTCTGGCCCAGTAGCTACAGTCTGAGCTCAGAGATGTGGGCGGCTGTGGCACAGTTGGTAGAGCTAGCTGGTTGTCCACTAATCGTAGGGTTGGCGGTTCGGTTCCCGGCCCGGGTGACTCCACATGCCAAAGTGTCCTTGGGCAAGACATTGAACCCCAAGTTGCTCCCGATGGCAAGCTAGCATGGCAGCTCTGCTACCGTTGTGTGTGAATGGGTGAACGAGACACATGTAAAGCGCTTTGGATAAATAAGTTTACCATTTACCCGATATGAAAATGATGGCCGATTAAGTGCAGGAAGAGGAAAGGTGGGGTAGGTCTGGTGGCTGTTAGGTGGTGCAACAGAAAGGGCTCATGATATCCTCAGCAGATCAGGCGTTCAAATCCAGACAAGGTGGATGTAAGTCTTAGTGACTCTAGCCAATCGTGGAAGTTTGTAAGCTCATGTATGCAGAAGAGGGCAGATAGCACTTTCCTCTGAGTTTATGCTGCACTGTAATGCAGCAAGCAACAGTTCAGCAAAGATGCACACTTTAGCCCCAGTTATCCCAATTTGGGAAAACTGGTTAATGGGTAAGGGGCACAGGTTCCAGGCTCAAAGAAATGTACATGTTGATTTGTAAGGTGTCATTTCTCCCTATTGCTAGCATGTTATTTTAATCACTTTCAGTGGAATGGGCATGAAGGCTATTTTATGGTCTATGCCAATTACCATTATTAATATGATAAGATTGGTTGATGGTAGAATACCACCACTGCTACTCCTGGTTAGCATACAACACAACAAAACACAACATAAAATACACATTTTATCCGTTATTATGACTCTTCTAATGCTTCCAATATTGCAGTTTTTTCCCACTTTTTTTTTTTTTTTTTTTACAGAGAGCTGCATCCTCGCTGATTGAACAGCCTTTCAAACCCAAAACCATGGACTTTAATGATGTGAATTCACGTCTCGCATCTGCCTCAAAATATTCATTTGCTGCCAAACTGACCCCTCATCCAACCTCATAAAAAAAGATTCAGAATCCTATTGCGAGCTGTGTTTTCTAACAGGAGTTTTACTGCGCTAGGAGCACATCATGATTCAAACAAAGGTTTCTATTGAACAGCTTATTTCCCATCTCGTTCATTCAGATTGCCCTGTCTCAGTTTCCTCTATTTATCTTCTGTGAGATTCAAGACCGACCTGTTACTGTAAAGCACAGTTAAAAAAAAAAAAAAAAAAACATATACACGGTGGCCAAACGTTTGTGGACGCCGGAGCATCACACCCATATGTGGTTCTTCGCCAAACTGTCGGAAGTCCACATTTGTATAGAATGTCTTTGTATACTGCAGCGTTACAATTTCCCTTCACTGGAACTAAGAGTCCCAAACCTGTTCCAGCTTGACCAGGTCACTGTGCGCAATGCGAGCTCCATGAAGCCATGGTTTGCCGAGTTTGAAGTGGAAGAACTCGTGTGTCCTTCTCAGAGCCCTGACCTCAACCCCACTGAACACTCTCATTTGTTGAATAGCCTCACTAATGAGACGTAATTTGTGTGTCTGCATAAACCGCTTCAGATTGAATGCCCTCTGCTGTTTCTGGTTCTGTTCTGTTGTTTCTCTTCTGTTTATTTCATCCTTTGGTTCACCATGGGTTCATCTAACGCTTCACTTGTGCTGATAAAGTATTGGAAGATCCATTAAGGTGGCAACAGAGATTCAGCTATGCTTTTAAAATGTTATTTTCTCATTCTCATATAGATTTACCGTTTGAAAGCCCCCCCACCCCAGAACTCTTAGACTCCTAGACATTTCGCCACTCTTACGCCAGACTCCATTTGCACCGCAACTCAAATCACGTAATTACTCCTAATTGTCTGCAGAGCCAGAAAGAGGAAGTTATTAGATACAGATTGTACCTTTTAATAGCTGATGGGCACAGATAGTATAGCATACATTAACATTGTCTAGCTATCATTATTATGAATGCTAGTGTTGTCAAGTGAAGTGTTCCTTCCATAGCGAGCTGAAATTAAACATATCCTCTGGTCTGCAGGATATGGTCTGTTATGAGTGGCCACCAAAGAGGACTTTGGAAGTCAGATGAGCTATTAATAGAGTAAAATGAAGCTTTATTGACTTTTCCTGCTCGTGTCCTGTTTGCTGGGGGCTGCGTGAGCCACTCCATCATCCTGACAGATCCAGTGCACATGGATGTGTGTGTGTGCTGTGGTGTGTGTGATGTTCTGTGAAAGTATGATGGATGGGCTGGCGGGCGGACGAGGTGCGAGGCACAGCGTCCACCTGCGTTTTCGGCCAGAGTGGTGTTTGTTTTTTTTTTTTTTTAATCAGGCCCCAGACAGAAAGATGCCACATCGGCATATGCAGCAATCAAAGTGTGCGAGTCCGGTGATGGATTACTGGGAGAGGCATGGGGTGCATACTGTACGGTCAACATTTTCATCGGCCATTATGGCACAGGGTAGAAAGGAACACCTGCCAAGAATGGAAATTTCATCTTTTCTTTGCTCCGTTGTGCACGCCTCCTTCACTCGATCCGACGGGCACGGAGGCCACGTCTCTTTCACTCAATCCAATGGGCACTGAGGCCACGCCTCCTTCACTCGATCCGACGGGCACGGAGGCCACGCCTCTTTCACTCAATCCAATGGGCACTGGGACGCCTCGCTTCTCTCAATCGTGCACGGACACCCGCCTCTTTCACTCAATCCAATGGGCACTGAGGCCACGCCTCCTTCACTACGATCCGACACGGAACCCCGCCTCTTTCACTCAATCCAATGGGCACTGAGGCCACGCCTCCTTCACTCGATCCGACGGGACGCAGGCCACGCCTCTTTCACTCAATCCGGCAGGCGCGGCCCCGCCTCTTTCACTCGTTGCAGGGCACTGGAGCGCCTCCTTCCACCGATCCGACGTACACGGAGGCCACGCCTCTTTCACTCAATCCAATGGGCACTGAGGCCACGCCTCCTTCACTACGTCGGGCCCGCGAGGCCACGCCTCTTTCACTCAATCCAATGGGCACTGAGGCCACGCCTCCTTCACTCGATCCGACGGGCACGGAGGCCACGCCTCTTTCACTCAATCCGACGGGCACGGAGGCCACGCCTCTTTCACTCAATCCAATGGGCACTGAGGCCACGCCTCCTTCACTCGATCCGACGGGCACGGAGGCCACGCCTCTTTCACTCAATCCAATGGGCACTGAGGCCACGCCTCCTTCACTCGATCCGACGGGCACGGAGGCCACGCCTCTTTCACTCAATCCAATGGGCACTGAGGCCACGCCTCCTTCACTCGATCCGACGGGCACGGAGGCCACGCCTTATTTACGTCACTTTCAATTGGGAAATATGTAACGAAGACTAATCAGAACTGAAGCCGTGTTCGTTAATAGTAATAAACATTATTTTTTACATAAACTACATCTCGGAAAAGCAGAAATGTTACGTTACGAGAAGGAGAAAATAAAACGAATTTATTTTTTCGAGATAAGTGTTCAAAGAACAAGGGAAAACACACTGATTTATAAAGTGTTTAAAAATGGAAAATAAATAAGAACAAATGCTATAACTACGACGGGTGTGACTAATCAACTAGTCAAAGATCACCATTTTTATTTTTTGAAGAATGACCCATCATACTTTTTTTTTTTTTTTTTTTTTTTTGTGGAATACTGTGAAACATGTTATCATTTATGTTCTAGCCACTATACACGTTTGCTGTACTACAAAACGGCAACAATCTTTAAACATTACAGCAAAACAACAACAAATGACTCCAGGCCGCAGAATCCGATCGCAGCAAAAACACCATATCTAAAAATAATTACACTGGGAAGAAAATTGATTTTCGTGACAAAAGAATTGTCTCAAAAGTTTTGGTCAGTTCATACTCCAAATACAAATCTCATACAAGTAACGAGTTACAGCACCGAGGCAGAATAACAACAAACGCATTACTGTCCAAATCATTTTCCAGCTCGCAGTTTATGGTTGTTTTTTCGAGCCGTAAGCTCTCTGGGAAATCTGTGTCATTATGGTGCTTTCTGCTGAACTGTAGGAAACGTCCTGCAGCTTCTCATCCATTAACCGCACAGTCACACTGCGGTGTCACACACACTCTGGGCCGCGGCTCGCAGTGCGTCAGGGCCGATACACGTCAGCGCCTCTTGCTGTCTGCTTTGTTATCACGGCTTCGTCACGGAGCCAGAGAGCAGAGAGGGAACTTTTTGGGGGAAAATAAACTCTGAGGCTGAACTTCAAGGCTCCTGCTTTGAGCTCAAGATGTGTGTGTGTGTCTGTGTGTGAGAGAGAGAGAGAGAGAGAGAGAGAGAGAGAGAGAGAGAAAACTGTAGTTTTCAGTCCATGACATATAGAGATGTGGGAGTGAATAATATTAACGAACATCTACACACAAATAATCAATTTCAGAGTTATTGGCACTCTTGTGTTGACTTATTAGATAGATTCTTGTACTATATCTGCTCATTCATGTAATGACGCAGTCATGTGGCAGCAGTGAATAAAATCATGCAGATACAGGTCAAGAGCATCTCAAAACACTCCGTACGTCAGATCTTGAGGCAGCTGGGCTACAGTGGCAGAAAACCACACCGGGTTTCACTCCCGTCAGCCAAGAACAGGAATCTGAGGCTCCACAGGGCACAGGTTCACCGAAACTGGATTCTTGGTCTTTTACCAATCATCAGCTGTCCCGTTTCTGTGAACCTGTCCGGCACTGATGACCATACCGTGGTTAAAGATCACATCGAACATCAGAATGGTGGGTTAAAAGTGAACATTGACTACTATAATTTGCTGATTGGCTCATTGTAAGAATGAGCTGGTATACAGGTGTTCCTATTAAAGTGTCTGATCGTAACCTGGCAGAGGCAAGCAGGTTTTGTGCAGAAACATCCTGGTATTCATGATGCAATCGATCTGCCCCTGAGCGCACAGCATCACAAACCATCACTGATCCACTTGTATATTTTATACACGCGTGCACACACACACACACACACACACACACGCACAAACACACATGCACACACCCCGCGTTGTCACCACTGTGTGGAGTAAGTGTGTTCTCTGAGAGCGCACCAGGCAGCGACCGCATGATGCGGGCTGTTTGATCAAGCGACTCGAATGACGTGAGCTCTCGACTGAAGAAAGGTAGAACGCTGTTTATCCATTTATCTGTGCATTTCACCTTCAGTTGTATCTTAATGCTGACAGGGTGTAGTTATGTGTTGTTGCAGGAGCGGCGCGTGAGGCGTGAAGGATCGTCCTCATCATACGCTCCTTTTATTCAGTGGGATGAGAGGCTGCAGACTTTCTTTTCAGCGCAGGAAGGAGCAGAGCTGAGTCTGAATAGAAGCTGGAAATGATGACACTTCACTAGCCTCTCTCTCTCTCTCTCTCTCTCTCTCTCTCTCTATCTCTCACACACACTCTCACTCTCTCTGTCCGTCTTTTCAGACTATTCTCTTATCACTTTCTCTTTTCCCCCTCTTTCTCCATCTCTCTCTCTTTTTCTCTCTCTCTCTCAAACACACACTCTTTGTCTGTCTTTTCAGACTATTCTCTATCACTTTCTCTTTTCCCACTCTTTCTCTCTCTCTCTCTCTCTCTCTCTCTCCCTGTTTTCAGACACTCCCTCTCTCTCTTCCCCTATCTCAGTGTCACTCTTTTTCAGACCTCCCTTTTCTTTTTGTCTTTCTTTTTCTTTCGGTCTTTCTTTCGTGTCCTCACCCCTCTCTCTCTCTCTCTCATGGTCTTTCTTTCTAGCTATATTTTCAGTCTTCATTTCCATTCTAAATGGAGAGAATTATCAGATAATTAATTGGATAAAATGATATTATATACAGTACAATCAATATTTTCTCTCTCTCTCTCTCTCTCTCTCTCTCTCTCTCTCTCTCTGTGTTATATTTATCTTGCTTACTTGGCTATCCATCTCTCTCCTTTTTTTCCCTTTTTCTTTTTTAATCCTTGTCCTGTATCTCTGTGTGGTAGTCTCAAACCTTGTCTCTTTACCTGCTCCTTCTGTTTATTCATGCTGACATTTGACTTTATCTATGCCTACTTTTTCCTTTATCCGCACTGTATCACTCTATATGTCTTCTCTCTCACTCCCTCACTCACTCATGCTGTTCACAAAAAGGCAATTGGTCCCTCTCTCTCTCTCTCTCTCTCTCTCTCTCTCTCTGTGTGTCATGGTCCATATTACTCCTAGTTTCATTTCTTGTCATGTTTCTTCTTTCTTTCTTTAGAGAATAGTGACAGAATGCTCTGTCTCTCTCTTTCTCTCATGCTATTAATAGACAAATGAGGGTCTGACAGGTGTGTCGAGATGTTTTTCAAGGTGTTTGAGATGTCGTCTTGTCCTCCATGCACTCATCTCTTCCCTGTTAGTAGAGCCCATAACGGTACCTGGCGTCTGTTCCCACGGGGAAGCAAACACACAGAGACCCATTCACTAGTATTCGGACGCTTTGTACAGCATCTTCCGAAACACGAACGTCTTCACGCGTTTCAATGAGGACCGAGGAAATGTGAAGGCAGGTGAAGACGCGCCGAGATGCGTGTCACAGGCGTATCAGTAATGAAGATGGGGGAAAGCTCAAACAGCTGCTCTCCGTATGAGTTCGCAGGCATAAGCAGAGCTGCAGCCAAATCTCCTGAAAGATGACTGCGAAGTTTATTTTGTTCACGACTTGCTTGTGGTCGGCAAAACTCTTTTACCGCTCATCAGCATTCTGCGCAAATCTGTTCTGCAAGACAAAGTGTTTACAGAGAAAGCGTTCGGGGAGAGGCGAGGGGTATGGCCAACTATTAAAAACGGTGTTGTGAAAACAAACATCGGTTCTTTAACCCTTTAAAATTATGGAAAGTAACTTACAACCTTTTTGTTACATAAGTGGAAAAAAATGTCAAGAAACAATGAGCTGTGAGCAGAACTGTGTAATGCGTAGCTCAGTATGTGTATTAAAATAGTCTAGTACTTGACAAAATACACACAATCTGCCATAACATTACAACCACTGACGGGTGAAGTGAATAACATTTTGTTTAGCAGGAAAAATGGGCAAGCATAAGGATTTCACTGATTTTGACAAGGGCCAAAGTGTGATGGCTACACGACTGGGTCGGAGCATCTGAAAAACGGCAGTCTGGTGGGGTGTTCCCAGTATGCCGTGATTAGTACCTATCAAAGGGTTCCAAGGAAGGACAACCTGTGAACCAATGACAAGGTCATGGACACCCAAGGCTCATTGGTGCATGTGGGGGAAATGTTCAGTGCTCTGGGCGATGTTCTGCTGGGATGTGGATGTTACTGTGACACGTACCACCTACCTAAATATTATTGCAGACCAAGTACACCCCTTCATTTCAACGGTATTCCCAAAAGGCAGTGACCCCTTTCAGTAGGACAACGCGCTATGCCACACTGCAAAAATCGTACGGAACGGATCGAGGAACATGACCAAGAGTTCAAGGTGTTGACTTGGCCACTAAATTCTCCAGATCTCAATTCGATCGAGCGTCTGTGCGATGTGCTGGACAAACAAGTCTGATCCATGGTGGACCGACCTTGCAGCTTAAAGGATCTGCTGCTGGGGTTTTGGTGCCAGATACCACAGCACACCTTCAGAGGTCTTGTGGAGTCCATGCCTCAATGGCTCGGAGCTGTTTGGCGGCACAAGGGGAACATACACGATATTAGCAGGTGGTATGTAATGGTATGGCTGATCGGTGTATGTCTGAGTAGTTAGGGGGTAGATGAAAATAGATCATCATGATATTTTGGGGCGTTTCTACAATACCCGATATGTATCATGATATTTAGGTTTGCTAACCAACTGCCAGCAAAACAGTAGTGTTGCATTTAAGTATAAATATAATAGAATATTAATAATGTATATAAAATCTAAAAAATAATTTGTTTCGTGATGCTTTTATTTAATGTTTCCAATTTTTCAAAATAAATGAATAAATAATAAGTAAAGGAAAAATCACAGAAAAAAGATACCACGATACCTGCCATATCTCAGAAAAGTATATACCGTAATTCTCGGACTATTGAGCGCACCTGAATATAAGCCGCACCCGCTAATTTGAAAAAGAACAACAATTTTGTACAAATATATAGGCCGCACTTGTCTATAATCCGCAGGTGTCCACGTTGTAACTATCACGATCCGTGATGTAAACGAAGCAGGACGGATGCAAGTGCAGTTAGGACGAGAGCTTTTATTGAAACAGGAGAGCAGACTCGAGATACAAGAAACAAAACATGACCAACTCAATGAACTAAGCTAACTAAACCAACTAACCTAAACATTAACTATGACATGAAACAAAGACTCTATATCTATACTCTATAAACCACTTCTACATCTATATTCTAAACTAACTCTATACAACTCTAAGCTATACTATCCGCTACTAGCTAGGCCATAAGCTATGCTACGAGCTACTAGGCTATAAGCTATGCTATAAGCTACTAGGCTACAGGCTAAGCTATACGCTATGCTATAAGCTAACTAGCCTTGACATGAACTCAGACATGAACAAGAACTAAGACACATGGCATGAACAAAGACTCTAACTATATTCGCTATCTAATTCTAACTCTATATCTAATTACCCGCGTTGTGTGTGTCATGGCTCCCGGTGTGTGTATATATACACACCAGCCAAACTGCGAACAGCTGCGGGCAATACCAAAACACACGTGACTCGACAACACATGACGATACGGGGCGGAGACATGACGTCACCAATCTGCATTTCTCCGTGTGTTTCCCCTGATGAGGGGGTGAGCATGAAGCGCAAAACGACCGATCTGAAGAATGTAGTGTGAGCTCGTTAGATTTAATTCGAAAACAGTTTCATTGGTCCACTGTGACCTGTTGGGTCATTTCATTGGTCCGATGTGACGAGGCTAAATGTTTTGGCGGTATGAAACCCGTTAGCCCGTAAAAATCCATCAATTAGCCGCATCATCGTTTAAGCCGCAGTGTTCAAAGCGTGTGAAAAAAGTAGCGGCTTATAGTCCGGGAATTACGGTAGTCGTATAGGTACAACACACGAGTAAAATAAAGTCCAAAGAATAATGATTAAAGATGAGAAAATCCCTACCATGTCATTTATATACTTAAAAAATATTTTATTTATATACATGTCCGTATTATTATGTTTAACTAGATAGCTAGCTCTGTATAAATGCATACTTATTACATACTTACGTACTTATTTTTTTGTGCATTTGTATATTTATTTATTGGCCTAGTAGCTTGTTAATTCTTAGTTGTTGTTGTTTTTTTTTGTACTACAAATTACAGAACACATTTATGTATATACACATGCACAGATGGGTGACAAATTTGGCTGCGTTAATACTGTGCGAGGCTTTTTGCTTATTTAAATCAGTTAAATGATCTGTTCAGTTCGATTCGCTGATTCAGTCTTTTGAGTGATTTGGCCAAATGTGCAGCATGTAGCTGTTTAAGGCAGACAGAAAACAGCTTGAGTATGTAAAAATTGTTATTTCAACATGCTTGCTCTGTCTGTTTAAAAAAAAAAAAACCTCATAATTTTTCCACATCCAGCCCAATACGGAGTGTGTACACCGAAACAGCTCGAACAGGACTCGTGGAACTCGCCGAATCGTCTTCTCCTCCGAACGAGAGAGGAACGAATCTCAAGATCAAAACATTAAGTGAAACAGGAGCGCGGATCAGGTTTAGCATGCGCACAATTACGAATACAACTTTTACAACATTTTTCACTTTTTGAAAAACACAGTGATCAAACGTACGACGTAAACGAATAATAATAATAAACCTTATTTTATATAGCACCTATAAAAAGGCCTCTCGAGGCGCTTTGCATAAGACTATATAGGCATGCATTTAAAAAAAAAAAAAAAAAAAGTTAACATGCAGTTCAATTATTAATAGTAATATTAATAATAATAATAATTAAATAACATGAACATGTACAGCAAATCTGTGTTTGATAGCCATGAAGCCCATCATACAGAATGAAAGGAATGAATCCGTCTGACAGTGGACATTACCGGTTCATTCGCCATAATGACTCGTTTAAAAAGACTAAATCATACATCAACAAATGTAATCTAATTAAAATAATCCTGTTCATTGAAACGTAATTAAAATGATTGGGTTTTTTTTTTTTTTTTTCTGCCTTCGATATTTTTAATCAAAAATTAATTGATTCATTTGGCTTCATTTGTCCAATTTAGGCTTGTTTGTGTTCGGATGAGCCTCTTGTCTGTCATTTTTTTTATAAATCTCAGTCTGAAATCGGCAAGAGCTCTGCGCAGCCAGTTAATTCTCCTGTGGGGAAAAAAAATAAAATAAAAAAATCGCTCCGTGCTTTGAAAAGGCAAGAAAAACCAGAAGAAATACTTGCCAAATTTTGACGCATCTTGCCTAATGCAAGTTTAACCGATCGCTGCCATCTGATCCACTTCAACACTAGTTTTATTCGTTAACAATATTTAAAGCATCGACTTATGAATTTCGGTCTACCACGTAAAAACCAAATGAGCACACCTGGTAGTTTTTATGATCCTAATTGTATATTGAGCTCTTCAGTTTGAAGAAGTGTAGCCTTGATATATTTTGTAATCAGGGATCTAGTTCCCTCTCCCTGTTGCATCTGGAGGGAAATCCTAAAGCCATCCTACTCTCTTCATAACGGGTATCATTCCTGTCACATACCTGACTGAACAATAATATGGTGAAACATCTCTGAGATGATACTGCTGCACATTCAGAATGAACTGAAAGACTAAAAAGCATGACTGAAGCTATAGAATGAATTTTTTTGCATTATGAATACACTTTCAGTAGCGTGACCGGTCGCTGCAGGCTGAGAGACTACACATTTTCTCTCTCTCTCTCTCTCTCTCTCTCTCCCTCTTGCGCTTTCTTTCTCTCTTTTTTTTTTTTTCTTCTTTCCGTTCTCTCTTTTTCGTTCTCTCTCAGCCCCCTAAAGCTCAAACAGTACAGATGAAATGTCAGGATGTGGGGCGGAACGACAAACCCGATTTTCCCTAAGTGACATGCTCAGGAAATGGAAAGCATCATCCTCATCGCTGTGGCGTTTTCCCCCAGTGTGCAGCTTCTGACTGCAGGCACTGTGCAGAGCTCTCGGAGGATTGATGAATCTCTCTCTCCTCTTTTTTTTCCTTTCTTTCTCTTTTCACCATACACAGCCAACATAATTCATGTTTATTTGTAAGGTACACGTTAACATGCTTTATATTGTTTGGGGTTTGTTTTTTTTTTTTGTTTTGCACATTATGTTAAGAGTTACCCTTGGCCTCTTAATCGATCCCCTTATTAATCCCCTCTTATCCAGTGACTGACATTTGGTAGATGACCTCCTCTAGGCACGTTTGTGCTGTAAAAAAAAGAAAAAACGTGTCCCCATTTTTAATAATAGATTTAATGGTGCAATGAGAGATGTTCAAAATTTAGAATTTGTCATATTGTTTGTTTAGGTATGTTCTCTAACAATCTCTGGGGGCCTTCCAAGAACTGGTGTACTTTATATTGTGAATACATGACAATTTAATTGCATGCAGGTTTACTCCATTCAACTAATTACAGGATTTCTGTTCAAGACACTAAGTTCAACAGGGGTCACTGCTTACTTAACAAACACCTGTACCCCTGCTCATTGTTGCATACGGTATATTAGAGCTCGACCAATATTGGATATTTGCAGATACCAATAACTAAGTTGGGCATCACTCCTAATAACTCCTTTTCATCGTTGATGTTTTAAAATCGCATCTGAAGTATCCCACTCCGTGCAGAGTGTAGTCTCGCGTGTCAAAAACAAACACCGCTTGGCATCAGTGCTATTTCTTATTTCGCCGTTAGAGGACACTCTTGTACAGTATAATGATGGCGGAGCCATCTCAGCTGGGCCCGCAACCTACACAACTGCGAAAAACTATCTTTGTGGATTATTGCCAATAAGCAGTAGTTTATTGTCAAAACCGATCAATCAGTCAACCTCTACAGTAAATCCAATCATGTAGCAGCAGCACAGTGCGGAAACACCTTGTTGATTAGTGGAGAATGTCCAGACTGGTTCGAGCTGACAAGAAGGCTACGATAACTTAAATAACCACTCTTTATAAGTGTGGTGAGCAGAAACGCATCTTCCGTCAAACCTCTTGTGTAGATTTATAACCTAAAATCCCAGTTAAGTCCATTTCAGATACAGTTTCTAATGCACTACAAACTGTGGAAAAGTTTAAGGGGGGGCTTCTGTAAAGCACTGCATATATTAGTGGGAGTTTGGGCTAAAATTGACTGACATCTTTACCGGACAGGATGCATCGTAACCAAGTATTAGAGATAAAATGTCACATGATTGATCTTTTTTGTGTGTGTGTGTGTGTGTGTGTGTGTGTATCCAGGGAGCTGCTCTTTCAGTGACTGAATGCAATCTATCTGGAGTTCTTGGCACCTGTTTTGGTGTTAACCAGCCTTAGTAAATTATGAAATTGCTGCACATGTATTGTGCTACATCAGAAAAATGATCAAAAAAATGACTGATGGGGTGTTGTGATACATCGCGATGCAGAAATGTGACCATGTGCATCACGGAAATGTGCAAAGACACATCATGGAAATTAGCTATAAATTATGCATCTACTATTATAACGTTCAAACGACTGAGTTTTCACTCTGCACAGTTTATAAACTGTACAGGGGAAAACGTGGACGAATGATGATCAGTCTTTTGTGGAGCATGCCATTATCTGCGTTTGTGAACGAACAACACGCGTTATACATTATACGGTTACAAGACCTTGTTATAATCGGTTAAAAAAAGAACTCTGGTAGCTTTCAAATGACAGCCCTGTCAAATGACGGTCATTTTAGCCAACTTTGGAGCTCTATTTCAGGGGAAAATGGTGTTCAGGCACAGCTATGGAGCTTATTATGTTTAAATTTTATTTTGATTATTTTTAAAATATAGTGATCTATATATTAAACCTTTTGTTGGTAGCAATCTTCGATTAATTTTGAGTTATACAGTCTAAAATGCACATAGTTTTGCATTGTTTATGATTCAGAATAAAAAGGTATAATTTCCTCACTCAATTGTTTTCTAAATATTCTGAGACTCCCATTGAATCCTTACACCCCGAGTTTTATCATACGTCTGTATCATTCGTGTAACATGAGTGTCTACTACAAATCAGTGCATTTTCCTGGAACTTGCCGGTCTAGTGGGACGAGTGAGCTTGCGTTTCTTTTCACAGCTTTTCAGGAGGTGCATTGAAAGGGTGCGACTCATTTCCGCCATCATATCCGGCTTCGAACAATACTTGGATTCAATGACCGCTTGCGCATTGAGTCCATCTTTCCGCAGATAGGAGCTCGCAAATGCATCATTTGAAGCACACATGAGAGATTATTGTTTCACCTTGTTATTTACCAGCACGCTTGCAACTCCATAGTCCACGGAGTCACAGTAACTCGGTACTCTTGAAGAATTAGTTTGAGGTAGACGGATGGGGATATTTGTAAATATTTTTGAGAACTCCTATGCTAGTGCAACATGTCAGAATTGCGAAACTCCTTCATTTAAACATGGCTTGTTTAAAGGTGGGGTCCCACTGTCTTTTCAAAATAACAGCACACACCTTTATTCATGGTTAAAGCTAAATTCGTAATAATAATTTTTGTAAAATAAACGAAATGGAAAATCGTGAGTTTCTCTTACATTTCTAGATCAGGCGACCCCCTCATTGGGCCAGGACCCCTAGTTTGGGAGTGCTTTTACCCATTGTATAAGTGAGCTGATGTTTTTTTTTTTTTTTTTTTTGGTCAATTTCCTTCTCTCTACCCTCATATCTCATATAGAGATGTTCTGTCCTGTGTTGTTGCCTGTTCCCTCGCTCACTGAACATCTGCCTCACCTTCCATCTCTCTCTCTCTCTCTTCAGATATAGGGTGTGATGAACAGTAGATGGACTTTGTCACCTCTCAGAAAGCTGTTGCACTTTGAAAATCTGTCCTATTTTTCTGTTCTAAATGATGCTGAATCTGTAATACCTTCAAGCGTTAGTTTGATAGATGAAGGATAGACGTGTCCAGTTTCTTTGGGGGGTTTTGCTTTTCATCCCGATCTCAAATGTATTCAATCACCCAAGACATGCTCGGTGTGTCAGGGTTGCTTCTTTAGTTTTTAACTAGAGCTAAATGTGTAAAATGTCATTCGACTCAGTAACACCGTTTACACATTAGTCATTGCTTAAAAACCTTTGGGTCATTCATCCTACCTGAATCTGTTGCTCGAGTACAATGACGTCAATCGAAGTGCAGAGGAACAAAAGTGAGTCAGCTTTAAGATGAGGATATGGCCATTTATCGCTTTCTGACCTCATGTAGTGTTTCAGAAACCATAACAAGTCTGAGATATGCGGGAAAAAAATCAGCAAGAAAGTCACACAAAGATGTGCGTGATGAATTGTTAAACAGGTTGACAAGTTAAACAGGTGACGAGTAGCTTGTATTTTCTCTTATGGGCATGTAGCGATTGCTGCCATAATTAAAATGTAAAGGTTTTTAAAGCTCACTAGTCAAACACAAATGAAATAGTTCACTAATCAGTGTGAAAAATTGGTTGCTTGATTTACATGGTATATGCTATGCTTCGAGTTAAATGTACCGGCTGTTAGGGATGTCACGAGAACCGATACTTTGGTACCAAGTCGGTACCAACATTCTTAAAACATGACCGTACTTGTTTTTCTGCACTAGCATTGAAACCGATTCTAATGGAGTTACTGATGCTGCAATTCTTTCGAAACTGAAGGGGGCAGCAAATACACGCAAGTGTTTTGGTCTTTTCACAAGTGGTGAAGAAGAACGCCTACAAGCACATGGGGGGGAGGGGGGGGAACTACAGAAGATTAGCTTAGCTTAACAAGTTTAGCTCCGCCCCCGACTCGTTGAGGAAAAGAGAGGAAAGCTAGTATCGGTTTCCAGTGTGTAACCGATGCTATCGTTCATTTCAATCAAAGCGAGTAAACACCTGGAATTTGGTGAAGCACCTGAAAGTCGGTTCTATATTCTATTTGTTTGAGGCAGATGGCATTGTTGCCGTGAAACCAACTAACGTTATGCTCCATGTAATGTTTGCGATAGCCAGTTATTTGTTAACGACGCTAACGCACTGCAATGTTATAATCTACCTCCTAATGGTCCACCATGCATCGCCATTCAGCCCGCGTCCTGTCAGCTAAATGTAGCCTAATGTCACTAATAATTATTATTAATATAAATCTGTTTGGTCTGCCACCATATCAGTGAATTTAAACTAATGCCTGTATCCAGAGTTAGGGGTGTGTGCGCATGCGCGCGCATTTAGGAGTGCACCCCCATTCATTGTCAGACATTGTTTGATACCTAAAAACCCCCCCCCCTCTCTCTTTTGCAATTATCTGCCAGAAGAGGATGTCCTCCAGGAGAATTTTTTTTATTTTATTTTCATACCACACCATGGTATCAACTTTGGTATCGAGCATCGTGTACTTTTGGTGGTATCGGTACCGACTACTAGATTTTTGGCTTCGTGACATCCCGAATGGCTATGTATAATAGGCTCCAACAATCTGCTACGTCCTTCCAACCTTTATTTACAATGTCTGTTGTAACGTCAAACAGTAAATGGGAATGAATTGCAAGTAAAGACTAAAATTGTAAATGTGGAACTGAAGAAACGTCGGACCACACGTGCATATAGGATTTGGGTTGAGGAATCATTCGAGACAGTCGTCCGGATTTGTTCCTTAACATCATACTTGATTTGGGCGGCTGTGGCTCGGGTGGTAGGGCGGGTTCTCGGCTAATTGCACGGTTGGCGGTTCGATCCCCGGTCCCTCTCCACATGCCGGAGTGTCCTTGGGCAAGACACTGAACCCCAGGTTGCTCCCGATGGCAGGCTAGCGCCTTGCATGTAGTTGAAATTGCAGTTGCATGTACTGAGGAAATGAGCATTTACCTTGCTAGCTATAAGCGTCCATTTCTTGCTAGCTGTGTTTTAGCTTTGTATCTCCCGTGCATACCTAAGGTTTCATTTTTGGCTGAACTGTTGCTTTCTCTTCTTGGACTGTAGTTTTGGTGTGTTCATAGTCTTTGGCTTGTTTTTTTTTGGAGTGTTCACAGACTTGGGCTTCTGATCAGTTTGGAGTGACCGATTTGTGTGACTAGGGTGAAGACTGTCTCAGGATCAGCTCCATTTCTCTCGTATTCTGTTTCTAAAGGCCAGAAAAATAATATCATGACTTGGCCACTAAGCTCCCCTGTAAGTTCTGCGATGCGGCTGAGAACTTTTTCCTTCTGTGAATGTGAGAACAATCGGTTTCGGAAAGAGGACAAGCGTGCGTTTGTCTATCAGTCTGTCCGTTCACAGGATCTCAAATGCACAGAAGAAGCGAGTCTTTTTTTAATAAAAACAAAAGCCTTGTGTCCCGGTTTGTCTGCATTGTTGCATTTTAAATCGGTGTTAGAATTCAGAGCGAAAGGTCAGCTCATATCCATTCTCAGAGGGCCATGCGTGAGCCCGAGGGTTGTGTTTTGATTTTGACCTTCTGCTTTTTCAGGCTCTCCTCCGCGAGCATGTTCAGATCTCTGTCCCTGAAGTGGGTGTAATATTAAAACTGAACAGTGAAGGTAACTGATCAACTGAATGTTTATGTTTATTAGACTAGCCGACACAGCCTTTATCCCCCGGCCAACTGCTGCTGATTACTCACATTGCCTTAATCTTTATCATCTCTCTCTAAACTTCACTTCCTGTATCGAGGTTTCAGTGTATTATTGGGAGATCATGTTGTCTTGATTTGCTCTGGTGCTGAATCAGAGTCCGTATTACTGGCCAAGATTCACTTAGAAGAAACTTGGCAGTTGCTTTCTACTCCGAGTAAGAGAGAAAAGTTAGAAATAAGTAGGTCAAGTCAAATAAATAGTGCAAATTCTGATTCCAGCGTACAAGTCTGAGTGGGTGCGATGTCACTATAAACAATAATGTTCTCATTAGAGAGAGCATTAATACATACCTGTGATTTCCTTCACATCCAGAATGACCGCCAAAGCTGCTGTTCGAGAAATTAAATGGAATTGTGCTCACCTTGTTATCATTATTAACTACTGAGGGAATCCAAGAGCATTCTCTTTCTCATTAGTCCTTTGTCTGAGTGTAAATCGGTACTTGGTTTGCTCTTTGGAAAGTGTGGATAGAATTTGTACGAAATAAAATGATTCAATAATTGTAATTAATGATATTGACTGTGTCCAGCTTTTTGTGCTGACGCACTCTATGGCCAAAACTATGTGGACGCCTGAGCATGACACCCATACTTGGCCTTTTTGCCACAAAGTTGTCCTTGTGTGCTGTAGCATCAAGACTTCGTTGCAACTAAGTGGCCCAAATATGTTCTAACATGACAATGCCACTGTGCACAAAGAAGACATGATTTGCCAAGGTTGGAGTGGAAGATCTCAAGTGGGCCTAGCCCTGAACTCAACAACACTTTTGGGATTAACTGGAACACCGATTGCACCCCAGACCTCCTCACCTGACATCCGTGCCTGACCACACTAATAGAGATCGACCGATAATCGATTTTTCTGATATATTCTTACCAAAATATGAGCATTTTTCCATAATCGGATATCGATTGCTCCACCGATAAATGTGGCTACTTTGAGAATTGTGTGCAGAACCGCCATTGCAACAATGCATCAGTTTTTTTGTTGTTGTTGTTTGCTTCATTTGTTTACATATATATATATATATATATATATATATATATATATATATATAATCTATCTACTCTCTAGGCTGAATAACCTCAAATCCCCACAGACACGTTCTAAAATTGAATGGAAAATCTTCCCATTTTATGAGAATGGAGGCTGACTTTTACAGCATCAAACTCTATATTAGAATAGAATAAAAGTCTTTATTTGTCACATCTCCACTATAGCACAGTGAAATTCTATCTTCACATATCCTAGCTTGTTAGGAAGCTGGGGTCAGAGCACAGGGGCAGCCATGATCCTATGCTCCTGGAGCAGAGAGGGTTAAGAGCCTTGCTCAAATGCCTGATGGAGGCAGCTTGGTGGTACTTGGGCTTGAACCCCCACCAGTAACCCAGAATCTGCCAACACTGCCCCTTTGGAATAGGATGTTCAGCAAGCGCACACACAGATGTCGTGGTCAGGTTTCCATACACATTTGGCAGGCTTTGTGTGTGTGTGTGTGTGTGTGTGTGTGTGTGTGTGTGTGCGTGCTTTGTTTCAGATTTACAGAACACATTGTATTTGTGCAGGACTACAGCCTTCATTTGCACTTCACTTTAAGGTGGGCGTTTGTCAGCTTGCATTTCAAAAAATGCCACCCAAAATGTACTGCATGTTTAATTCACTTCGTGCAGTTGGGCTGAGTCATGTTCTCACTGCAGCTGAACCTTGCTAGGGCTCGATTTATACAAAACCGGTATCACCTCTGTTGCATGGTCTTTGACCAGTCCATCTATCAGTCATGTCTACTTTTGGTCCGAGATATTTTTTTTGATGGCAATTTTTCGACTTCTTTTACTTCCTGATGGTCCTCTGGTCACTTTATTTAAAAAGGAAAAAAATGATCGGAAATCACATCACTACTGACGTATGTTTTCTCTAAGGAAGATATGGTAAGATGTTGATGTTGGTCAGTGTGATCACCTTGTTCAGCTCTCGCCTCAATTTTGGAGAATGTGAGCGCAACCACAATTTCATCTTCATAGGGGCTTTGTTGCTTCCCTAAGTGAAATATGACATTTGCACAATCTGCATTTTTATATAAAGGCAAGCAGCAGTGATTTAAAAACCTGCATGGGTTTTCATTTTCATGTTTCATAAGAGAAGATTATTTTGCTGATGGTTAGGTTTGTGTTTACAGTGGGGGGAAATAACTATCGAACACCTCAACATTTATTTTCAGTAAATATATTTTCTATGAGGTTATTCACATGAAATTCTCACCAGACATCAGGATTAACTCAAGAAATCCAGAAATATAAAGAATTCACAACATTAATGTCCATAAATAATGTAATGTGTAATAAAGTGGAGAAGCCTTTGTTTGTAATGACCGATTCAAGACGCTTCCTGTATGAAGAAATTAATGGGCCACAGTACTCAGGTGTGATTTTTGGCCCGTTCTTCTAAACATATTGTCTTTAAATCTTGTTCAATTGGATTCAAGTCAGGTGATCGACTGGGCCATTCTGACATCTTGATTTGTTTTCCTCTGAAACCAGTTGAGAGTTTCCTTTGCTGTTTGCTTTGGATCGTTGTCCTGCTGGACGGACCACCCACATCTCATCTTCATCATCCGGGTGGATGGCAGCAGATTCTTCTCAAGAATCTCCCAGTAAAGGGCTCCATTCATCGTTCCTTCACTTATATGAAGTCTGCCAGTACCACGGGATGAAAAACAGCTTCACACTATGATGCTTCCACCTCCACACTTCATTTTTAACTGTTGTTAATGACCAGAATATGCATTGTCTCAAAATATCTCATAGAATATCACACCAGTCAGTTGATGACACCTCGCCATTTTATTTCCATCATTAGTTTGTTACATGTATGACATGTTGGTAACTATTTTTACCTTTTTAGCTTTTTTTTATTGTACTTAATAAAAATCTTTTTTATAGACCATCAATTTATAGGAGGTATAATTACTTACAGATTTCAGATGGTTCCTTGCCTTACCTTTCCTTGGAGAACTGCTCTTTCTTTGCATGTTCATTACTTTTTTTCCTGTGTCATTCCGCTTTATTACGCTTAACTTTTTTTTTTTTAATGAACTTTAATATTATGAATTCTTTATAGTTCCGGATTTCTTGAGTTAATACAGATGTCTGGTGAAGTTATTCCCCTTCAATTCTCATTGGAAATTGATGTGTTCAATACTTCCTCCACTGTATGATCTGCAGTCAGCATACTGCCAGTGTAGACTAGTACAATCCTGTTCAAGCATAATAATTGAGCCCTATACGCTGTGGGTTTCGTAGGCAATCTGTTTACACGTACTCACATTTGAAGGTTTTGGAAAACCAGGCAGTGGTTACACTGTTTGGGATTCTGATTTTTATATCCCAGCACTGCCTAGCTGCCACTTGCCGGGTCCATCAGAAAACCCTTCACCCTTAACCCGCTCAGCTCTGTCCTAAATTGTAAGTCGCTTTTAGCCCAGGGAGTAAATGTAAATGTCAATCCTCCTAAGCTTCTGTTACCAATTTATGTAAAGGCGCAACGATGGCTTTAAGACACGCTGTCATGTGCTAATTGTGCAATATGTTTGTGTATTAGTCAACATGTCATAAAATATGTCAGGGGATTGGATAGAAATGGCAAATCTAAGTCAGGATTTTTTTGCCTTTTATTTCCTCAATACTGATGTTCACAAGCAAACTGATGTACCACTATAAAGTGTGCAGCAGAGATTATGTGACAGAACAGCAATATAGCTTAGCCTTTAGAAAGGGTGCCCAGGGGTGGACTCCTCATTAGCTAGCCTTCAAGTAAAAGCTCCAATTTGTTTGTCCAGTCCAATGATTTTGTTACCCAGCTAATTCAATGACATAATATATAGCAAGTTCTTCTATACCCTTAAGCAAGTTAATGCAAAACATCATGTTGGTGGTATTGACAGAAAGTCAGGAAGTTGTTGGGGAACGTTTTAGGTTTTATTTTCATTTAAATTTTTTTACCAGCCATGAAGGTTGGAGCAAACGCATGTTTCCTTCGATACCTAAGAAGCCACATCTTTTTGTACTGCTGCTCATGGTACATCACAGGGCAGCAGTACACACTCATAGGACAGCGCTATCTGCCCTCTTCCACTTACATGAGCTCTCAAACATTAGTGATTGGCTAGTATCGCTGTAGTTGACTCGGAAGAGAGACCATGCCATCCCTTCCACACAGAGAACATTGCCAATCGTGTTCTCTTGTCTTCTAGCCATGGATAGCTGTGGCATTACTGGGATTTGAACTTGTGATCTTCCAAGTAGCTCTCTGGAGTATTCTGTTTTTATTCTTAGTTACGTGGTGGACAATTAGCATTAACAACCAGAAAAAAGTTGGGCCCAAGTGGCACCCAGATTTTTCTGGTTGTTGATCCGATTTATCCACCACATAACTACGAATAACAGCCTAATAGCCTGGACACAGAATCTGCTTGCCCCAGGTGGCAAGGTTAGTGACGTGTTCACTCGACGATGGCACTAAGTAAGGCATTAAGTAAATTTGAACACTTGAAAGTGTTCTCACGGTGAAAGGTTTAACCTTTTGTAGTGTGTAGGCCAAAGCTATGATCGCAGATCGGACTGCACCACTAGCTTGCATCAACTTTATTGGAAATTAAGAACGGGGGGGTGGAGTTACATCAATTGCAGTCAAGTCAATTTAAACCACAATTCCGAGCAAGGATGTGAGACGCACCGTAGGCGACATGCATAACACACAAGCCACCAATGGGTAACACTATTTGGACTGTATTTGGGACCTTTTTGGGAAGGGAACCCCTCTGTTGTAGGTTCCTAGAACGTTCTCCTAAAGGTCCAAACTGAAAATGGAGCTATAATTACAATATATGCGCTTTTTTTTTCAGCCATGTATACAACATACAGCGACCCCACCATACATCATCAGCGTTTTGCTATGTTTCAGCAGAAACGGGTTCATCCGAAATTGTCTTCTGCTCTCCATGTCACATACTTTGAGCTTTTTAGCTTTACATGGTAGAAGAGAAGGCATGTTAACGTAGACGGGTCACACCCATTCGCTCCTAAAAGGTCAGCAGTGAGTGAGCTCTAACGCGGAGTTGAAACACTGACCTTTTCAGTAAGGTGCTCACCAACCTGTCCTGAATCTGAATTTAGACTGAAAATAAAAGTCTGGCTTGTCTTATTCCACTCCGAGTGTGTGCAATCTGCTAAAAGGAAAGCCGATTTAAACAAACCTGGCCACGTTGTCCAAGCTTTAATTGCAATGCACGGTAGCATTAACTCAGTAAATTGCATTTTGGATGCAGGATTGGCCTTTGGCCAGGATAGATTAATTCTGTGTGTGAAGAGAGTAGGCCACTTTGGTCGCTGCCAAGGTTGTGTGGCTTCTCCTAGAAAACCAGCAACAATAGCACTCTTGTTAGGGATTTGTCCCTTTAGATTAGCCACGTCGAGGCCATTATCTTACCCGTCATGTCCCCGAGCTGCCGAACAGGCTCATATTGTTTTTCGTCAGGTTTTTCATTACAGCCAGGCCTCTGTGTTTGCCTCCGCCGCTAGAGTTTGCCATTTGACGGCGTTTCTAATCCTAGCGACTCCGATGTTTCCCATACGGAGAGCTTCTGACACGAGATACTCTTACTCTACTTTCCTCAAGGTGAGATTTTGGGACCATTTTTCTGTTCCGATTCTCACACACGGGGGTTTTATTTTTGTGCTCGCTGCTGAGTGCACAGTCTCATGAGAACGTAGCCACTGAAGGCATTGTTTAGGAACCCACAAAAGCACTCTATAGCTTCAGGATTCAGGTTCAAGTCCCAAACCGTGCCGTGCTGCAGGGTATCTGAGGAGAAAGCTATCGGCTAGGGAACTATGCCGATTTTACTGTCTGAGAGGGGCTTCAGTCAGCCAGGTCATTCAAATATCTAGTAGCTTATTAGATTTGTTGTTAGACCGAAGGTCATTGGCTGAGTCGAGCCTCTCGAATGAATGTCTTCAAGATTAAACCACAAATCTAGCCTGCTAGTGGAGACTTCAATTTTCCAAATCCACCGCTGGCTAATAATTGGTTACTCCATATACATGTATTTTTAATGTAGAGTTCCATTTAGATGGATGCTTGGTAAATAGGCAGCATTTTTTTTTTTTTATGCTGTAATTGCACTCCAAGGTAAGCCTGTGCTATTGGAAGGCAGAATAAGTACAGCTGTTAGGGTTTAAGGTTTGTTATTTTGTCCAAATTGGAAGTGTGCAATGCATCTATTCTGCTTTGGAAAGGGAGTTCAGTAATGATAACCACCTGCTGACCAATCGGATTTGAGAATTCAACAGGTGTCTGGTGTAACGATCCGTGTATGATGTGTTAATCGTTTTGTTTTGTTTTTTTCGAATAGACAGCATTTTTGGTTTGTAATGTAGTTTTTCTTGGCATCCCCTAAAATAATTCATAAAGTTTTGGGTTTTTTTTTTTTTTTCATAAAAAAAATATCCATATTTCACAGCATACAGTCTAGAAATCAAATATTCATGAATCCAAACATGAAAAAAAATTCCACTGCCGTGCGTTCAGAAGTCGACCTGGAAGTAGAACTAGGCTATTCTACAGTACAGACTATTCTCCGGTCAAGATGTGTGCACTGGTGCATTATTCTGTTTTCATTAAAAAAAAAATGATAAAAATGTCATCAGTAAATGCAGAAATATATTTGGGTGATCAAAAGATTGTTAAATTGAACCACCTGGAAATCAAGGACCTGTTTGTTTGTTTGTTTGTTTGTTTGTTTATTTATTTATTTATTTATTTTACAGCCACCATGTCATCCCCCTTTATATTCATCCTCCTTTAAATTCATCCTCTTGCTATTTTTAAAAAGCAAATTAGCATTACGTCAAGCACTAATGACGATCTTTAATCAAACCTTCTTGCTAATAGCTACCTAGTAATTGCTGATGCACATCCAGGTCATTCAAGATCGTTCGTTAATTGTAGTCTCAGAATGAATCTGAAATGATGGGGGGGGGGGAGGAAATACAAGAGGGTTTTTTTTGTGATTAACGCGATAAACGCGAAGTTTTTTGTGAACTAAATAAACAAACAAATGCTAATGTTAAGCAACACAGAATGCAGTTTAATAAGGTTTGGTAACAAATTACATGGCACAAGACTGCTGTACATCCTCATGGTGCTTGTTCTCTGGCCTGTAGTTTGAATGGCTGGATGCAAATGTCGTAGAGAAGTAAGTGACCAAGTAAAACAATTAAGACTAATTATTTAGCACTCCGCTTATATTCTCTGATTAGCTGTGCACTGAACCTGATGCACTGTAGTCTCTTTTAGCACATGCCTCAAACACTAAATTCGAACATGCTTCAACAGCAATTCCTCTACCACACATCCCCCCACACCCCCCACTCTCACACACTTTTGACCTTACACTGTGTTTCGCCCCATGGCGTCTCGAACGTCTCTAACGTTGTGGACGTAGGGATTAAAAATAACAGGTTCAGCAGGGACATGGCTGACACGCTTCCTGCTGTAGAGAGAGCAGAACGGTGACTAACTCGAGCCCACTGAGGCTTTAACATCACCGGGGAAGACCTGATTCTGCTCTTTCTTTCTCTCCATCCAAATGTTGTGCACGTTTACTGCTGTTGTGTCGACTACTCTCATACTCCCGTTCAGCAAAGGCATTCCTGTAACCTTTTTAGTTCCTGCTTCAGAGGAGGTACTATTCTGCAGGAACTATTAAGGTTGATCTCGCTGCCCTGAACGTTCTTTAATGACCAAACCTCATTCTGATTTTACTCAACTATGAGCCCTAAAGCTTGTTTTGTATTAGAGGAATGTTTTCACACAGCTTTTATGTTACATAAACGGGAGTTCAAATTTCCACTGAAGTGTATTTTGTTCACACTTCCTGTTGGTGTTGCTGCATTCAGGGACGACAGCTTCAATTCAAAAGTCACGCCGTTATTTGAGCAGGGATTCGGCTTCCACGGCTGCTTGCTCTAGGTTGATTCTTAGCAGTCCGTTCAGATTATTAAAACCCCCATGCTGCCAGATTGAAAACATCCAAGACAAGGTTTTTCAATAGCACCTAATCTACCGCCTTGAAACATAAGTACTTGTCTTTAAATGGAACCCCGACTATGAAGACTTGTAGGCCTTAACATGCAATAATTGCCCTCTCCTTCTAAAATACGTTGTTCGAAACACATGAAATATGTTCATTACTTTCAAAATCCTGAATATTTAATACATCTTTTGACCTACAGAGGCCGCCGTTATGTGACATGTGCAGTGCACTGAGTCAGTGACGAAAAAGGGGTTGCACTTGAGCACTCAAAAAAGAATTAGCTACTAGCCCCTACAGCAGGTAATGAACACCACACCGTGGTACTTTTGGCTGTAGTTTTCTAGTTCTTGTGTGCTATGGTCCAGGGGATATCTGTAAAAATAATCAAACCTGTAAGCGTCTTGTTAGTGCAATATTTTTTACATTTTTTTCTGTATATTCTCATAATGTAAAACTCCTGTAGAATTAGCCTAAAACGCCTAGCCGAGGCATACCCAAAGTAAAATTAAAGCTGTTCCTGAACCATTTGGAGAACCTGCATGGTTTTGGTCTCTTTTGAAAGGTGGACTAAATATTTTTTTTTTTTTACATAATTGGATTGTTTGAACCTTTGCCAGTGTAAGAAGACTGTTTTTGTCAGGATGTTCTGGATCAGTGGATTACTTCGAGGCTTCATATGAGGTGAGTTGCCTCGGTTTCGTAAGTGTTGGTTTGTATGTCGGTGGTCTGACCGAGACATTGATTATAGCTGCTGTTGTGATTGTATCTCAGAACAATTTATATCAATTGAATCACAAGAATCTTAGCTTTCCAAAGATATGAGTACCTTCGTACACACAAGCTTGTGTCGATGGCATAGATTTGCTCATAACATGGCGATAGCGTACGGGCGGGTCGTCTGACTTTTAACAGGATAGAGTATACGACGGCAATGATGGCTGATTTCTCTAAAATTATTTCTATTAGTATACATTTCATCATAAAACGACAGTTTAATCCATATTCTTACCTTGAACAACAGACGCTGTCAGTTGGCATAGACGTGCGGTTGCTACACAGACGCAACTCCCGCCTCCTCACCTCTCTGATCGTCTTCATTTCGATGTACCTTTTGAGTCTTCTATATTAGCCTCCTCGCTTATGTTGCGCTCGGGTTCAAATTCAAAAGGCTGAAGACGTGTTCGTATCGCTGTAGGGTCGCTGGAGAATCAAGACGGTTGCAACCTTTTGACTTCACTACAAAGAATGCATTGAACCTGTACTTATGTCTGAATACCGATGTGTGCAGTATCAATATTAACTCTCTAAATTTTTTGTGAAATTACTTGTTTTGTCAATTTTTTTTTTTTTTTTTTTTTTTTTTTTTTTTTTTTTTTTTTTTTTTTTTTTTTTTTTTTTTTTTTTTTTTTTTTTTTTTTTTTTTTTTTTTTTTTTTTTTTTTTTTTTTTTTTTTTTTTTTTTTTTTTTTTTTTTTTTTTTTTTTTTTTTTTTTTTTTTTTTTTTTTTTTTTTTTTTTTTTTTTTTTTTTTTTTTTTTTTTTTTTTTTTTTTTTTTTTTTTGAGGGACTGGAGCACAGAGTCATCATTTACTGAAACACTTTTTTTATTATTATTATTTATTTTATTTTTTTTTCATCTTGTTCCATGCACAACCAAGCATTGGATGATATTTCATCATTATTCAAATCTCTGCCGTTTCACATCTGGTATTTATTTATTTTATTTATTTATTTATTTTTTTTTATTCAGAATTAGCATAAAAGCAGGTGAAAAAAGTGCTTGTGTCGCCTTCTCAGCATCTGTCTCTGTCCCTCATCTCCCCCATCCCCCTCGAGTTCTGTAAATCTCCGCGCCAAGTGAGGAGCACAATATTTTGCCCATTAGTTCTCAGCACTACAGAGAGATGATGTGGGTTCAGAGTCATAAATTCAGTAGATGGGAGATTAACGCATTCAGCTGGCTGTCTGCCTCACACTAGAACCCAGTGGTTGGTGATTGGGAGTATGGGATCTCGGGCCATCTGGTTCATCGCTTTAAATCAAACACACCCGTCTTATTTGCAGTAATGCAAGGTGTAGTGTGTATTAAGTGTATGTGTGTCATCAATTTCCATGCAGGGGCACAGATTGGTGCTGTGCATTGCGAATTGTAGTACTCGATAGGATGCGGGAGGAAGCGTTCACTACGTTGTATCAATTTGAACATCAGAGGTGTTTGCATTCGTCTTGGAACGTTCTCAAGTATAACTAAGCATAGAGTATGCCGTAAGAACGGGGCAGTATGATGTGGACAAATGTCCAGTCTAGTGGTTTTTTCATTTACAGTTGCCTGACGGTCAAGTAGCTTTAACGTCCAGAGAAAGAAAACAACCCTACTTCCGTTAACATTGTAACAATCCAACCATTTGGATCAATGCATTGATTTTAGACAATGATCGAAATGAATCGAGGCAACCATTATAAATCGAATATTATCGATTTGAGTGTAAATGGATTATTATCTAAAAAGGACTGGCCACTGTTGTAAATAAATGGGATATTTTTAGAACGCTGTATAAATAGGTTATCAAAGTGATTCGCCTGCAAGTATGGTAGCGGTATCATCGGAATATTGCATTGTTGCGTTCAGAATCGATCGCATCATATCATATATCATATCATTATAGCAGATCCAGTGGACGATTCTCAATCAATATAAACAAATGAATTATTTTATAGCTCCAAGTCGGTTATAAGACTAGTCAGGACAGTGTTGGGTTTCTGTGTTTAGAGTATTGTGATCGAGTATACTTCCTACTGACTTTTGACAGACGATCTTTTCAGAAATCCGCAACCAGCTTTACTTTGAGGTCGCTGATCACGCCCGCATGATTGTCGCATCCTTTTTTTTTTTGCTTTGTTTATAACAGTGTCGCAAAAAATACACCGTTCTGAGCAACGCAGCCAAGTTTTGTTGAAACGTCAGTGTTTTTGTGTGGTGTTGATAGTCCACGTAGAAACGGAAATGATACGAGTTGCGGCTGTGGCTCCGGTGGTAGAGCGGGTTGTCCACTAATCGTAGGGTTGGAGGTTTGATTCCCGGTCCACGTGACTCCACATGCCGAAGTGTCCTTGGGCAAGACAACAAACCCCAGCTCTGCTACCATTGGGGTATGAGTGTGTGTGACTGGGTGAATGAGACACAGTGTAAAGCGCTAGTCAAGTCCAATAGTATCTTTGAAGTTGTCTGCCCTGTAAGAATGTATTAATGCTAGCTGGCTAGTTCACCATAGTTTATTACGCTATTATTTTGGTAAATGGTAAATGTGCACTTATATAGCGCTTTTATCCAAAGCGCTTTACACTGTGTCTCATTCACCCATTCACACACACACTCACACACCAATGTTAGCAGAGCTGCCATGCAAGGCGCTAGCTTGCCATCGGGAGCAACTTGGGGTTCAGTGTCTTGCCCAAGGACACTACGGCATGTGGAGTCACCCGGGCCGGGAATCGAACCGCCAACCCTACGATTAGTGGACAACCCACTCTACCACAGTCGCCATTTTAGGTTTCCAGGCAACCAAATTATGTGACTGGGCAGCACGTTGGAGTTTTCACTTCGCTAATGAAATGATCATTTATGCGTCCATAGATATGATCTCAATATTGTGATAAATTACATTACGCTGTATAGTCAGTATCTCTATAGTGCTGACCATCTCCATTGTTTCTCCATATTACAAGTAGCTGATTAAATTTAAACATCAAATCATATTTTTTTTTTCCCCCTCCTTTTCTCATATTAACTAACTTTCCCTAGTCCCCACTCTCGGCTCACGGCTGTCGTTCCTGCTGGGAGTTTGATGACTCCAGCACAGCGGGATCTAGATGCGCATGAAAATGCTAAGCGTGCTACGTAGTTTCCTCCACTTTCCCAACTTCTCTCTCGCTATAGATCCGTCTCTGTGGATGAGACGGAGCGGAGCTGGTCAGAATATGAATTCTGGTTAAAGGTTGGGCTTGTTCGGGAAAGATTTGCTGTAATGAAGAGCATGAACCCTACTGTTTTAGTTATTAATCATCAGAAACATTTCCTTAAAACTACATAAAAAATACATTACTTAAAACTACTTCCATCCTCAATCGAGTAATAAGAAGTAGTAGTAGTAGTAGTAGTAGTAGTAGTAGTAGTAGTAGTAGTATGCTTTGATGTGCGTAACACTGTTTTTTTTTTTTTTTTTTTTCTGGCGTGATTTCTGGTTTCACTCCATCACATTTGTCGAACACATTTACTCCACCAGTGTCATTTGACTGATGTCGACTCCTGAACATCAGCAGTGGTTTCTGTTCCTAGAAACATCTTGAAGAATGTTGTGCCCTTTTCATCTGAGCTGTAAATGCCACCGCTCTTGTTCGGTAGTTTTCCGCTTTGCTGCAGAATTTGATCGATTCTTAAGCTTCCTGGTGGAGGAGCAAACTGGGCGCTGCAGGGCAGGAAGGCAGTGTGTGTGTTGTGTGTGTGTGTGTGTGTGTGTGTGTGTGTGTGTGTGTGTTGTAGTCTGAGAAATTGAAGAATTCCTGTTACTGATCTGAGCATGTTCACTAATTACAGCACCACAGGATTTGAAAAAGCGCAGGGAGGGTTTCAGCTCCTGAGACCCAAACAGGCTGGAAAGATGCAAATAATGCTGCAGTTTTTCTTCCACTCCATCTCCTGCTGTTCTGAGCATCATGTGTTTCTGCACATCTTTTTAAAGGTGTTCAGAATTTTTTCTTTCTTTCTTTTTCTTTTTTTTTATTCCTTTGCCTTTCCTTCCCTCTTCCCGTTCATTCCTTTGTATGTTCCATCCTTCATTCTTTCTAGTCCTCCTCTTCCTTCATTCATTCCTTCTTCCCCAGTATGTTTGTTCCTTCCTTCCTTTCTTTCTTTCTTTTTCTTTCTTTCTTTCTTTCTTTCTTTCTTTCTTTCTTTCTTCCTTCATTCATTCCTCCATTTGTTTGTTGGTTCCTTCCTTCTTTCCTTCCTTATTTCTGGTCCTCGTTTCGTTCTTCTTTCCTTCCTCCCTTCTTTCCAGCCCCCCTCTTTCTTTCCTTCTTCATTCTCTCTTCCCCTTTCATTCCTTTGTATGTTCCTTCCTTCTTTCCAGTCCTGCTTTTCCATCCTTCCTTCCTTCCTGCCTGCCTCTTCATTCCTTACTTTCTTCCTTCTCTACCTTCATGATGTACAGAATGGTTTAATTGTTTTACGTGTGTGTGTGTGTGTGTGTGTGTGTTCTTAGTAATACTCTTAAGTAGTCGAGCGCATCATTAAGACTCATAAGTGCTCGGACTTCGCTAGTTTGCAGGAGTGCCGGCGTGAGAGTGAGTGTAGCCGAGCTATGATCCTCTGACACCAGGCATGGGGGGTGGTCGGGGTGGGGGGGGGTAGTAGCGGTTATCCAGCACCTAGAGACACTGTGCTGTGTTTTACTGCCTGCTGGAGTAACAGCACACATCTAAAGAAACCATCTATTATAAAGGAAAATTTTCTCTCTCTCTCTCTCTCATTTCTGCTCTGAGTCACAGTGTGGACTTGTGAGTGGGATGTGTATATGCTGTGTTGAATTTTACAATTATATTCCGTCCGCGCTCTGTGTGTAGATGCGACCTCGCAGCAGTGTTAAATGCAATTCAGTGGCCATATTTCATACTTAATATTGAATCATTTACATATGAAGGTTTTCTGTTCCTGTGTTCTTATTTATTTATTTATTTATTTTGCATTTCAGCATGCAATTTTATGTTTATACTCTATATATTGTGCCGTCTAATGTGTGTATAAAGTATAATCTAAGGCAGCATATTTAGTCTAATTGAAAGTTCATGGCCAGTGCTTGGATTTACGTCAACTCGGAAATCCGAGCGAGCGCTCATGTATTAACGCTTCGTTGTACAGTGTAAATGACATTATCAGAGTGTGTGCAGTGACATTTCATATCGATTTTTAGTGGTAGAAATAAGCAGCTAGTTGACAGAACACACAGCATATACAGTCCCCTCTGAAAGTATTGGAACGGCAAGGCCAGTTCTTTTTTTTCTTTTTTTTTTCCCTTTCGTTTATTTTATTTTACTATACACTGAAGACATTTGGGTTTGAGACCAAAAGATGAGTATGAGACGACAGTTTAGTATTTCAGCTTTCGTTTCATGATATTTACATCTAGATGTGTTTAAACAACTTTACAACATGGCACCTTTTGTTTGAACCCACCCGTTTTTCAAGTGCTTAAAAATATTGGAGCATGTGCCTGACTGGAGTTGCTTGTTGTCCAGATGGACATGGGCAGCAAAAATCAATATTTTTTCTGAATAAGACAATATTGTGATTAAGGTGTTTACATGAGTTGCTTTTAGAATATCGGCACACGTCATCATGCCACCACGCCACGCCTTCTGGCGTTCCCTCCAGAATTTCACATATCGACATACGGTTCGTCTTCGTTATGGTCCCGTATACAGTTTTGCGTGTCTTTATTTTCAATTTTTACGAAAGTATGCAGCCGTGCTCTCTTGTTTGCCGTTAAACGGTTGAGCACTGCCGTGTGTGTATACGTGTCCTGTCGCAAAATGCGGTGAAAACTCCCACACAACGTTAATAGTGTCTGTAATACACGTCGATAGTGCGACTAAAACACTAATACTCCACATATCTTTTATTAGGTTTGTGTTTACTTCGAGTATGACTTTAATCGGATTAAGGTCCTCAGAAATCGCTGTTTACATAGTAGTGTCTTAATCGGAGTGTTGTCTTAATCGGGTTAATATTGGATTATTGTTGTCCATGTAAACGTACTGACTTGATAGCTCTGAACGTCTACTCTTGGTTTGAGTACTGGGGTTCGTGTGAGAAGACTAAAGTTGTTGTTAAATAGGATAAACCAACATGAAGATGAGAGAGCTGTCTGTGGGGGGGAGGAGGGGGAAAGCAAGGCATTTTGACACTGAGGGGGGGATCTATCAGAGCCATTGGGCACTGTCAATACCACAATTTGTATTCTCCTGAAAAAGAAAGAAAGCACTGGTGTACTAGCAATCAAACATCAAATAAGTTAGCCAAGGACAGCAGCAGCAGCTGATGACAGAAATGTAGTGAGGGCAAGGGTGAAGGTGTCACAATCCACCATTCGAAGACTTTGAGAGCAGAAATAGAGAGGACCGATTGGTATTGGCAAAGAAATACAGAGATGAGCCACAAATGTTTGGATCTGAAATGAACCTCTCGAAAAGTGATGGAAAGGCCAAAGTGTTGTCGAAAGAATGATTCTGCTCGTGATCCAAAACATATGCGCTCATGGCTCAGGTATGGCAGAGGTACTGTCAATAATCAGTCGCTCCCTCAACATCCTGTCTGGAAGTTAATAAAAACAACAACAAAAAAAATGTTAAAAGCTTGTCATGTTCCAGAGAAAGCGCCAAGCCCATCTGTCATTGAGAGTATCCCGTGGTGGAAAGTTTAAAGCTGCAGCGTTACCTCTGACTGTTTATAAAACCCTACAATGGAAACTAAATAACCAGCTCAGAAGTCTGTACCATCTTAACTAGCAATGATATCTTCCTAATTAATGAATCTCATTCGATCCTTGAAGCTAACTTCTGTTTTGCATACCCGTCCAGATTTGAAAATGCTTCTGAAGAGCTTCCAAGTCTTTCAGACACCGTTCATGACGACAACCATGAACTGTGGGAAGGGGGACGTTTTTAACGAGAGACCTAGCTCGTCAGTGTGTTCATCATTGCTGTGCATGAAATCGCTAAACATTTTACAGTTCGACTTGAAAACCTGGCGAACAGTGACGGTCATATCACGCCACTCCGGCACAGACTATTTTCCCATAACAGCCTGCCTCGCGTGATTTTTTATTCCTCATGAAGCATTTGAAACTGGATGTGACGGCGAGAACGTGACGTGCCCTTCAAACTCATTCCCGGCTTGTTGAGAAGGTGCTTCAAGAAATGTAAGCTCACCTGTCTCACTAGACTGGGAAATCGGTTCACGGAATATTCCTCTGGTTGTTTTAGAGACGTACAGTAATGTGCAAACGTCTTAGGCACCCTGATTTGTTTTTAACACAATTTTTGTCGTCGAGATGTTTGTTGATGATGACGATGATGATGAAGACTTCTGCATTATCGATCCCTAAAAAAAACATTACAGATTTCCACGGCTGTATTTATTGCGGCAGGCCGTTTACTTACGATGCATGTTCTGTGCTTAGCTAGCTCTCTGTTCGTCACATTCCAATGTAGATATCATTAGCTAACCAGCAGGAAATTATTCGGATGTATCTGCTGTTACCCAGCTTCCGTGTCATAGTCGCTGAGAGTAGAGCCAGGTTAACTAAAGTAATGTTGTTTTGATAAAGCCGTGTGTCCATGATTTGAAATATTATCGGAGCAGGTAACTTGTACTTAACGAAGGGGTGTGAGGATATTCTGTGGCACGAACGAATGCGTTTGTAGCTACACGCTGGCCGTATTTATCTCGACCGTTATATTGTAGCTAGCTAGTTAACAGTGCCTCCGCAGATCTTTTAACGCACAGGGCATTGGCCAAAAGTCTAAATTACGTCTCAAGGCCTTCTAATATGAAGGATATACCTTTTAGACCCTTTTTTAATTGACTGCCATTAACACTTGTGTGTTAAATAAAAGCAAGAGTGCTGTGCTGATGTGTAACCATGACAACAGTTATAAAGTGTAAGGTGTACATAAACACCTTTTATAACGGTTGTAAGGTGTCGTATCTTGTGCAATGGTTTGTTTTATTGTAAATCTCCTTATTTAAAATAAAAAGTGTGTGTGTGTGTGTGTGTGTGTGTGTATATATATATATAACAAAAGACAGATTTGTGTTGTATAAGCCTGACCAAGGCCAGAAAAAAAAACAAACCTTCTAGTCTGTAGTTTCTTTCCAAAACCCAAGGTCACTTCACACTCATAATTACAAACATAATAGAAGCAAACCAAGACTAATGTGATACAGGATGCACTCACAAATGAGCTGACCCTGCTTCGCTTATTAGCAATAAACTCGTTTGCCCGCTGCTTTCCTTCTCGCTGCATGCAGTAAACACCAGTGAGAGAGCAGTGAAGCGTCCACACAGCAGGCCCACCTCTCCTCAGCTCAACAACTTTGACCTCCCGCAGACTGTGCCTGTTATTCCGCTGTGCTCGAACGTGTTGGTCAGAAAGAGTTCAGTGAAGTAGCAAGAGGAAATAAAAAAAAGATGGTGTTTCATAAATACTCCCGAACGTGCGTGTGTGCGCGCGCGCGCGTTTTCTGTTTGTTGCATGTTTGCTGCGGTTGAGTCTAGAAGTCACTTCGGTGCATAAATGTATGAAACAATTTCAGATTTTTGAAGATTGAGAAGACACCAGCATCACGATGTGTTCTGTCAGACTGTGCTGATCGTGCCATTTATCAAATGAGACTTTTTAGTAAATATAAGGCAGTGTGTTGATTCTGTACCACACACACACACACACACACGATGTGGTCCCCATCAGTATTTTGGTCCCATGCAAAGATATCAGATTTGTTTACTCCCCTCGGTGCAGTGCTTTGTATTGCTCGGTGTGTTCAGTTCACATGTCTGCCGTTACAGTGTGCCAGAAGAATTAACGGAAGCAGAGGTGGTGATGCTGCTTCGTGAGGTGTGTGTGTGGGACTGAATCTGGTCTGCCTATTACACAGAATGTGAAGGTGAAAGATTTCACAGAGCTGGCCAAAATAGGTTTTTGTTTTTGGGGGGTTGGTGGGAAAATAAGACTCTGAGCAGGTTGAAGAGAAACTGGTTGTGGTCTGGTGGGGCGGGACGGGGTGGGGGGGGGGGGGGGTCATACACCACCCTGCAGGTTTACCAGTAATGTGGATGGAGGAAAGGGTGATTGAGTTGGTGTTTGATGGGAAGGTAACTCTTTGATGGATGGAAGGAAGAGGTGGAGGAATTGAGAAGGTGGGTCATTGGATGTATGGATGGATGAAATGCGAAGGTGAGTGGATAGATGGAAGGGATGAAGCAATGGAAGAATAAGTCAGTGAGTCATTGTTAAGAAAGATTGATGGGTGGAATGAAGGATTGGATTGAAAAGGGGTGGAGGAATTGAAGACTGAGTCACTGGGTGAGGTGGGTGGATGGATTGGTGGGAAGTTGAGTGGATGGATGGGTAAAAGGATGAATCATTTGGTGATTGGATGGATGGAAGGAAGGGGTGAAAGATTGGAAGGATGGGTTAGTTGGTAATGGATGACTGGAAACGATGGTGGATGGATGGTAGGGGCAGAGGAATGGAAGAATAAGTCGGTGGGGGAATGGTGGAGAATATAAGTGGATGGATAGGTGGGAAGTTGCGGGTGAATGGGTGAATCAGTTGTTGATTGATGGATGGGTCTGTGGAAGGATGAGTTGGATTGGATGGATGGGTTAATAGGTGATGGATGAATGGAAAGGAAGAAGGATGGAAAGATAGATGGGTGGGAAGTTGAGTGAGTGGATGGATGGATGGATGGATGGATGGATGAATGTTAAGTGAACTGGTAGAATGGTGGATGGGTAAAAGCTGGATACACAACTAGGTAGTTTGTGTATATAGTAAAAGAATATCAATAAGAAGCATACAAAAATTCAAACCATATTGTATTCCACAATTCTGCATTGCTCAGTGTAATGTATGATGTATTACATATTAATTGTCCATCTGCCGCACATTTGTCCAAAAATGGGATTTATGATTTAGTCAACACCCACTTTAATGCTGTCCAAGTCTAACCTCTCAGTGGATTTCTGATCAAAATCACAGCAGGAAAGATTTTCCATGCGGATGCGTGATTTTTCTGATTAGATTAGCATACATCTGCAAGAGTTCTTCACTTTATGCTAAATAGTACTCTCTGTGTGAAAGATGGTTTCTTGTATGCTGGATTACACACAAAATGAACTCACTCTTCACCACAGCTTAAGAAACGGGTCTGAATATATTTTACAAAACAAACAGAACGATCTTAAATATGTCCTGAAATGTTAGAGTAATTACTGACATTTATTGGCATTTTGTTATAAATGCAAGGTGTCCAACTGCTTAATTTCCTGTGTAATTATCTCCTGTTTTTGTGAGACTTTGGTGTCTGGTTAAAAAAAAAAAAAAAAATTGAGCCATCACAATAGTGTTGCAGGCTATTTTATTTTATTTTTTTTTAAACCGCAGACTGTGACATTTCTGTTCTGTCCTTGAGCTAAGTTTTTAATCTCTCTTCTCCAGTCCAAATATCAAGCTGGAAACTTTTGGCTGGTAATTTTACATTCCCTCCCTCATTACCAGGAGAAAGTGAAATTATAAAGCGGGGAGCAGGCTGCAAAGTCATACAGACCTTTTTATTTTGGCAGCAAGCAAATTTCGATGTCACTTTGACGGGCAAGCTCTAGCATCACATGGCTAATTAACCTCTGGGGGGGCAAGAAATACGCTGTGGATTTCATTCACCTTCACAGGTTTGGTTTAGAATATGGATATTGGATATACGCTGAAGCATAGGAGTGTGCGACGTTTTGATACCTTTCACAATAAAGACAGATGTGTTCAAAAGGTGAACCCTCAAGATGTACAGGTTTGATTTGATCCAAAACAAATCATCGTACAAAGAAGCGTATAAGGCGAATGTAGCTTTAGACCATATTTGTTGAGACTTTAATAGACTTTATTACTGCCGCTACAGTGTTGTGTTGTGAATTTAATGTCGTTGAGCTTTGTTGAAAGTGTGAGGTTTTTCAGCTAGGTAACCACTGATGTTTTGTGGTTAACAACCATGCAATTTGTCATGTTGTTCCATCTCGCGTTCCAACATCGTGTTTGGACAGCTCCGATTTAAAGCAATGAACTGTGCTCTGTCAGTAATCTTCGGCAGCGTCTCATCGATTAATCGAAACTTTCCTTCCATGCAGATTTGGACAAGGACCATCCAAAGAGTGAAGGGGGCGTGGTCTGGAGAATGACGGGCGGCCTCTTTAACCTGACCAGAGGAGCAGTGGGAGCCACTCTTGGAGGAGTGGCCTGGGTGGGCAGCAAAAGCTTCGAGCTGACCAAAACGGCCGTGACGAGCGTCCCAGCAGCCGGGGTGGGATTGGTCAAGGGCAGCGTCTCCGTGGTAACAGGTGGAGTCGGAGCGGTTGGGTCGGCCGTGGCCGGTAAAGTTACGACGAAGAAGAAAGACAAATCAGATTAGCATGGCTGACGGCTCGGTGCACGTTTCCGTCGACGTTTCCGTTACTGTCTGAGCAGGTGTATGGTCACTCTGTTGGGTTTAAGCATTACCAAACAGTACATGATGCTGATCAAGATCAATTTGTCTGGCTGAAGTTGCCCTCTTGTGCCTGACCTTACAAACACATTTAGCACTACAAATGGCAAAAAAGAGCAACTTCTCTATTTACTGCTGGTGTGGGTTTGATGATTGATTGGACTCTCCTACTGTTTGTTTGTCTCATAGTTTCAATTTTGTTTTGTTTATTCTTTGCTTTGCTAATATTATAGTTGAGGGACAGGACCGCTCCACTTACACGAAAGGAAATCACAAATCCATTATGAATTGCACGTCCAATGCTTAAGAAAAACAGACCAAATGTGAACATACGGCGTATTTGTACATTTGGACCAACCAGTGTGAAACCGAAGTATTACTGGATTCTTTTTTTTTTCTTTTTCTTTTTTTTCTTTTTTATGTTTTGTCTCTCATCTGTGGGGGGTGGGGTGGGGGGGTGTCACAAAACATTTGTATCATTTTCCTAATCCAATTATGTATGGGTCAGGAAACTAAAACGAAACGCATGCAGGTCCCGATCCTGGAGAGCACCCCTTTTAATCAGAACAAAAAAATGTTCCAGACACGGAGCATTTATTGCCTTGAAGCGTTGCGTCTTTGACTGAATGAAGGAATGTGATCCTAACGTTTCCCAATAATGCTGAGCCGCATGAGCCAAATGCTATATGATTATTTCCTTTTAAATGGGATATTTTCCTTTCAGATTAGCAGTGAATGAATAAAGGAGATGCTGAATGTCATGTCTACGATTTTCACCAGTCGTGGACACGAATATTATTCTTCACCGCGCATGCAGAAAAAAAGAAAATCACACTCCCATACAACCCCGACGTTTTCATATTGTGATAATTGGCTAAGCCGTCATTTCTAATTGTTGATATCGTATTACCTGGACCTGTCTCACTGGGCAGCACTTACATGGCTGGCTAGCTGATTGACCCACAGATCTTTAATCGGATCAGTAAATCTGCAAGTGCATCGCAAATACAGTCCTTTCCTTACAGTTACAAATCCAAAATTGAAGTCTTCACAATGTTCTCTTTGCGATCCCGAGTCACAAAGGTACGTTTATGAATTACTGTTTACACGTCCAAAAGGATTGCAAGTGTTTCAATTGGAACACTTTACGGTTGTTACATCCGACTGTCGCTAGGAACTAGGGGTGTTAATTAGCTCAGACAGATGCTAGAACATTCCCGAAATAAGGAATGGGAGGGAATGTGAAACGGGGCATAATAGAGTGCAGTGTCCTATACTGTGACTCGAACACTAGAAAATGTAAAGTCAACTTGTTTGTAAACACTTCATCGAGCAAAAATTAAAGACTCGGTCTCAAATAATGTTTGTTGTTTTTTTTTTTTATGTTCAACATGGGAGCTCCACAGCTCGTATGAAATGTTACCCAAAGACTTTCTGCCGTTCGGTTTTCCTGTAACGTGAGACGTAGCCCAGTGGTTAAGTCGCTGTGCTACTGATCGTAAGGTTGTGAGTTCAAATCCTCGCACAACCAGACTATCACCGTTGGGCAGATGATCAAGTCCCTTAACCCCGAACTGCTTTGTCGTATCCTGTCTGAGTTGGATAAAAGCGTCAGCCGAATGTAAACCTGTGAGTAATGAATCGTAAATGAAGTCCAAGATTTGCAGCTAGCAAATTTACTACTGTAGCATAAGTTTGACTTAACGATTTTGTAATTCATAAAATTGCTACTTCATTCACACGCAATTACTTCGGACAGGAAATTAGCTCCGTATCATATGTTGCCTTGCATAATGATTACATTTAAGCAAGAGAATCAAAGAACTCTTCTCTACTCGACCACGGTACATGTTCCGTTTATTGTGTTCCGTTTTTACAGCCGTTTTTTAATCAGCAAAATCGTCCTGGCATGTTTCCACGAGACCAAGAGACCACATTTACTCTGTATCTAATCTGGAGAGAAATTTGATTTGGGATTCTGTAGTTGATCACTGAGCTCAGTTAGGCTCTAAAGTAATCCGTCCCCTCTGCAGCGCACGTCAACAAGATTTGCATCGTAATGCGTGAAAATGCGACAGAAATCAGGTAGACCATGTGGAATGAGATGTAGTTACAGTATATTGAAATTGACCTGCCAGGATGGTTAGGGGAGATCGTTGGGCCACGAATCCAGCACCGATATATTTTTCAAAATATGTTTTCTCCCATCCATCGGAGTTTACGTAGAACTTCTACACAATGTGTTTAAGGGTACTTTTTTTTTTTTATTCTATTTTTTATGAAGTTTCTCCTCCTTTCTGTCTTTTCATACTCGTATTTATCTGATGTCTGCTTTTTTTTTTTCTTTTCTTTTTCGTGTGCACATTTCCTAGCTTCTGATGACGTGTTGCATGCTCCTCCCTCCTTCGCTGTATGCTGTCGAACTGTCTTATCCACCTGTCTATCCATCTCCATGATTTTGGTGAGTGAGCTGTTGTGCTGGAGGCTGTTACTCTAAACCGAACTTTAGAAAAGTCGATTTTTTTTGTCTATTATAGAACTATTTTTGCTAAATTGATGCTGTATTCTTCGATTAAAGCAATTCTGTATTTTAGAGATGTCTGTTGCTTGCGTGTTTATTTATTTATTTATTTGCTCATACATTTCACAAGATATCAAAATGATTGCAACTTGCATGTTAAATACATTAAATACAGATGGGGTTCGTTTTATTTGTGATATATTTTGTGACCTCATTAGCAGGGTAGAAGGGGGTTCTCAAGCTTTTTTTTTTTTTCAACCCTTTAAATGTAATTCGGCTTTCCCCATCAGAACAGATTTATATTTTGTTAATAATCCAAAAATTTGAATATGATAAGGCTCATTATTTAAATGCGTTTTTATTGGTGCCATCGAGCTTTTTATTCTTGAGCTTTCCAACAACAGAGCACATTAGGTTCCCAGTAGACATATAATAATAATAATAATAATAATAATAATAATAATAATAATAATAATAATAATAATAATAATAAACAATTGTTGTTGTAAGCCCACTTGTTTGGGTTATTGAGATTTGGATTGAACCCTATTCAAAATATTTTTAGAAATCACAGACCCCATTTCTATGCTTGATGCATGCTCGGGCATCAACAGATCTCACCATTGAGCTACAGTATAGACAAACACATGATGATGATGATGATGATGATATCAGGCAGCTGTGACAGCCCCCAAGCCTTATGTATAGAATGAGACACGTTTATTCATCGTCCATGAACGCTTTATGCTGGTCAGTGTCGTAGTGGATCCGGAGTCTATCCCAGGAACACCGTGTGTGAGGCGGGAACACACCCTGGACCGGGACGCCTCTACAATGCATACCACACCACACCATACACATACATTCACACCTCGGAGCAATTTAGTCGATATACGTACCTGTATGTTTTTGGGAGGTGAGAGGAAACCGGAGAACCTGGAGGACACCCACATGGACACGGGAAGAAAATGCACAGTAACCTGGAGTCAGGATCAAACCGAGGTGCTATGATGCAGCAGCACTACTTATGAGCCATTAAATCTCATTCTAAATCTAGTCTGGCGCATTTTATCGTTTCTGATGGGTGGCATTTGTAAACAAAACCCAAAAAAAAAATCTAGATTCATATCTATATGTGTTAAATATGTTGGCGGTTTTTCCATTTGCACAAAAAAAAAAAATGTTACAAGCTCCTAATGTGCGAGTCTTCTATTTGCATTTGATCCGTTAGAGATCTACACCGATACTCGACTGTTTACATCAGCACCGTGTAAATACGCATTCTGGAGTCTGTAATCCTCTTGATGCAAGGTAAGAGGAAATGAAGAGAAGATATGATTTCTGTCAAATGCCTACTGCGCATTAATGCTGAATTAAAGGTTAATGCTTTCTGGAGAGGAAAAATGGGAGGGGTTAGTTTTACAAAATGCAGCTAGGTTTCTGTGTTAAACCTATCCGATAAAGCACCGTACTTCAGCGTTCTATTTCAGACTGTAGTAATTGAGAAATGCCGAGAAAATGAGACCGCGACATTCACAGGTTTATTGCATGGTGTTACCGTTTCAGACCTCTGTTTAGCACATGGATGTGTTTTTTTTTGAGTTCCCCACCCACAAACATCCACCTTTTATCAAAGCAATGGGGTGAATACAGGGACTTCATAGCCGGATCAACATAATGAGCACATCTGTCATTCTCAAGTCTACTCCAGGCTGAAGTGAATATTTTGGTTGGTTGGTTTTTTTTTTTGTGCTGTTTGTACTGTGTGACTGCGAGCGATTTTCCCAACTCGATAGTGCAAAACGTGTCGAATTAAGGCAACAGTTGGAAGTGTAGAAAAACAGTTGTAGGTGGGATCACTCGCTACAAAAAGGGTGCAAAGGTCTTGTCCTCAATCAGTGAAAGGGACAAGTTCTTGAGCTCCTCGGGCGAGTTCGCCGCTCTGTAGCCGAGCTCCTCTAAAACCTGCTGACACACCGTCTGTGTGTAATCGACGATGTCGTGCGAGAGCTTGAGCCTCCAGCTCTCGGCGTTGGCAGCAGAGTCCCTCAGAGTACTGTATTTATGTTTCGCCAAGCCTTCGTTGCTTCCTCTGGTGTTGTTCCGAATCCAATCCTCGACCCCTTTCTCCATGGTCAATCCAAGGAAGTCGTAGATCTCGCGGGTCTTTTGGAGGGGCCGGCGTGCTAAATCCTCGTAGCGCACCAACATGTAGCGGCCACGGAGCCATGCTGGACGCTCGGAGGCTGTGTTAATGGAACGCAAGACGTCGTCACATACCGTCATGATCTGGCTCAGGTCGAGGTTGTATGGTTTGCGCCCTGTGGCCCTCCAGATCCTCCAGAGGCGATACGTGTCTCTAAAAGTCTCGATCCTTGATGCCAAGATGCCTCGTGGGTCCCTAACCAGCTGGACAACCTTCAGGTTGAGCCGTGGATCCTCCACTAGAGCGCGGAGATCACCGACTTCTGGGATTCGCACTGTCTTGATCGCCACATGTCGCCGTTCTCGGCAAGACTCGGCCGCCAGGGTCAGGTTGAGGAGGGTGCACTTCCTCACGCACTCGCCCTCATCTATATTCACCTCATTGAGGTTGAAAGCATCGCAAGCAGGTGGTGAGCAAAGAGCCCGACTAGCTCCTCGCCGGAAAAGCTTATCTGTGGTGTGATTAGCAGGCAGAGGTTTGATGTAGCTCTCCAAGAAATACAGGTCGCAATGGTATAAGCTGCGCAAAAGGTCACGGCTTGCTCCAAGCATAACCCTGCGATCTGAAGTGTACCTGCTGTGAGTGAGGTGAGGAAGCAGGGCGTTCTGTACGTGATAGAGCGGCTCGAATAAATAGAACACGTCCGTGTGCTGGTTGAAGAGCTGGCCGGCGAAAGACGAGCCGCTGCGAGTTGTGGCCAGAATGAGAATGTGAGTCTTGGCTCTGGAGGCGTTGTACGGGAAATACGGGAAGTCATCGCAGAAGCGGTCGAACGTCTCCGGTTCCTGAGCCAGGCTGCAGTTTACCGAGCTCGGCACGGGGCAGATCTGAAAGGGCTCGGACGTGAACGTCCTTATCGCGGTGTACTGGATGGCGATGGACGCCAGGCCGAGCAGAATCACAGCCTTCCAGGAACATTGCATGGCTGAGGAACTTCATTTAGACAACGCAGTCTGATTCGGAGCGCATCGGCGAAGGGGCAGCTGAGGGGAAACAGAAAGTGATTAACGAACAGACGAGCGTGAAATAACATCCGTCACGTTTTCACGTGATTAAACACACAAACAAATTCAATAAATGAGAAGTGTGAAATTGCGCACGACTCTCAGTAATGCTGACAGTACTGTGTATCCCTCTTCCGGTCAATAATGAGTCTATGAATATGTTCTTGCATATGACAGGACTCGGGGATGATAAAAACGAGGGGGGGAGGGGGGGATTTTGACACCGCAGGTATTCATCTAACACAGAGTTCATTCAACACGGGATTTAGCTGTGTATGTGCCCCACTAACAAGCAAGGGAAGATTAATTAGACTAGCCTAGCCTACTTAAAACATTTGTTCCACATATGCATGTTGCACATATATAACCTATTGAGGAGCAGAGCTGCACCATTTTCGTAAAAAGAAATATATATATATTTTTTTTTAAATACAAAATTTCTCCTCTACAGTTAAAGTGGAGACGTCCTGCCTGCCAGATTTCTTCAAAGTCCCTTCAATGATGTGACTTCAAGCACCTGTGGAGAGGTTTTATAACGCTTAATAGCTACTCCACATACTGTATAGGCAGTGTGGACCATGCATATAGTGAAAACACCAAGGGTCAATAAATATTCCTATTTTATGGGTTCTGTAGCCAACAATTTGCAGTATTATTATTATTATTATTATTATATATTTTATTATTTATTTATTTATTTTTTTACCGCAGTGTAACGGAATTAGCTACCCTTGGAGAACGCTAAATAAATAAACGAGAGGTCTGATCTCAAATGGCTGCGTGCTCCCTGTATAAGTGCTCTGCGCGGGGTTGGGGATAACAGCGTCCTGCACCCTATGTAGTGCACTACAGACGACACAAAGGACGAATTGGAATCGAGCCACAGACAGCTGCGGAGAATGGCAGGTTAGAAGGGGGGAAGGGGGGGGGGAATCATGAATAAACGGGTTTAGTTGTTTTACTTGCCTGTAGAAGTTATCGCGAAGAGGAGAAGATGTATGAGCTAAAACATGTCTGTTTCCGGTGTCTAGGCTATGTTGTTATAGCAGGTCGTAGAGCTGCGAAGATTTGTCCATATGAATAAAAATCATGCTGTAATCCGTCCTGACGGCCCACAACGAAATGATGTCAGGCATGCATTTCTCCAGACTGGAACAAACAAACAAACAAACAAACAAACAAACAAAACTAGTAATAAAATAACACTCGGGGGAAAAGGTTGAAGATGAAATGATTACGCGCGCGCAGCACCTGTCTGTCTCAGTCCTGGAAGCTTCAAATTGTTGATTTGTCCTCGCGCGCGATGGGTGGAAGGAAGGAAGGAAGGAAGGAAGGAAGGAAGGATGGATGGATGGATGGATGGAGGGAGGGAGGGAGGTTGGAGTGCGCGTGCCGGAGTGAGGCGCGAGCGAGACAGTGCCTGAGTGTGTGGTGAAGTGAGGCGTGGGACTGCGCTGCGCGAGCTCCCAGTCAAGACCACCTCAAACCCCTATAAGGACGCATACAGGCTCCTCCCACTCTGAAACAACGATCTCGTGAGTCAGAGGAGAGGTGAAAAACAGGAGGCAACTTTTCATTCTGTCTTACCCAGAGTGCCAGATACATTCGGGCATTTGGGGAGGGGGTGTTTAGCTAATTCACAAAACTCATTTCCCTTCCCAATGAATCATGTAATCAATAAATTGTATAGCCTGTTGTACAGGTGTTAACAGCTGCATTAATTATATATATATTTATATGTGTGTGTGTGTGTGTGTGTGTGTGTGTTTAGGGGTCCAACACCGAAGGTACTGGAATTACATAACAATTACCTGTTATAGTTGTTAAGGCTTTTTCTTCCTCCTCCTCTTCTTCTTTTTCTTCTTCTTCTTCTTCTTCTTCTTCTCAGAAGGTAGTACACCCTCCCGTTACTTCCTGATCTTCCCAGATCAGCCCAATGGTGGCGCTAGAGTGCAAGCTTATACGTGAGCAGAGTTGGAAACTTGAGTCTGCGCCTTGGACTTGAGTCACGCTTAAGTCGGCCAAAAAACAAAACAAATAAAAGCCCTGCGACTTGACTTGGACTTGTGAACAACTGACTCGAGACTTGACTTGGACTTGAAGACAGAGACTCGTGAACAAAAACCATGTCGTTTTGGTTTGACATTCCAGTTTACGTTCTCTCTTTACTACCCCACACGACAGCATCACACGCCACATTCTTCTACTCATCCCTCATTCATTCACTCATTCCCTAGCAGTATATGCTGCAGCGGCCAATATCACAACGTGACTCATCTGAAGGCGTGTGTTTCCATCACCCAGTGCTAAAGTGCTATTATAGAAATGAACAACAAACAATAACAATATAGCCAAGTCGTACCTTGTTAAAATCTTCATGTCGTTGAATTGGAAAATAATCAATTAATGCAGAGGGAAGTTGCAGTGTTACGCGGCTGTCACGGACTTGCTTGCTGTCCATTTTCAAGAAGTACAAATGTTTCCGTGTCCTTTTCATGTTATTTTCCCCTCCCAAGTATTAGCTACCATATGCATATGATATCCAAGTTTACCAAGTTAAATACACTCTATGCACGATTGCTTCCGCGTTATTTTTATTCGATTTTTTTATACACTCGCTGTTTACAAGAGCTTCTCCAGATTACCACGAATATGTTAATCACATTGAGAAGCAGGCAACTGTTACACCAGTACAACAGTAGTGAAGGAAAAGGGCTTCAAAAATATATATTTCGAGTTACATTACCATATATATATATGGTACTTTAACTCAAAATATATATTAATGTATTATATATATACTAATAATACTATAATAGTTTAATCTTAGTCAAATGAATCGTGCGAAAGAGTTTTGATGCTAGTAGGCCTACACTTCACTATAGTGACACGTTATATGGAAGTAAAGTCGCTGGCTGAGATTCTACTGGAAACACTCGAACAGCCTTCATATATAGAGTCAATTGCATCTATACACTGGGGTTTTGTTCCCGCCAGCGCTCACTGGAAGACTACCTTACCCATCATTGCTTGAGAACTTCAGCAAACTACTGCAACTCAAGTCGCTCAAAATATACAGCACAGTGACATTTTGCACTAAATGACCAAAAAAAAAAGTCATATATTTCCTGAATTTTTTATGAATGCTGTTTTCTTGGAATTATAGGGAGAACTTTTGGATCACATGTAACAGTTGGAAAGTAATAGAAACGAACAAGACGTTCTGTAGAAGTAATCCGTTTTAATCACTGAGCTATCACCACAAAACTTGATAATTATGTTCATAAATGAATCACATGGAAATTAATTACATGTAAATGAATCACATGCATGAATATGAATCACATGAAAATGAATCATGTGTAAATGAATCACATGAATATGAATCACATGCATGAATATGAATCACATGAAAATGTATCATATGTAAATGAACCACATGAAAATGAATTACATGTAAATGAATCAAATGCATGAATATGAATCACATGAAAATGAATCATATGTAAATGAATCACATGTAAATGAATCATATGGAAAATGAATAAATAAAGGCAAAAAAAAAAGTATGTTCATGTATGGTCTCTATGGTTCAATATATCTTGGCAAGATCTAATCACTGGGGGCGCTATTTGTGAGGAGTGATTACATCCTGTATACCGACTGTGGCTCTATTTTACTCTTAATAAGGAATGAAACACATTGTTGGTTTCTAACACCAACAATTTGAGCCAATGTGAAGCAGAGTTAATGTTTCTTTCCCCATCAATCATCGACTTGGAGCGGCTGTGGTGCAGGTGGTAGAGTGGGTTGTGCACTAATCGTAGGGTTGGTAGGGTGACTCCACATGCCGAAGTGTCCTTGGGCAAGACACTAAACCCCAAGTTGCTCCTGATGGCAAGTTAGCGCCTTGCATGGCAGCTCTGCTACCACTTGTGTGTGTGAATGGGTGAATCAGACACAGTGTAAACTGCTTTGGATAAAAGTGCTATATAAGTGCACATTTAACTCTATTTTTTGAGGGATAATATTGTGAGTTTCTGACCAGTGTATTTTGAACACACAGGCCTATTTGTCATGTAAGTGCTTCTTTTTTTTTTGCACTATAGCATCTTCTTTAACTTGTCACACACTTGGTCAAAAGTTTAAAAATGTACTTTTCTTGCTGGACATTGAAGTGATCTGGCACCTTCAATTAATATTTGTCACCAAAAAGAAAAGCAACTTATCTTTTTAAATTATTCATGGTTTTGTGTACTAAATGAATAATGTGTCTGTATTTATTTCTTTGTTGAATATTTCAAAAACCTGAATAATAAACTAATTCTTTATTTAGTGTTGTTTAATAAGAATTAATTATTTGCAATAAGTATTCTTCCAGCACACGGTGACTTAGTGGTTAGCACGTTCGCCTCACAGGTCCAGGGTTCGATTCCCGCCGGGGCCGTGTGTGTGCAGAGTTTGCATGTTCTCCCCGTGCTGAGGGGGTTTCCTCCGGGTACTCCGGTTTGCTCCCCCAGTCCAAAGACATGCATGGTCGGCTGATTGGAGTGTCTAAACTGTCCGTAGTGTATGAATGGGTGTGGGAGTGTGTATGTGATTGTGCCCTGCGATGGACTGGCACCCTGTCCAGGGTGTACCCCGCCTCGTACCCGATGCTCCCTGGGATTGGCTCCAGGTTCCCCGCGACCCTGAAGAAGGAATAAGCGGTTGAAGATGGATAGATGGATGGATGGATGGATGGATGGATGGAAGTATTCTTCCATTTAAGAACCAAAAGTGGGAAATCCATATCATCCACCAAAAGCCAGACTACTTGGTTGTAGGCAACTTTTCTTCCCCCGGTTTTACGTGGCTGCCAATAAATGATACTTACTGGGAGGTTGGAGTTGCACTACGTTAATGTAAATGTTTACAAAATAAAACAATGATTCATTTTCCTCTGCGTTTGCACAAATGAAGATGCTTATTGGCAGGTCTCATACTGCGGTTTATCTCAGTGGCTGCACTTTAAATTTGTTCCTTACATTCATCCAATTTGCATATTTTATCATAAAGACAGACAAAACTAATGACTGATCTTTAAAGGTTATACTACTCAACAACAACCTAAATGTGTGGATCTAGTGATGAAAAGAGAAAAATTAGAAATTAGCAGATACCAGTAGGCAAAAAAAAAAAATGCATAATGCTACCTAATCATATAATGGCATTATAATCAAATCATAATTACACAGTTATATGGTGATAGTGAATCAATGATAGCCTATTTCATCAGACCAGTTTTAAATATCTTCATGAAATCAAAAGCCGAGTCACATAATATCCTACAATTTTCCACATTACTGTCACGACGTGGAAAAAGTATAAGAGTGACGATTTAAAGACCATTGAATTCTAGTGAATATAAATGAAAGGATATTAGCATTTCTGGATCGGCTACTAAAATGATAAAAGATATGAAAAGTCTTTAGAGTCTCGGTGGCTAATTTCTAAAAGAGCTATCTTATAAAAAATGTAGTAATGTAAGTTGAAATGAAATTACATGTTTAACTGTTGGCAAGAGACTATGCATCATATATTATTCATTATTCAGGAAATGCTCATCGTATTGAAACTTATCACCATCTCGTTTTTTTCTCTCTTTCTTTCTTTCTTTCTTTTTTTTTTTTTTTTTTTTTTTTACAAAAAATTGCTATTTCAACTGACACTACATAGATTGGGAGAATGTGTCAATAGTTCATTCATTGGTGTATCTTCAGGGTCAAGGTGGACAAATTCTGGATGGGTTGCCAGCCCATCTCTGGGAAACACACACCCTTTCAGACATTCATTCACACCTGAGACAAAAACAGGAGGCATCGTTTATGTTTTTGGGTCAGAGACAATTAAAATAAAGTACCGAATTCTCAAAGAATTAATGAAATGATACCACAATGCCTAGAGGGCAAAACAGGAGGGAGAGATGCTCATTGCTCATTTATTAGTTTAATTAACATTGGGAATGTGCACCACACTAGCCTTGGAGTTAGGGTATTGCAAAATGAAATTATAGCATGTTAAAATTGAATAGAAATAATACAATGATTCCAAGGTTTTTTTGGATGCCATATACTCTGTATTTTAGAAGGCTTTATTTGTCACATATACATTACAACACAGTGATATTCTTTTTTTCCAGCTTGTTAGGGAGCTGGTGTCTGAGCACAAGGTCAGCCATGATACAGTGCCCCTGCAGCAGAGAGGTTTAAGGATCTTGCTCAAGGGCCCAACAATGGTAGTTTGATGGTGCTGGGGCTTGAACCCGTGACCTTCTGATCAGTAACCCAGAGCCTTAACTGTTGAGACACCAATACCAGCATTCATATATACCCGATTTGATTCACATGTGGTGAAGTCAATAATTTTGGCACAACTTAACTGAAGGTAGCTGTGTAAACCTCTCTTTGATGCTCCAGTGTCCATCTTATGCCACAGCCCAGAACATGTGCTGAGGAGTTCCCCAAAACCTCCTGAGGAGATTTGAACTGACAGGTAACGTGATTGACAGGTCAGCAGATCTGCATCTTTGACCTGGTTGGTTGGATATCAACAAAGCCTTGGTGCGCAATAGAGACCGGAGTCTCCGAGGAGATATCTTATTGAATATAAGAAGAACCTATTGTCTTACAAAAGCATTCTGAATTAAAAATCACTGTCCATACCTTTAATTTCCAGAGTTAGTAGATGTGGCCCTCCAGGAGGGTAGTTGATGACCTCTACTATAAAAACAGCATTGAACTGAATTTTATCTCAGCTGTGAAATGGTTGGTCTTATACTTATACCCTCAAAACCTGAAACTTCTTCAATGAAAGTTTGGAGCACATTTCCTCCTGTCCATAGCCTGGATTTTCTGTGCCTTGATCACTGAACTGATATGAAATAGATTAATATGCGAACTATCTCACTATTAAGTGGCACAGAGCACTAAGCCTAGAGCAAGAGGAAATACATTTCCTCTTAATTAATTCTTCCTTTAGAACTTCAGATGGAGAGCTGCAAGTCTTCTGCCTTTTCTCCTGTTCTGTCTGCTTACTCTGTCATGCTGTGTTTTTTCCTCTTGGTCATGCCAGACTCCTCCGTTTCAAGCGAGATTTTTCTCTCAGTCTGTGCCGCCTATGCAGTCTCAGCAGCTGCCAAATGTGAGATTATGGCTTAGCTAAATCAGTTTTTATCTCTGTGTGTTCAGCGCAACTTCAGTTTCAATCAGGGTGTGTGCTCAAGCATTGGAAGATGTCAGACCCCGAGTATTGGTGTGAAAATGAGTGTCCGATGTCTAATCCAGCCTGGCGAGGGTGGCAAATAAGCTCTCCACACGAAATAAGGCCATGCCGCTGGCCAATTAAACTCTGTGCTGCCCTTCGGAGTGAGCCGTAATGTGAAGAGGTTCAGAGTGTGTGAGTGTTTCAATATCACCCTCTTTAGCATGGCGTGGAGGAATTCGAGGCTAAAGCTCTTTCTTCGAAGGTAGGGTTCATATCAAGTCACAGGCCTTGTTATAAAGTCAGCCATTTTATGAACTATCCCAAATGCAAGAACATCCAGTGTCGTATCAGTACTCTTTATCTTTTCAGAGGTGTGTCGTAATGACATACGAGAGTATTGAGATTATATTGCTACACAATGCACAACTAGTGAACCTGTAATGTGTTGGGGTTAAAGATTGGTCTGCATTAATTTGACCATAATGGACAATGCCGCGATTTATCAAAATACCAACGGAACATTTATCATGAAACTCTATGACATTCTTTGGTTAGAATGTTTCCAAAATGCATTTTAAGATGGTGACTTATTAGAGGGCTTATGTGTATTTTTATAAGCTTCTGTGATATCAGTATACTGATATTGTGCAGCCCCTGTTCCTGGTGGTTGTGTGGATTACCCACAATGCACTGTGAGCCTACAACCATGTAAGCAAACATGTTAGCAGCGAGCTTGCTTGCCTATGTCGGATTCAAATCAAATGAGAACAAAGTCTCGTACGAATATAGACATATTTTCTATAAAGTGTCTGTCTGCAGTCTTTACTTCTGGGAAGTGTATTTACTGAATATTCATCTTATAGGAACGGGGAAATCAATGTTCTTCAGCTGAAGTGTTAGTGGTCATATACACATGCAGCATAGTTCATTATATCCGTAATTTGACACTTTAAATGCATTAAATGCGATCAAATGTAATGTAAGGTGGGATGTAAAAAAAATTCTACCCTATTAGCGGTTTACTGCAGGAGGAGAAAAGAAAGGTAAATTTTATTTTACAATATATTGGCTAGGGTAGCGATTGAATCTTTGCTTCATTCTCAGTCCAAAGCCATGGGTGGATTTCTTTCAGATATATGCTAAGATTATGAAGCTGGTTCTCTCTGAAAAATACTTATTTCAGATTCTTCCTTCTTATTTGGAAATAGTGCATGGGTTTAGTGCTGGTCTGTTTAAAACTGTGCGTTTGTACGGTATCTGTTTAGAACTGTTATCTGTACCAGAATGTAAGAATGTAACATCAAGCACCAATTCCTTTTAAAAGTATATTGAATATATCAATAATGAGACATACAGTGGGCAAATATACAACAAAATTATTGAGACTTATACAACAGCATGCATGCATGCACTGGACTATAAAATGGGAAAATGAATGGTATTGTATTCTCTCTGTGGTCTTAGAGCTTTTCTTTAGAAAATGTCTTTATTTTCTATAGTGTTCCGAGAACAATTGGAGGTTATTGTCTGCTCTTGTCATGCTGAGGCGTAATTAAACCAGAGTGGGACCCCTACGAAGTGAGCAAGTGAGGTTGGTGAAACTCATCAAATCCCTATAATGAAACATCACCGAATTCGCAGTAGGAATCTACTCAAATGTGTTATCACGTCTCATGATATGATGCCGATCAAATACAGCTTCTTTCAGGAGAACGCAACTGACACATTACAATTCCAGGGAGTTTATTTGCTAGAATTGTAACATGAGATTTTAACGATTGTCCTTGTGTAATGTGTGACATGCTTGGATTTTTTTTTTTTTAAATCCCTGCACTTACACTTAAACTAATTCAGGAAGCGTTCTATAAATTATTAAGAATATGACCATTTAAATTGAGACATAGGTACCGAAATCCTGTGAGCAATGTCAATAAATGCATGTCAGTAACTTACCGACTTCATGTGGCAACGATTTCCCGATGCTCACTGATGGATGTCAACACACGAGACAGAATTTCGAGAGAGAGAGGTTCTTTAGTAGTTTCTCGCGTACGAAAAACATATTAAGTAATCTATTATTTAACGTTGATTCATTTTTAATGGTTTACAATTACACGTTCAGGGATACTTTAATATCCTTGCGCACCAGTAAATTGGAGCGTATTAGAGTTATGCACAGAGTCAGAAACTGTATGAGTGAGACATCAGAGAGTAAATCCCTTTATGAGAAAATAGAATTTAGGCTTAAATGGGGTTTAAAAAAAAAAAAAAAAGCAGTCATACATAGTTAACTGGGGGAATAGATAAGTAGCTAATATGATTTCAAAATAGGACACATATTCTTAAAAACAGTGATCAAATAAGAAAAGAAGTGAATCCCTTGTGTTGATATTGTAATTCAGAAGACGTCTCAAGAATCAGGTTACTGGGGTCATCATCACTCAGTTCTATTTTTTCTTTTTTAAATCCACTTTGAAAGACGTGATTATTAATCTTCAATGGCTTCCAAAATTTTATCTTAGGAATTATTATTTTTTTTTGTTAGTTTGGTCTTATCAAAACCTCTTAGTCATTCTAACTTCGGTTAACAGTTTCTTGCATTACCCATAATGCCAATTTCACTACCCGTGGTGTAGTGGGATTGAACCTGCACTTCATCACAGCATACAGAGATGCTCATACAGGTCAAGTTTCAAAAAATGTTTGTAGATCGCTAACTGGCTGCATTGCAATTGGGACTTTGATTCCAGTGTTTGGTGTCTCCACTACTTCTGTGTTGGATTTCTCATTAATATGGAAAATGGTGAGTGATAAAAGCTCTTTTCTTTTTAAGAGCTAACAGCAAAACATGACTTTTATCCATTCTGTTTGAGATTAGTGTTTTTTCTGAGATTAAACTCCAGGCTAACTGCGCTAGCAATGTGGCAGATGATCGCCAACTTCTCACGAGAATGGTGAAAATACAGCACCAACCAACAAATTAGCAGTGGAATCACGAAGCACATTGCAAATATTTCATTATGAACCTATTTAATGTGTTTCAGGGTGAAGTTTTCCTTTACGGCCAAGACTGGACGTTGAGTAAATCTTCAACTATTTATCTCTTTATTTGGATTGGATTCTGCATCACGTTTCATTTACTTTTGGCTAAAGTTGTCTGGCAAATGGACTTGTATCAAGTCATGCCAAGTCATTTGTGTCAGTTGGTAACGTCAGCCATTGTTCTGTGTGTTTCCTGATTTAAAATCTTTAATTATTCCATTAAAAACCACTCCAGATTCCACCAAATATCACTCAGAGATATCTCTGAGAACTTGAACACTCAGCCCTGCTCCACTGTGCCATATGAATTGCCAGAAGGTCTTTAGTGGACCTGTTCCAATTGGCACTGTTAGAAGGGCTGTAGGGGCCGTGAGGCGCTGATGCGGATGGCAGCCCAGAGCACAGGGCATGTCAGGAATAAGTGGCTCCCCCAGAGTATCTAAGCAGAGGAACATTAGCCATTTCCTAGTTTGTATGCACTATGATTCGGGTTATTGGGGGGCTGCTCATGTGCCCCTGCTGAGGGGGAGGATGGCCTATTGCGTTAAGTGGGGCCTTGTAATACATGATGCGCTCATCTGAGCACGGTGGTGTGATTTTGGGAGTGCACAGGCGGAATTCTAAACAGGAGGAGGCCGATGTTGGGGGAAATAATTACAAAGGTGGGGTCTTGATTAAAAAAATTGTTGCAGCCATTATACTGCAGGGAATAACTGCAGGTTCAAGAGAGCAGGAGAGGCTCTGGGGTTATTGACCTGATTCATTCAAAAACAACTATCACAAGAGGATAGCAGATTATAAAAAAAATGTAAAGGACTTTTTAAGAGTAAGAATGTTAACAGAGGAATAAATGGAATATTCTAAAGCCGGTATGTATATTTAAAATAATTAACTAATTAGGGGAGTAGATAAAATAGTATTTTGAGCTCTGCATTCCCAGCTCAGAGAAGAAAGATTCATATGTGAGGGGAAAAACAAGATGATGTCAATCCATCCATCCATTTTCCATAACACTTATCCTACACACAGTCACAGGGGGGCCGTTTCCCAGAGAGCTCGTTTTCCAGAGAACTAGCGTGGGACACCCTGGATGGGTTGCCAACCTGTTTTAAGGCGCAATCGCACACACAATACAAACAATTTGGAAATGCCACACCGCCTACAATGTATGTCTTTGGACTGGAGGAGGAAACCGGAGTACCCAGAGGAAACCCCCAAAGCATGGGGAGAACATGCAGGCTCTGTGCACACATAGAGGAGGATGGATTCAAGCCCCTAACCCTCAAGATGTGATGTAAACATGCTAACCACTTAACCACCAAGTCCCCCCACCCCCAAGATACCTAGCTATGGGTGTTTGCATGTTTTAGATGTAATCCTAAGGGAAGCTGCCTGCAAACAGCCTCCTTATATTCAATGTTAAACCAATATTTAGTTAATATTTAATGAAACAAAAAGTTGGAGTTAGGCTAATTAGTCACACCACTCACTTCACAGGAGAATTTTTTTTTTGTTGTTGTTGTTGTTCATATCAGTCCTTTTGATAAAATAAATAAATAAATAAATGTCAATAAGCTATGAAACTACCGAAAGAGATAATTTTTCATCTCTTCTCATCAAATGACACGATGGCAACCTTGATTTGGCTGCCGCTGCTCACTGGCTTTGTGGTTTCTTTGCGACTATGTCTGTTTGTGTTTCCTGCTTATTGCTTACGACATTAAACAGTGGATGTCAGCTAACTTCCAAAAACTAAACAGTACAAAGACTGAAATCCTCATCACTGGAACAACGGTCTGCTCAAAATAAGCTTAATGACCTCTGTCTGACCAATCATGGCACTGACTTATTTCCATCTGACACTGTTTGCAACCTTGGCATTATCATGGGACTCATCATTAAACTTTAGTTCTCATATTTCATCTGTAACCACAACGGCCTTCTTTCACCTCTGTAATATTGCTTGTCCCCATTCTTCCTTTATCTTTTGTATCTATCCATGCTTTCATTACCTCACATTTAGATTACTGCAATGCTCTCTTCATTGGTCTTTCATCACGTTCCCTAAATATACGCTACAGATATAAACACGTATAAACTCGATATATTATTACATATACATAACGAGATAATTGCAATAGATAGCTAAACACTGCCTTGTGAAGATTGTTAGCCTGTTTAGCGTTCTCTCAAGTCCTTACGCTCAACGGATTATCATTCATTTTTCTCAAGCTTTTTCTTGCGTCATACGAAAATCGAATGAATGAATGATGTTTGAGACACGTACCAAACAGGCTTATGATCTCACAAGTCAGCTACCAATCTTCACAAGGCAATGTCTAGCTATCTAATGGACTTATCTCTTTCCTCAAGCTTCCTCGATTCTACACTTGCATCGAAATAACACATTGTCTATGATGAAAGTGCATACTGTTAGTACATAGACAAGACTTTAGGCTAGAAAAGTGCAAGATCATAGCTTAGCAATATTTTTGCTTATTCAATAGCATGTTACAGCTAATTGGCTAATTAGCAAATTTGTGATCGTGCTCTGAATAAGTCAACAAACGTAGCTCAAGTCTGACAGAGTAACGCAAAGCACACATTGACCTCAAGCTATATGTCAGATAATGTTGTCGAATTTTACAGAAGTGTTACAAATCACCTGTTGAATCTCATAAGGACTCTGACGTATAGTTGAAATAAAGCTAAAGAGATATCATTTAATCCATGTTTAAGTTGTAAATTGACCTTGACTGATAATGTCACTACAGAACTAAAAAGGTTTTATATTTCAGTATTATTTCACAGAACAATTATGATGACATTTACCAGCCTGGAGATATAACACACATGCAACAAAGGTGTTCTTAAGAAAAAGCTGAAAAAACAAAAGGCTCGTAAACCCAATCAAGACGAAAGAAAAACCTCCTTATTGCTTCAAAAATCAACAGAAATGATATGACTTGAGTGAAAGTATGTGCAAAGTTAACGTGCTTTCTTTTGTATAGGGAGTATCAGTTGAAATGCTGGCTTTGTGGGAAGCAGCCGATTTTTAGATGGCGCTGACTTCGCCTCTGGCATGTCAAGGTTTAATTAAATGCCTTTGATGATTAAAATTGAAGTCTTGTCTCTGCTGCTAATTAACCCAGAGGAGCCATCAGCACACTCGACTTATGCATAAAGCACAGAGCGAGGAAATATTATTTCTCAGCAAACGCCATCAAGGCCTTAATGTGTGTGACGCTTATGGCCTGTAATAATAATGTACAGCAAGCAAATCACTTTCAAGGGAAAACAATTGGTGTCCTAGCCTTATGCTTCTGCCTTTAATTGAAAAGTTCAAAGCCATATTGACCGCAATACCATAAAAAAGCTGTATGGCCATAATGACGCCATGCCTCAGTGAGAAAACAGGCTCAATATACAGCACTGATATCAAGAGTGGATGAATCAATTAGTTACACTCTGAGAATACAGGAGCCAAATAACCTTCACAATTACTTTTGTGACTGAATTTTATTTATTTTTTTAAACAAACATCACACATACATCACCATTAATTATATAAGATATTAATTCAACATATAACCAAAATAATTCAGCAAAAAGACAAACAGTACTCTGTTAAAAGACATGCTTATAACAGCAGATCTTATGTACAAATCTACAGCACCCCGAGAGATTATTCACTGAAACATGGCTATACATTTTTTTATGGGAAGTGCAATATTTAGGGTATCCATGTGGGACCATCCACAGCAGCAGAAGGTGAGTCACAAGTGAAGAAATCTTCAAGCAGAAGTAGAGAATAAGGATAGATCAGGCGGGTCTGGAAGGCGAGATGAGCCAATCTTGCATTCTTGGTATTCTCAGGCAGTCATCCATCCATCCAAGAACTAACCACGCCCAAATTTGATTAGTTTCTGAGATCAGACAAGGTAGGACAAGACAAGGTTGTTCCCTCTTTTCTATCCAATTTGGTGTCTACCCACCTGCCGGCTCTGTTACAGCTACCAACCATGGAGGGTGAAGGCTAAGACATGTTTCCTCCAAGCCGGCCAACCACATCTTTTTTTCGAATTGCTGCTCTTGTTGCATTGGAGGAAAGTGCTACCTGCCCTTTTCTGCATAGATGAGCTCACATCACCCATGATTGAGGATATGGGAGAGAGAGTATGCCATTCCTCCCAACCAGAGAGCAAGGCCAGTTTAGCTCCCTTGCCTCCCTGGTCACAGATGGAGGATGCATCGTCAGGATATGTAATCTCATGTAATAGTGTGAACATGATAGCAAGTAAAGATGTTAAATGTATTGCAACCTATTGCTATATAACAGACACACCTAATTTATTGCTATCAAAGAAATTAGTGCATATATACAAGCCAGAAAAATGGTAGTATCCTACTCCTGTGTGTAAATTTACACATAAAAAGTCTAACTAATCTAACTAGTCTAACGATTATAATATATATAGTATAATTAACTAACATATAATGTGCATGGATTACTGCACTTTTATATAGCCTATGGAATACTGTCGAGTCTAAAATGTTTATTTTTATTGCATTTATAGCATATAGCAGACACCTTTTTCCAGAGTGAGTTAAATAAGTGCTTTGTATTTTCTTTCCAAAACACATCCTGGTGCTAGTTCACTGTTAGGTTAAACGGCAACACGAACTTCATTTCCCAGCACACACAGCAGCCTACAATTTTATATTCCATCCATCCATCTTCTACCGCTTATTCCTTCTTCAGGGTCGGGGGGAACCTGGAGCCTATCGCAGGAAGCATCGGGCACAAGGCGGGGTACACCCTGGACCGGGTGCCAGTCCAACGCAGGGCACAATCACATACACACTCATAAACCCATTCATACACTATGGACAATTTACCAAATCTACCAATCAACCTACCATGCATGTCTTTGGACTGGGGGAGGAAACCGGAGTACCCGGAGGAAACCCCCGCAGCACGGGGAGAACATGCAAACTCCGCACACACATGGCCCCGGCTGGAATCGAACCCCGGACGTGTGAGGCGCACGTGCTAACCACTAAGCCACCATGCGCCCCTGATTTTATATTATTGGCATTAAATAAATTAAGACATGAAACTAATCAACAATTCTGGTAAGTAATAGCTGTAAGCCTGTTACGACACGGCCAGGTCAGCGCGGCAGCGCACTACGTGTAGTCCTGTCCAGGGACATGGTGGAGGAGAACTACACTTCCCAGTCTTACCCGCGCTCGAGTTCGCCGGAGTTCTAATTGAGATCACCTGTAAACACCTTAGGTTATATAAGGGCCTGCCTAGCATTAGCCGGATGCGAAGTATATGCTCAGCAGCCTCAGCTCTGTATGTTACTAAGCCCTATTTCTTATAAGTGTTTTGCCCGGCTCTCTATTTCACGCTCGGCTTACTATACGATTTAGCCTACGCCCAAGACACCTTGCTTACCCGTTTGTTTGTGTTCCGAGTCGCTCTTGGTTTCCATCTCTCCACCTGCCTGCGCTTGTCTCCGTCTACGCCTCGTTACAAAGCCATAAACAAATGCCTCAGCAATCACTTTTTATTATTTTAATTATTAATAATATATACTGCTAAATATTTTTATTGTTGTAGTAGTGAATGAAAATAACTTCCATTTCTTTTTTTCTGGTTTTACCCTGATGGTTCAATTTGAGTAAAAAAAAATGTCCACTTCATGACGGTTTTGTGCTTACAGCTGTCTTGGATGGGGTTTTGTAGGTGTCACTACATGCAAATTAGCTGTGTATTTGCCCCATTGTAATTTATGGGTGATTGGCATTTATCAACAAGCGTACACACAAGTACGGAGAAAATATTTTTTGTACAATGCAGTCTACAAACATGGCTACCACGCTCTACAACTCCCAACAACAGCAGAGCCTATCATGTTCAAGCTCGTCATTGTACTGATTACTCCCACCTGTGTACAGTTACAGCCTCACAGTATATAAGGACTTTCAACGCGCACTCTCATTGTGACGTACACACGTCGTGGTTCTCGCTAGTCGTTACCAAGATTTAATATTGTGATTGTTGTCTACACTCTTGTCTTACATTTAGGGTTTTTTTTTTCCTGGTTTGAACAATAAAGCTGCACTTTTGGAACACTTTTGGAAATCTGGCAGAAATTTTCCGTTTGTTTTGGTTGATGTTTATGGACAACTTTTCGTTTACACACAACTTTACTAAAAGATTGATAAATGAGCTCCAAAGGCAGCAAAGAACAAAACTTTGTAAATTGAGATATTGTTGCCTCTGATGAGACAACTCATGTTTTTTTAGGAATGGTTAAATGAACGTTTTCTTCAATTAGATGTTGAAAATGATTTAAAAGTAAAGTATCGTTTAGAGATGCCACTGATCCAATACCCAGTATTGGTATTGAGCCAATACCAGCAAAAATGGTGGATCAGAGATGGGAGAAAACATATCACATAGCAGATCCTGTAACAAATTTCAAAGATTGAAATTGGAGAAAAAGTGTATTTTTGGAATTGGAAACAGTTCATATATAAACAAACTGGGCATTATATTTATTATATTTACAGTGTAAGTGCTTTTTAATGTGAAAGAGTGATTTTTATCTGTGAAGTGCTTCGTTTTTTTATTAAAGCTTAGCACTATAAAAAAAAAAAACAGTAGTGGATGGGTATTGGTATCAGCTGATACTCAAGGTTTCAGTATCAGAATCAATATCGGTATCAGAAAGGAAAAAGAGGTATTGCGCCATCTTTATACAGTGAGGGAAAAAAGTATTTGATCCCCTGCTGATTTTGTACGTTTGCCCACTTTTAATGAGGGAAATAAGTATTTGACCCCTCTGCAAAACATGACTTAGTACTTGGTAATGACCAAGAGCTCCATTTTGGTCTCATCTGTCCACCAGAGCACAACTGGGTGAAAGTGTTGTGGTCAGATGAGACCAAAATGGAGCTCTTTGGCATCAACGCAACTTGCCATGTTTGGAGGAGGAGGAATGCTGCCTATGACCCCAAGAACACCATCCCCACCGTCAAACATGGAGGTGGAAACATTATGCTTTGGGGGTGTTTTTCTGCTAAGGGGACAGGACAACTTCACCGCATCAGAGGGACGATGGACGGGGCCATGTACCGTCAAATCTTGTGTGAGAACCTCCTTCCCTCAGCCAGAGCATTGAAAATGAAAAGTAATTACTAAGTCATTACCAAGTACTAAGTCATGTTTTGCAGAGGGGGTCAAATACTTATTTCCCTCATTAAAATGCAGATCAATTTATAACATTTTTGACATGCGTTTTTCTGGATTTTCTTGTTGTTATTCTGTCTCTCACTGTTCAAATAAACCAACCATTAAAATTATAGACTGATCATTTCTTTGTCAGTGGGCAAACGTACAAAATCAGCAGGGGATCAAATACTTCTTTCCCTCACTGTGTCTATTACGCATTACTATTTCTAACAAAATGGAAAGAGCTAGTTAAATTAGCTGGATAAATACTGCCTTTTGAAGATTGTTTTGAATTACCGTCTCAGCAAGTCTGGCGTCTAAAATAAGCTGCCTCCCCAAATTTATTACCATCACAGAAATGAAGAATTAGTGCATATACTGTAGCTATACTGAATATAACTGTATTATATACCAACACTATATCTGCCACAGCCACATATTTCATACCTTGTTTTTTCACTGGCATTACAATCATAATTGTAATATAAACAGGACCATGTAGATGTTATTTCAACACTGGACATTTTCTTATGTAGACAAAGTATTATAATTTCTTATAAAGGAAATACTGAATATAATGTAGACACTAAATACATAAAATTATGTTTGTCTTCACTATGAAAGTATTCATATTTCTCGCAACAGTAGAATGAGTCATTTCGCAATTTCTGAAAGATAAATTATCATAGAAACAATTCAGACACACAACAACCAGCATATTATAAAGCACATGTGTAATATCAGTTCATTGCCTGCTGGTATATTGTCATGACACTTCATTTCTGAGAGAGTCTGTTCATTCCATTTGAACAGAAATGAATGAATTTCTGTTCATTCCACTGGCACAATATAACAATACCTTAATAAGAAAATAACATCTCTAAGAGTGCAGTGCATTCCTCATAGCCTTCGAGCATAAAGCAGGAATCAGCTGCTACAAATTATATAAGTGTATTGGAGTCAAGCGGTAAGATAATATTGTTATAGTCCTGCCACTGCTTTCCAACAAGCGTATTGCCTCAGGACTTGGGATATTTCCCACTGTAGTTTCAGCCCTTTGTTTTGCTGCGATTTTTCACAGCATGAGCACATGGACGCTCAGAGAGTCCACACACTGAGCTCAGAGACCACAGGGACATAGCCTTGAGCCCATAACCAAGCACTAATACGCAAAAAAAAAACAACTCTTTCATTTTCATTTGGGTCAGGGATCAGCAAGCAAGCTACCGAGCTGAAACATTTGTTTGTCTTGTGTACAGCATGTTTGCAGATAAATATGTGTTCACTTTAGCCATAACTTATATATATATATATATATATATATATATATATATATATATATATATATATATATATATATATATATAAATCCCAGAAGATTCCATCATCACATTAAATGAATGCATCTAATCAGTTATTTAGATTATAATTAACATCAATTTTGTTTATGTACTATTTATTCATCATTTATCATTGCGGAGGGACAAAGACAGATGCATATTTCATATGTTCTAACAATGTGAAAACACCCCTATTCAATATATGTTTAGTTTTTTTTTGCAGACATTCTTCTCCAGAGCGACTTACATTTATCTCGTTTATACAACTGAGCAGTTGAGGGTTAAGGGCCTTGCCCAAGGGCCCAACAGTGCAGTGCTGGTATTTGAACTTCTGACTTTCTGATCTTCTGATCAGTCCAAGGTCTTAACCACTGAGCTACCACTACTCCATACAATGCCCATACAATTTGTTATTGTATGGAATTCTCAAAACTGCAATCATGTAATCATCAAGCTTAAGATTAAGTTCAATTATACTGTCCTTGTTTGTCTGTTTTGGCTACATTGAATCTTCTGTTTCTTTTCTGTCAAAGGTACATGATACAGTAAAGCAAGATGAACATGTTGTGCTTTAATTGGGTGGGGTGGCTTAGTGGCTAGCAAGCCCACCTCAAACCTCCAGGGTTGGGGATTTGAATCTCACTTCAATCGTGTGAGTGGAGTTTGCATGTTCTCTTTGTGCTTTGGTGATTTCCACCAGGTACTCTAGTTCCTCCCCAGTCCACCCAGTCCATGGCATCCCCCGCCTTGTGATTCGGTTCCCCATGAAAAGCTCCAGGCTCCCTCACAACCCTGTGTAGGATAAGTGGCGAGTAAAATGGATGGATACTGTATATGGAATGATGGAAAACATTTCATAATTTTAAATGAAATCCTCACAGCTCTTGAGTGGTCCAAGCTCCCTGGTTCAATCCTGATTGACTTACTGACTATGTGGAGTTACACAAGTCGTCCCCTGGGTTTCCTCTGAGTGCTGTGGTTTCCTCCCACCTCCCAAAGAACATGCCAGGAGGATTAGTTACTCTACATTGTTCCTAGGTGTTAAAATGGGTGCATGGTGCCCTGTGATTGACCAGCATCCCATCCAAGGTGTATTCCAAATCTGCGCCCAGTGTTCTCTGGAGACGCTCCGGATCCACCACAACCCTGGCCGATAAAGCATTTACTGAAGATAAATGTGAAGCATATGTCTGGCACCATGTGGAAACTCTAGCGTTTTTTTATAGTGTGCTTAAATTGATTAGGGAGGAAATATCATGTGAATATTTTGTCAGATTGTGGGGCAAGAGAATCATTTACAGCATTTGGTAGGGACCCTTATGGGGAACAACCAACATTGATTTCATTTCACTACTGAGCAATTGAGGGTTAAAGGCCTCATTAGAAATGTTCAGCAGAAATGTTCAGTAGAAATGTTCAGTAGAAATGTAGAAATGTTCAGCAGAAATGTAGAAATGTTCAGTAGAAATGTTCAGCAGAAATGTTCAGCAGAAATGTTCACCAGTAATGTAGAAATGTTCAGCAGAAATGTTCAGTAGAAATGTTCAGCAGAAATGTAGAAATGTTCAGTAGAAATGTTCAGTAGAAATGTAGAAATGTTCAGTAGAAATGTTCAGCAGAAATGTAGAAATGTTCAGTAGAAATGTTTAGTAGAAATGTAGAAATGTTCAGTAGAAATGTTCAGAAGAAATGTAGAAATGTTCAGTAGAAATGTTCAGTAGAAATGTAGAAATGTTCAGTAGAAATGTTCAGCAGAAATGTAGAAATGTTCAGTAGAAATGTTCAGCAGAAATGTAGAAATGTTCAGTAGAAATGTTTAACAGAAATGTTCAATAGAAATGTTTAACAGAAATGTTCAGTAGAAATGTAGAAATGTTCAGCAGAAATGTAGAAATGTTCAGTAGAAATGTTCAGCAGAAATGTAGAAATGTTCAGCAGAAATGTAGAAATGTTCAGTAGAAATGTTTAACAGAAATGTTCAGTAGAAATGTTTAACAGAAATGTTCAGTAGAAATGTAGAAATGTTCAGCAGAAATGTAGAAATGTTCAGTAGAAATGTTCAGTAGAAATGTTTAACAGAAATGTTCAGTAGAAATGTAGAAATGTTCAGTAGAAATGTTCAGTAGAAATGTTCAGCAGAAATGTTCAGCAGAAATGTTCACCAGTAATGTAGAAACGTTCAGCAGAAATGTAGAAATGTTCAGTAGAAATGTTCAGTAGAAATGTTCAGTAGAAATGTTCAGCAGAAATGTTCAGCAGAAATGTAGAAATGTTCAGTAGAAATGTTCAGTAGAAATGTTCAGTAGAAATGTTCAGCAGAAATGTAGAAATGTTCAGTAGAAATGTTCAATAGAAATGTTTAACAGAAATGTTCAGTAGAAATGTAGAAATGTTCAGTAGAAATGTTCAGTAGAAATGTTCAGCAGAAATGTTCAGCAGAAATGTTCACCAGTAATGTAGAAACGTTCAGCAGAAATGTAGAAATGTTCAGTAGAAATGTTCAGTAGAAATGTTCAGCAGAAATGTAGAAATGTTCAGTAGAAATGTTCAGTAGAAATGTTTAACAGAAATGTTCAGTAGAAATGTAGAAATGTTCAGTAGAAATGTTCAGTAGAAATGTTCAGCAGAAATGTTCAGCAGAAATGTTCACCAGTAATGTAGAAACGTTCAGCAGAAATGTAGAAATGTTCAGTAGAAATGTTCAGTAGAAATGTTCAGTAGAAATGTTCAGTAGAAATGTTCAGCAGAAATGTTCAGCAGAAATGTTCACCAGTAATGTAGAAATGTTCAGCAGAAATGTTCAGCAGAAATGTAGAAATGTTCAGTAGAAATGTTCAGTAGAAATGTTCAGTAGAAATGTTCAGCAGAAATGTTCAGCAGAAATGTAGAAATGTTCAGCAGAAATGTTCAGTAGAAATGTTCAGAAGAAATGTTCAGTAGAAATGTAGAAATGTTCAGTAGAAATGTTCAGTAGAAATGTAGAAATGTTCAGTAGAAATGTTCAGTAGAAATGTAGAAATGTTCAGTAGAAATGTAGAAATGTTCAGTAGAAATGTTCAGTAGAAATGTAGAAATGTTCAGCAGAAATGTAGAAATGTTCAGTAGAAATGTTCAGTAGAAATGTAGAAATGTTCAGCAGAAATGTAGAAATGTTCAGTAGAAATGTTCAGTAGAAATGTAGAAATGTTCAGTAGAAATGTTCAGTAGAAATGTTCAGTAAAAATGTTCAACAGAAACGTTCAGTAGAATTGTTCAGAAACGTTCAGAGCAATTGAGGGTTAAAGGCCTCATTAGAAATGTTCAGCAGAAATGTTCAGTAGAAATGTTCAGTAGAAATGTAGAAATGTTCAGTAGAAATGTAGAAATGTTCAGTAGAAATGTTCAACAGAAACGTTCAGTAGAAATGTTCAGCAGAAATGTAGAAATGTTCAGCAGAAATGTTCAGTAGAAATGTTCAGCAGAAATGTTCAGTAGAAATGTAGAAATGTTCAGCAGAAATGTTTAATAAAAATGAAACTTAAAAAAAGGCCTTGCTCAGATTTGAACCTACAACCTTCTGAGCAGTTGTCCATTGTCTTAAGCACTGTTCTACCACTGCTAGCTAAGCTTTGCTGTGCGAGGAAACTGGCTCCACTTTATGTGAAATTTGCAGGAAGACACTAAGGCATGTTTAGAAATCTCCAAAAGTAACCTGAATAAAAACATTTCCACATTGTTTTAGTACGATATGTTTATGGTGTCTTAAAAACGACTTATCAAAGTATGTCATGTCATCGGCAGAACCCAATTTTAGTTAACCTTGATTTTTGGCTGTTTGCCAAAATTCAAAGAGTTTTCCAGATAATTACACATATATCAAATGCAGCCATCCAAAACGTTTCTTAGAACAGATTCTATGCCTTTGTAGTATTTTTGGAGCACATCCTAATTTGACCAAATTGCTGCTGTCTTTGAAGACGGGTGAGGCACAACAACCAGCGCCAGCTGATCGAAAGGGCTGCACTTGTACAGTATGTCATCCTCAACACGAGTCCATGCTTTCGGGGACTCTTCATCGGCGCCATTTTGGATTGATATATTTTGGACTTTTCCTAAATTGGCTAATGATATAAAAACGAGTAACTAGTATGGTCTAAATAACTAGTAACTAATAACTCACTAAATAGACATGACTACAGTTTGACATGTAACCTGGGTTTCATTGCCAAGCCATTCTTTTCAAATCTACATCCTGATTTCTTGTGCTTGAGTCTGCTTTCAATTTTTTTTATCTTGTCAGATTTGAATTTCAGACTTTCACATGAGCTCTGATTAAGCTTTCTGTATTTTGTATTAAGTTAATAATGATGGTGTACTGAGTCGTTCATGGCACGGCTTTACATCTCTAAAGAGGCTTTGTGAATTTCTGACTTACACTCTGATAATTGTTTGTAATAGATTAGTCAGGACATCTGTTGGATGCTGAGGGTGTTGCAGATGCATCTGCAACATAGGCATCATAATGGCATCTGTTGCTCTAACTGTGATTGATTCACTGCAATCTCTAACCAATCATCACCGTTCTTGTTCATTAGGTCCAACTGTATTCCAATATGGTGATGAATCCTGACTGGAGAATGCAGATCTGGTCCAGAAGGTTATGGTTGTATTATATTTTATTTGCCTGAGGTGAACTGCACAGGCTTCTTTAGCAAAGCTCTCACACCCTCTGTATTTGTTCTGGAGTCTCTGAAGAATGGTCTCTACAATAGTTCCTGAATGAAAGGCCAGGAACTTGGCACCACTGCACCACACACAGAGAGAGATTGTTTGGGATGCTTCACCTCCCTTCACTCCTTGTGTTCAGACACATCATTACCTCGGCTGCTATTTCGCTCTTCCCTTTTTTTTTTACTCATATACCCTGCTGAGGAAATAAAAAAAGACCTTTGGGCTAATTATTGTGGCCAACAGACTTTCCACTAAAATCCAGCGTGAGTTAAACTCACACTGAGTTGCATTTTGATACACGTCTAAATTGTCTCTTCATTAACCGATTTAACATCAGTAAATTCACTGTGTATCCACATATCTACTAAGTAGGCATCTTAACTGAAATCTCTCATTCTCTTGTTCTCTGTGTATTGTTCTTACTTTCCTTCAATTTTGTGCTGTTTCATGACCTTTCACATCTTATATAAATGTCTTCTAAATAATTTCCGACTAAACAATTTATTACCAGCAGATGCTAAACCACAGGAGAACGTTTAATAAATATTTTTAGACCCTATAATTGTATGGTTCCGTCTGACATTTCTGATATAAAAACACATTTGAACTTCTACTTTGAAGTAGTATTTTGTGTAAACGGTCACACGTTTGCTGTGACATGGTAATACATTATTTATAACTAACCTTTTTTTTTATATATATATATATAACATTTATGTTAACTATTTATAATATTTATAAGCACAAAATACTTTTTTTCTCTGAAACAAGTTATTTCGTTTTATTACTTACATTATAGCAGCTATAAACATCATTATTCCCTTTGTCTTGATGACATTAAGACTAAAACTGTAGAAACAGGAAGAAAATGCCAATTTCACTACAACTACCTCAGCCTGATGTTGCACAGCATTATATTGCACAAACAACCGCACACATCTGCATTTTATGCCAAATATAGTCATGCTGTTGCTGCCAATTATCTTTTTACCCTTATATTTTTAATGTTTTTTATACCTGTATGCAAGTTAATTCTGGTTTACATAAATTCTATTATCATTCTATTGTCACAAACAGTCAAAAAAAGCATTTCACTGCACATCGTACTGAGTATGGTTGTGTGTGTGACCAATAAAATTTGAATTCGAGTCCTCCATCCTGATGAAGTTCTGTTTCTGTAAAAAATAAATAAATAAAACAAATAAATAAATAAATAAATAATATAAATAATAATAATAATAATAATAATAATAATTTTTAAAATAGTTTTACCTTAGATTGTTACAAAGCGCTGACACTGGAGACATTTATTTTCCATAAATGCAAAATAAACATTTCCTCACAGAAAACTACTTATTAATGAAGTTAAAACCATACTTTTATTTTTTATTTTTTTTATTTTGGATTCTCTATATTAGAAAGAGCTGCTGTTATAGAACATTAATCAACACATACTGAGCAATCAGACTTGAGAATTCAGCAATGCTGTGGTCTAAATTTTATTTAATAAATATATAACAAATGGTTCTCATAAAAACTCCACACACAATTATGAACCGATTATAACAGATTTACACAGACGAGCAGTTGGCTTTGCCTAATTATGGGCCAGCTTCCAAATTTTTAAAGCTTTGCGTCATTGCAGAAGCCAATGCCGTGTAGACTTATCTACTTATCTGATCAGGTGTCTGTGAGGTTTTGAGATTAGATGTCTTATTGCTATACTCTGTGTTAGTGTGCTCAGTGTTGGGCTAGTCTGTGATACCACACTTTTCTTTGAACGCCATATAAAAGTGTGTTCATAACCACTGACTTTCCATTAGGATGTATATAGTATGATCCTTTGCAGGTGCTACCCAGTGATATTAAACCCATAAATCATACCCAACTAACAAATACCAACTGCTTTTGACAAACCCAGGATCTGTCTGATGATTTCAGTCACATCTGATTCCACATCACTGGAACTGCATGAGCAGATGCTGCCTCTTGCGTTTGCAAACACCTTTGACTCCCCCATGTGTTTAGCTGTCTTTGCACACATCTCCAGAGATTTCTTAATTATTCTGACAAGCACAAAATGATGGACACTTTTCAAAAGTCTCACAGAAATGTACCCAGTGTGGGTTGCACCACTTCGTCTCTATACTGTCTTCACTGGGGGTTGATTATGGGGGTGGGGGGGGGGGGGACACACACAGCAATGTGTCAATCAAAAGAACATGGTCCTCCAAGATGATTACATGGGCTTTTTCATGGCAGACAGATATAAAACTTCAGTTGACACTATATATATATAGGACACAATATTATATAACGTTTAGATAACTATTATATGAATAGTGTTAATTGACTAGCATGAATAATTTATGATCCAGTTAAGGTCAGTTATATGGCGGTTGCATTCTCTCACACATACAAGTCTATCTTTAAGTTCAGCTTTTTTCTTTTTGTATATTTTCCACATCATTACGCATTTCATGTCATTAAGCTACTATTTTTCTATTTTGTTTATCTTGTAACGAGTTTATGGACGGTGCTATATAAATAAAACATATTGTTATTTATTGACACGAGTTTTTACAGCACTTCACATGTCTCATGCAGCTGCTCCGTCTTCACACTCCACAATTCTTTCTACACTTTCACCTCTCTTCCTGTTGGCTTAAGATTCAAGATTCAAGATGCTTTATTTATACCACAGCACCACTGAATTCTCCAAAAGGTGTTGATTAATTTTCTACAGCAGCAGCTCAGGAACTAGGCGAATCACAGTTTTAATTAATGCGCTTGTTCGCTTGTTCTAATACGTTATTGTTTCTATAGTAACAGCTCGATCACAAGCACTTGTATGGTGGATACTCCACCTAATCTAAGGATAATAATGAACAAATTTTAAATGTGCTGTTATTTAACAAAGGAAAGGGATCATTAATATGGTGAGACATTTATTTAACATTTATAGAAGGAGTCTCCAGTGTCAGTGTTATGTAGCGGTCAGTAGATTTTAGGTGACAGCAAGTCTTTAGGACAGTGGACTCTTTCCAGTTTCATTAAAGACAAAAGAGAAGCTGGTGAGGGAATGACTGTCTTTGGCTGCAACAAATGGGAACAGGAACCAACTTTTAGTAACTGATGTTTTGCAGACATTCCTCAACATTAAATGTTACAATAAATGTCAACTATATAAAATAGATTCAAATTCGGGCCATATCACATCCCTGTGTTGCTGATTATTTTTCTATAACAGCACACACTTTTATATTCTTTTCTTACAAATCACTGAGTATCTTGTTTCTTTACACACAGCCTGATGAAGAGCAACAACATCACCATCTTTTCATTTAAAGTCACCATCAGAGACCATGTGATTCCTGTAGGACACACTGAAATGTCATTTTAATTAAACATGTATTTACAGTGCAGTGAAAAAGAATCCTGATTTCTTCTGTTTTTGTGTATATCTCATGCAAAATAGTTTTAGATCTTCAAACAAAATATAACATACTCCAAAGGCAACCTGAGTAAACACATAACACAGTTTTTAAATGATCAAGTTATTTACTGAAGCAAAAAAAAAAAAAAAGTTATCCAATACCAACTGGGCCTGTGTAAAAATGTATTTGTATTTGCTAATTCCTCAAGTCTCCAAATCTATGAGACTGCATTCATAATGAGGTTCAGCTGGACTAGACGCAACCAGGCCTGATGATGGCAAACCCTGTTCAATCAATTCAACACTTAATTAGAAGATATCAAAATTCCTCCAAGAGCGATGCAACTGCTCATCCAGGAAGTCACAAAAGAGCCAAGGACAACATCAAATGACCTACGGGCCTCTCTTGCATCAATAAAGGTCACTGTTTATGACTCCACTATCAGAAACACACTGGGCAAAACTGGCAGAATGAAAGAATGTTGAGGCGAAAACCACTGCTAACCCAAAAGAACATTTTGACTCGTCTGAATTTTGCCAAAACAAACCTTAATGATAATGATTAAAAAACCTCAAAGCATGGTGGTGGAAGTGTAATGGTGTGGGGATGCTTTGCTGCTTGCAGTATTTGAGGGAAACATGAATGTCCAGTCTTCAGTCCGTAAAATGAAACTCAAGCAAAACTGGATTATGCAGCAAGACAATGATCCAAAGCACAGGAGTAAATCCACCTCTGAATGGTTAAAAAAAAAGCCAAATTAAAAGAACTCAAAGTCCTAAAAACCAAATGAGATGCTGTGGTAGAACTTTAAACAAGCAGTTCATGCTTGAAAACCCTCCAGTGCGGCTGAACAAAAGCAGTTCTGCAAAGAAGAGTGAACCAGAATTCCACCACAACGCTGTGAAAGACTTATCTCCAATTATCAGAAGTATTTGGTTGCAGTTATTGCTGCTAAAGTTGGCACAACCAGATTTTAAGCTTAAGGGGGCGATTAGTTTTTCACATGGGTGGTAGGTGTTGGATAACTTTTTTTGCTTCCATAAAAAAAATGCTAAAGTAAAAACTGTATTGTGTGTTTACTCAGGTTGCCTTTGTTTTATGTTGTATTTCATTCGAAGATCTAAAACTATTTAGTTTTGAAAGCATTACAAAATCACCTGAAACTAAAGGGCAGGACCAAAACCTCAGAGTCGTGATTGTTTTTCTAACAAATACTTCATGTGTAATATTACAGAAACTACATTTTGTAAGAATTTCTATTTTGTCTGGAAGATTACAGAAGCAACACTCCGAGCCAAAGCTGCATTAAAGCTGAAATATTACATTGTGATTCATCAATTGGCACGGATTAGTCAGACAACAGTGCAGGGAGGCATGTATTTTTAGACATGGCCCATTTACATGCCTCGAAGCGATTCTTTTTCCCATTTCTGTTGTAATTTGAAACAATGGACTTTGTTTCATCCATATTGAATACAGGCCTGAAACGTTTTTGCTTTAAAAAAAAAAAAATGTCACCATCAATTTCACTGTACATGAATCAGGTTTAAATTTCAAATGTGACCCTTCCCTCATAGTGGCCTAAATCCTTGTTTATATCGCACTGCTGCCGTTATATTTAGCTGTTGCTGAACAAAATACATGTCTCTTTCACGTTTTGACAGTTTTCTCACAAATATACTGTTGTGGACTGTCCTTAATTACAACTTGGGTTGCATTAGATGTTACATTTACTATGGATGTGTCCCAAATGCCAGTGTTCAAGTCAGGAGGTTTTAAAGGGCCTGAACCAAGACAAATAAGGGACTGAACCAGGGACTGACCATCCAGCCCAGGATGTTGATCATCCCTTTGTCCAGCGTATCCACACAGTATACTCTACCCAGCTGTTAGTCACTTAGCTGCTGTCTCGATTATCAGATCAACTCTCATGGTATCACAGTGCTTGTGTTAAAGTAACCCTTATTTTGCTTAATAATAGCCCCAAAGCACAAGATAAGTCATTCTGGCAAATCGGATGTGCCAATGAGAAGTCTTAAAATGCTTCCTTTAAATGAAAAGGTGAAAATTCTCGATTTAATAGAGAGAGAAAAAAAAAAACATCTACGGAGGTTGCTAGGATGTATGGTAAGAACAAATCTTCTATATGTGAAACTGTGAAAGTAGAAAAAGAAATTATTGGATGCAATATCGGAACCCATTGATCCCTTAGAATATCAGGTGTTTTCTTAAAATGGCTGTTCTACTAAGTATATGAAGTATATTTCTATACGAGGTCACGCTATTGTCAAGTCCAATACAAGTCCAAGACCAGGATTAGCTGAGATTGAGTCATGATTGAGTCCAAATAACGGCAAGACAGAGTAAAGATCAAGACCAACAACCATCAAATCTTTTTCTAGGCCAAGCCTTTACTTCAACTTCAAATGGTTGGCTTCATTCATGCATTTTGTCAATGATTAGGCTATGTTTTCTCGAATGATGAATTAATTCTTGTCGAACTTTGCGCATGCAAAAAGAACACCAACTTTACATTTACGAACTCTCAATCAAGACCATATTTAACAAAACCAATGCCCAAGACTGAGACAAGACCAAGCACAAAAGTTCAAGACAAGTCTAGTTAATATGGAAAATGACTTACAGAGTCTTAAAATCCTACTACATAAACTATACACTGTTACCTCAGGATGATTTACAATCACATGAAACTTTCCCAGAGATATACCAGTAACAATTATATTACCCCACCTGACATGTACAAATAACCCAGCCAAAATAGGGCTTTCATTTGAAACAGTATATTCACATGAGTTAAAGGGCTTAATAAGTATTGAGTTGTCTGAATTAATGGTCTTACATTTCAGGCTTGTAGGCTATTATTGTCATTTCAGTTTTCCCTGAATATTCTTTTTTCTTCTTCTTTTTCTATGAAAGCTGCAGTTTCTTTTCCCCGTGAGCACCAGCCAAATGTCCGCACAAGGTCAAAACTCAAAAGCAAATATTCCTATCCTTGTGCAGACATTTGGTTTATATAAAACATGCCCACACAGTGCAGCTCACAGCAGATTATGCTGTAAAACCTTTTCTACTCTTCGATGTTGTGATTTATAAGCAAGATACAGGCAACATTTGTACCTTTTCTTGCTGTAGACACATACAGTACATCGGCAGGTTTCCATGTTAAAGGGGCATTTAAAAAGCCTTAAGACGGTGTTAATTCAAACTTGAAGATATCCATAGACATCTTGAGCTGTGAGGTTCACTTGTACAGCATGTGTCAGTCGTATTTGTCAGTCATACGCGTCAGTATTGCTTCGTATCAGATGTCACCGTGGTCCGTTTGTGATACAAAGACTTTAGGTCAAAAATTCGATTCTTAGCTGTTTCTGGAGTTTCTGATGAAATAAAGCCGCAGCTGTGTTGATGTTATTGTGAAATTCAAACAGTAACCATCGATTGAAGGCTCTCAGAAAATGGTGTGCTACTTTTGAGAGACAGCTGCAGTTTAGAGATGTCATTATTTTTCATTTATGGCTTTCCAGCTTACCTCTGCTCGTCTTTTTATCATTTCATTTAGTGTAAAAAAAACAAAAAACTTGAGTGAACAACTGTGTGTTACTTTACCATTTCAAGGGAGTGTCAGTGTTTATCAGAATTTCTCAATATTTTACCTCAAACACAGTTTAAAAGACACGTCTGGAGAAATATTCTAATTTATCGGACTATTATCTTAAAGGTTTTGACAAATGTATGGCCTTTATTTTAAATTATAAGTGATTGGGTGGCTGATTCTACTTTTATGTTATGGATTAAGGTGGTTACCAGATAGCCTTCGGAGTGTGTTATCTATGAGCTGTATTTGTAACGTCATGTAATATGGTCCTTGCCTTGAACTTACAGGAGAATTTTTAGTTACAGTTCTGTGAAAAAATATTTGCCCCATTCTGATTTCTTCTGGTTTTGTGTCTATCTCATACTAAATTGTGTCAGAAATTTAAATTTAATATAAAACAAAGGCAACCTACGTAAACACAAAATATAGTTTTTAAATGATAAAATTTTTTTTATCCAATACCAACTGGGCTTGTGTGAAAATGTATTTGCCCCCTCAACTGCATTCATGATGGGGTTCAGCTGGACTAGACACCATCAGGCCTGATTACTGCAAACCCTGTTCAATCAAATCAACACTTAAACAGAACTTTTTCAACAGTATGAAGCTGGTTAAAAGGTCTTACCCAGTAACACACTGTGCTAAAATAGAAAGAAATTCCTGAAATGATGAGTAAAATGGTGATTGAAATCAGTCTTGGAAAAGTTACAAAGCTATTTCAAAGGCTATGGGACTCTAAAGAACCACAGTGAGAGCCATTATCTCCAAATGCTGAGTAATACAACTTCCCAGAAGTGTCCAACCTTCCAAAATTCCTCCAAGAGCTCAGAAATATCAGAACGACACTAGGTAAAAATGGCATCGATGGAAGAGTGGCGAGGTGAAAAACCACTGCTAACCCAAAACATTATGGCTTGTCTGAATTTTGCCAAAACACATCTTGATCCTCAAACCTTGATCCTCATGAGATGAAAGTGGAACTATTTGGAAGACAGGGGTCCTGTTGCATCTGGCGTAAACCAAACACAGACTTCCACAACATCATACCTACGGTCAAGCATGGTGGTGGAAGTGTGATGGTGTGGGGATGCTTTGCTGCTTCAGGGTCTGGGCAACTTGCAATAATTGAGGGAAACCGTCATGAATTCTGCTTTCTATCAGAAAATCCTAAAAGAGAATGTCCAGTCTTCAGTCCATAAGTGGAAACACAACCACAAGTGGATTATGCAGCAAGACAATGATCCAAAGCATAGGAGTTAGTCCTAGTTCTAGAAGTAAGTAAAAGGCAGAAGCATTTGGTTGCAGTTATTGCTGCTAAAGGTGGCACAACCAGATTTTAAGTTTTTCATACTGGTGATAGGTGTTTGATAATTTTATTATGATTATGATTATGATTATTATTAATAATAACAACAACAGCAATAATAATAATAATAATAATAATTAATAATAATAATAATAATAATAATAATAATAATAATAATATATATTAAAATAATAATAATAATAAACTGTATTGTGTGTTTACTCAAGTTACCTTTGTTTTATGTTGTATTTTGTATGAAGATCTAAAACTATTTAGTATGAGACATACGCAAAAACAGAAGAAATACTTTTTCACAACACTTTACATAACCTGTGTGCTAAGCTTAGATTATGTTATTCATGAATAAGATTGTGATTATTATTATATATTTGCCTATTGTTAAAATATTTCTATTTATACATACTGTTACTCTCACTATCTGTGTATAGTTACTCCTGACTATCTGTGTATATTGGATCCAAAAGCTGCCCCTCTCCTCATATCTTAATTCTTCTGAGTGCATTTTAACTACTGGTACTTCCTTAAAGATGGCAGCCTTTCATCAATTTCAAGGTTATGACCTGAAGGATGAAGGATCCAGTAATCAAGCAGACATTTTGAAGTCAACTCAGATTGAATTCCCATCTGCATTACCATACACAATGGAACAAACTATCATGTATAACATACAAGACAATCCAGAGGCTCCATATGCTGTACATGCAACAACGTATAGACCAAATACAGGAGGTGGACAAAATAATCTAAACACTATATTAATATCAAGGAGCTGATCAGTAGAACAGACCTGATAGGTATGTGGTGGAAGGAAAAAAGAAAGTGGGACTTTTTTTAAAAGAAAAAAAAAAATGGGGGTGGTGGGGGGGGGTGTTTTTGTTTTAAAAAATTTTTTTTTGACCCCCCCCACACCCCATTAGTGGTTAATGGGTCATATGAACATAAACAGGGTAGTCAGGTCTTTAAAAATGTGGAGTTTTTTTTTATCTAGCCTACTAGATGTATATGTTTTAATATTATTGCGGCAGTTTCATACAGTGTTTTATTCCAAAAAGCTTTACTTTATAGAGTGCTTTCCGTTTAATCTCTGTACCAGTGTTATTGTGGAGAGGTGTGAACTGTTTGCCCGGGAAGAGGCTCACACCCGCCACTTTCCCATCACCAGCAACTAAACACAGAGTCACAATACTCTACACACAGAAACCCAACAGGGTCCTGACTAATCTTATAACAGATTAGCAGCGATAAAATTATTCATTTTATTTCATATACTGATTGAAAATGTCCGACAAGTCGACACGAGTGTACTGGGAGAAAAGGCTAAGAAGAAAATCTTCCAGTTTTTTGATGGACGAGTAATGGTAGAGTATCTACTTCTTTGTCTGTACTCCATAGTGTCCCATAACAGTTCAGTAATGTGTATATGTGGTGATTGGGCGTTTATGCAGCTTCACACATTGCCCTTTCATACAGAGAGGTTTCAGAATGATAGACCTGTTCTGAATTCTTGCTTTGTGGAGTTACAGGTTTTTCTTTTTGTTTAGACTGGGTCATAGAGGTGTATATTCAAGTCTATGGTTATTTTTCTGGCTGTACTTTTGGGACAAATAGCAACTATCCTGTCTATGCCTGTCATTGAGCTTCCACTCGCTGTTCCTCTCCGGCATTTGATCGTGTATAAAATACACTGCTTTGACTTTTAAGACTGTTCCATTTTAAACATTAAGTATTACAGTTGCTGTGATATATAAACCTGCAGTTTAGTCTCCCACTGTGTAGCCTCTTTGGTTGCCTCATGTTTCCAAATCTCACCTCTCAGTGTTAATAATCAGACCTCTTTTATAGCCGATGAATGCTGTTAGTTGGCAAACAATCTAATATACCTCAACTGTGCAGCTAATTGTGATTTACTCACTAAAAAAGTCAGGGTCCTTTTTCATGTGATATTTCTGTCCACCCCATGTAGTACATGTAGTGAGTATAAGATAAGTAATGTAGCAAATTACAGTTTCAGTAAAAGATAAACACAGCCCCAGACAGTATAGATATAGAAAGCCTAACATCTGGAATAACAGTTCAGAAGATGTTTTATAGCGCAATTTAATTGCACTGCAGAGACTAATCCGTCATTTCTCCTCTATATCCTTATTCACTTCTGTCTCAGGGTCTTATTATCACAGCGGTATGAAAGACAGAATTAAGTTTAACATGCGAAGCAGACAGGCTGGGTAATCCACATACACGGTGGAGTGTGAGAGCAGTCCGGCACAACGTTAATGATGATTAATGGTGTGGAAGTGGATTAATGACAATGGAAGGCCTTGAGCAGGAAAAACCTGGCGCTGTAGAGGAAAGCTCTCATCCATTCTCGCTCCCTACCAGCAACACTATGCTTCATCTCTAAAGCACCCAGCGCCCTTGAAGGGCAGGTCCAGTAATTATCTCTCTCCTGGGCAGATGGCAGCAGGTGCAGACCTGCCTAGAAGCTCCACCATAATTACATTCTGCTGCTTCACTCAGATCAGACCTCAAAATGATTAGAGCGGCGAACTCTGGTGTCACTTTTGGAAAGTTAGCGCTATCGACCAGAGGACTTTCTGTGCAAATACAAAGCAGATTTTTTTTCTCTGGTGTATGGAAATGTGGATGAAGTTGTGCAGGAGTGTGTGCAGATCTAAACTCTCAGATGAGCAAGAAAATCAGTCTTACCTTAGGTGACTTTCTTCTTTCTTACTCTTCACCTCTCAAACTCGTCCACCAAATTGAGAAAGTCCAGCTTTTTAACAAGTCCAGCAGTGACCACGTTTCGAGACATCTTCAGCCCATTTTAGTCTGGAGTTCGTTTTGTAATCCAATTCATTAGGGAAAATAAAGGTTCTCTGGCTTGTCTTTTTGTGTGGGTTTATGGTATCTGTTTATCTAGCTCCACTTAAAAACACAAATCGGTTGCAAATTCAGACCCTCACACTAACAACATTTTCCTGTTTATTACAGATTCTGTCACTTTACAGTTATTGGCTTGTAGTCAACGTATGGCGTTGTATGTGACAGCCTAATGGTATATTTCTATTCAAGTCTATGGTCGTCAAATGGCCAGGACCCCTGAGTACACATTTAGTAACGTAGGTAGGTGAAATGGTTTCTTTTATGTTTTCCTCCATTAAAAGCAAAGGTGTGCCTTTATATTTCTCACCATGCAACAATTTCTCAAAAACCACATCGGCACATTATTTTTCCAACACAAAGCAGAGCTTAGAGAAGTACTTTTGCTTTCTGATAATATACAGCCGTTTTTGTTGATTAGGTAACATCCTCACAGGGTTTGGGGTTTTGTGTTGGTTTGTTTGTTTGTTTGTTTTGTTTTGTCATGTTTTTGTGTAGAGCAAGATAAAATTGAAGTCAGGGTTAATCCAAGCTCTTTTTATATGTTGAACAGTGATGACAGTGCTCACCATAATGATGATGCAGTCGCTTCTGTCTGCTGTCATCACTGTGACCGCTGAAGTGGGCTCTAGTCAACATGCTCTTGTTTCTGAATGTGCTACGGCAAAACACTCCTACACTCTTAGAAAAAAAAGCTTCTTCAAGGTTTCATTGGATAATGAAGAGTTCATAAAAGCTTTCTAAAAGGGAAGCCCTTTCTGAGATAGAAGCACTCGTCTGAATCTTCAGAATCTTCTAAGAATTAATTTCCAGTTCGTGATGATCCAGCTACATAAAATTTCTTGCTTACAAATGTCCAGATATACTACTAAGTACAAGCTATGACTGAATGACGACCACGGTTACCTTTTAATGCTTAACTATTACTGATTACGTTGTGGCTATACATAGGACATCACGTTACCACTTTTCACCAGCGACAGGAACTCAGATAAGGCTTGTTTGGACCATAGAGTAAGGTCAACTCGTTCCATCCTGTCTGTCAACCAGCCCTAAAGCCTCGAGGAAGAGGAGCAATCAGAGCCCTATGATGCATACAGAAAGAGCATGAATGTTATTTACATTCTGAAGTGGCTTTGCTGCCTTCAGTCATTTCCTTTAGAATCAGGTGAAGGCTTTCAGTCAGGAGCAGCAGATATTGACAAGATGTAGTGAAAGAATATGTTTATTCTGAAACCTGAATCATAGCACATAGTCCTGCATACTGTCCCTTATTTATTAAGTTTCAATCAGTTTCAAGTCCTCTACCAAGAAATGTTATTCCATCACAGTTTGGACTAATTCAAATAATTATATTTGACTCTTCACTGAAATACATCTAAAAAGAGTTCTTATTCTCAGAAAGCTCATTACCTTCAGTAGAGTCTGGAGCACAGTTTGGTGATGTCCCTGTTCATAGACCTGATTCAGATAAGCTAATTAGCAGGTTCAGTAAGTGCGCACGAGTCGATCACACCGGCTCAATCTTTAAACGAACTGAAAATGAATTCTGTGAAATTAGCACGTAGGGGTCTAGACTCTAGACCATAGTTTGTTCATCGGAACCATTGCCTGTTTACAAATTCAGCCCTGTCTTTGCTCTTTGGATTTTTCCGCTTTGCTATTTGCATCAATAAACCTGCTCTTGCATCTTGCATCTGTACCAGTAAAAAATCACCAAACTGTGCGGGACTGCAGCCTTCAAGTACTGGATTTTGTGCACCCTGACACATATATAATAATAGTTTGTATTGATCAATGTCATGTCCATTTTTGAAGCCTAATATTTTAGCCAGGAATTCTAAAATTCCTAAAATGGTACTGAATTTTGTTTCTCATACACATTCAGGTAGCCGATATTTCCGTTCTGGGAAGCATGCTGGAATATATTTAAAGAAAATGAGCTGGCATTATGATTGAATAGCAAAGTTAAGGATGAAACGGCATACAGGGTGAATAATACACACATAATACACGCCTGTGCTATTTACCCTGGACACAGCAAGCCAGAATTGAAGCATGTTGTCTAAATCAAGGCTTTAAGATGCTCAAGCAAAACAAACGGATTGTTTTGCTCTATGTAAATTGGGGAATTATGTTTAGTGACAGTTTATTTAAATCAACTTAATTACAGTAACAACCGTTATTTTGTCTAGTGTTTCTCTTTTTTTTTTGTTTAAACCAATTTATAGTCACCCTAGTGTGCGTGTTATCATTTAAATGAGTACTTAGAGCTATAAAAATGAAGGAAATAGTCTGATAATTACATAAAACCACAACAGCAATATTGATGTTTGACTCTATTTAGGGAAAAAACAATAAAGCCCCAAGGCCTCTCTTTCGGGATGTTGAAATTAGCCATCAATTAAAGATCAGCATGATGTGGATAGTCTGTGCCGAGGTAGCTCTGACTGTGCAGTGCAATTTTACCTCACTCAGCGGTATAATAGGGCCCATTAATCACATGCTCCAGCTCGCCACCATCCGATACGACCCCCCACCCACCCACCCAACCACAATAAAGCCAGGAATAATAGGGTCGATAAAGCAAACAGGCGTGGAAAATTATGCAACCAAATGACCGTGTAAAGTGTTACAAATGCAAAATGCAAATCATCACAAATTTAAGCACTCTAAAACAAACACACACACACACACATACACACACACACACAAACACCAAGGCAGCTGGGATCCATCAGTGAGACAGCATATCAGCAAGACTAATTGAGACAATATTGCCTATTTAAGAGTGTTAGGGATTGCCTTAGTAGCAAACAGTCATACTTCAAAAATACTTTTGCATTTATAGTATAAATTTAGTACTGTGCAAAAGCCTTAGGTAGCCTATGTTTTTTTTTGTTTGTTTGTTTGTTTGTTTTGGTATTTTATTCATCTTCACTAACCACTTTATCTCATTTATCAAAGCGTGCATAGAACAAGTTGTGAATTTGTGCGTAAGACCCATCCATACACAAGAGAAAATAGGTATTTATCACAAGTGCTGTACAGAGCGGCCGTTGATAAATGCTACACATTCTACATTGATGTGCAAACATATACAGATATAGGCCCAAACACCTCAATATTACTACACTACTGTAAGAGCTAGAACATGAATTGACATGCACAGTTCCCCTCCTTGTCCTAATTGGCTGGATGTCGGTGGTCCACATAATTTTCCCCCTGTCGTTTACAGAGCCTAGGGAAACCAAACTCCAAAGTTGAGTTTCTCCTTTGAGCAGATACATTATTGACAGCGCTGTAATCTGAGAACATTGTCAAATATTAGAGGAAGTTGTGGAAATAAATCTAAATGCAATATGCAGTGTGTGAAAGTCTCCCAGTGCAGCTGCCCTCTCTAGAGACTCCTGCTTTATTAGCATTGCAACATAGACAGTGAACTGCTCTAATTTATAGTCAGTCTGTGAGCTCTTCCTGCTTTAAGCCTTTTTCAAAGCTGGCATGAGTGCTCATGTTTCCTGTATTAATAAAAATAAAAATAGCTGGTGTTCTCCTCATGCTTTGCATGCCAGATGCTATGATGCTTTTAAAGGCTCAGTATGTTTTGCTGTGCTGTTAGCCCGTACTGTGGTGATTTGTTTGTATTTGTGACCAAGAGGATAATAAATGTTGCAGTCACATTTATTTAAGTCAGTAGAAGTAAGTATTTAAGTGTGTATAAATACTTTTTTCCTGGTGCATCATGCCCTCTGACCACGTCTCTGAAAAAGTTCAAAGAATTAAACCAAAAAAACAGAAATCTACAGTATTGCTACGGACTGCAAATGAAGACATCCTCAATTCATACAGGCACTGAGGCCAGACCTCCTTTACTGGGAGTGACAGGCACTGAGGCTACTCCTACACTGGGACTGACAGGCACTGATTCCACTCCTCCACTGGGACTGACAGGCACTGAGGCCACTCCTCCACTGGGACTGAGAGGCACTGAGGCCATACCTCCTTTACTGGGTCTGACAGGCATTGAGGACACTCCTCCACTGGGACTGACAGACACTGATGCCACTCCTCCACTGGGACTGACAGGAAATGAAGCCAGATCTCCTTTTTTGGAATGACAGGCACTGAGGCCACTCCTTCACTAGGACTGACAGGCACTGACGCCACACTTCCTTTACTGGGACTGACAGGCATTGAGGACACTCCTCCACTGGGACTGAGAGGCACTGAGGCCATACCTCCTTTACTGGGTCTGACAGGCATTGAGGACACTCCTCCACTGGGACTGACAGACACTGATGCCACTCCTCCACTGGGACTGACAGGAAATGAAGCCAGATCTCCTTTTTTGGAATGACAGGCACTGAGGCCACTCCTTCACTAGGACTGACAGGCACTGAGGCCACACTTCCTTTACTGGGACTGACAGGCATTGAGGACACTCCTCCACTGGGACTGACAGACACTAAGCCTACACCTTGTCATTTACTAGTCATTTACAGGGTCTGATGCAACATATCTTTTAATGACAGGCATTGAAGCCATACATCCTTTACTATGACTGCCAAGCACCGAGGCATCACATCCTTTACTATGACTGACAGGCACTGAAGCCACACCTCCTTTACTATGACTGCCAAGCACTGAGGCATCACATCCTTTACTATGACTGACAGGCACTGAAGCCATACTTCCTTTGTTGTGACTGCCAAGAACCGAGGCCAAACTTGCTTTACTGGGAGTGACAGGCACAGATGCCACACCTACTTTGATAAGACTGACAACTGTATTATATGTACTGAGACCCGTCCAGTGAATTAGTGAAACTAGTCCCCTACAAACATGTTGGACAAAAACATCACTCAGTGATACGTGTGTTCTTCTCTTGCATCCACCTCGACTTACCATCAGTCCTCTTATAAAATAACATCAGTCCTCAAATAACTTTATCAAGTCAATTCAATGAAGTTAGACAAGTCTGGTCTAATGCTGGTGTAGCTTAAAAGCCTGTTTGTTCCAGGCTAATGCTAAAAGAGCGCATTATCAATGAGTTATGTGACGGCCGACCCTTTCTTGAGCTTCGGTGTTTCCAGTTAGGTGTTTGTTTTGGTGATGTGTGCTGTCGATCCACGTAGTTAAACTCTGAGGTCAAAGGGAGCCGTGTTGCTGTCAGATTTCACTGATTTACTGTCACTTCAGATTTCAGTTGAATTGCACTTAAAGCTCTGGAGTGACTGTATCAATGCAGATTTGAAATGTTTGATATTTCATCCACAGTAGTCAGTCTAGCTCCTAAGCCAACCCAAGCATTAGTCTGACTTCTAAGTGAGCTGCGCTGCCTATTTCCTTGGAGCCAAGAAGAAAAAGATAAACTGTAAGACATCTTACAGATTAAAGTAAAACAAGAAAAACAGAGAGGCAGCAAATTGTTGTACTCATAGAATATAATATATTAGGTGTATTTTGGACAGTGTTTTTACCCAGACATGCAGCTTGAGTTTTTGCAATATCAATAAAACAGACTGCAGTGCTGTACTTATTCACTGTATTTTATATTTAATGCTCTGGTTAAAAAAGAAAAACAAATAAATAAATAAACAAAAATCTGGGTAGTGACCTAAAGTATTCCAGTGTAGAACTGCCACAATGAAATAGTCTAAAATACAAACCATTGAATGTTTTATTGACATTAATTGGAATCTCATCAAAACAAATCACTACATACTATAATGTTCTCATCCCAATTTGACATACATTCCTCCCATTTACTATTCACTATGTTGTTTTGTTTCCTGCTTTTAACATGTTAAATGTCTATATTCTTGTATTCTTTAAGCTTCTGTGTGTCATTAATTATTGTTCTGTCCACTGTTGTTGAAGTGTCTCATCACTAGAATGGGGGAAATCTCTCATTCCGTTCGTACTGTATGAAAATGCTCAAAAAAAACAAAAAAAACAATCAGCCAATTATCTCTATTCTCATGGTTCCATTGATGTACAGGTGATGCATCTTTTATAGGAGACAGATGAGAAGTGATGTTTGACAAAAACAAATCCTTCAGAACAACTGATTTTAGTGGCTGGGTTAATAAATCTTGGTACATAGTACTATGCAGACACAAGCATGTTGATTATTGGGAGTCCCTTAAAAAGTAAAGCAGTCTCTTGAATCTTCCTGGAGGATTTTAAAGATGTTTCTATTACGAACAGATATGATATCTCTAATATGATTATATTATATTATATTATATTATATTATATTATATTATATTATATTATATTATATTATATTATATTATATTATATTATATTATATTATATTATAATATATTAGAAATCTAGGATCATAGGGGGCACGGTGGCTTAATAGGTAGCATGTTTGCCTCACACCTCCATGGTTGAGGGTTCAATTCCTGCCGTAGGGTGCGTGTGCAGAGTTTGCATGTTCTCCCCTTGCTTTGAGGGTTTCTCACGAGGACTCTGGTTTCCTTCTCATACAATGCAGACCATAGACATGAGTTGTAAGCTGATTGGCATGTCTGAAGTGTATGAATGGGTGTGTGTGATTGTGACCTGCGATGGATTGGCACCCTGTCCATGGTGCCCCCCCTTTATGGCCCATGCCCCCTTGGATAGGCTCCAGGTTCCCCATGACCCAACAAGGATAAGCGGTACAGACATTGGATGGATGGGATGGATCTAGGATCATGGGTAGGATATGTGTGCATTCTGAGAATGGCATCCGGCTGTAGAGATGGCATGTGGCTGAATAGTCTGTCATACTGAATAATAAAGTAGGAATTCAATCAAATATTGATGAAACAATATTATCCAGACATACTCTAGTTATAGAGTTACTGATGTGATTTAGAAATTTACTAATGACATTAAGTGCATCATTCAAACTGGAGGTGTGCAAAATACACACAGCAAAATAGTTACATGGTCTAGTGGTTTTGCTTACCTGTGGGCGGGAGTGTGTGGAAGATAGGAAGCATGCAGGATGAAGAAAGACCACAGTGATGATTCACATGGAAGCATATTGGAGGGGATAGCTTGCAATGCACATGATGTGTTTAGTGTTCATTCATTCCTCCACAGTAAATGCTTGAATCCAGTCACTGTGGTTGAAATGAAAGCTTTGTCTATACTTTCAGAAATAGAAATAAAGTTATTATAAAATATAAAAAATATTATAAATTTTTTTTTTTTTAAATAACATGCAGAATTGAGCAAACCTTCTACAGGAGTGGGCAGGATTTGTCAAAAGTCCCATGGGAATGGGGAAGGAAGGTCAAACCTGTGGGAGCAAGAAGGATTGAACTGCATTTGGTCAGGCTTTCTGTGGGAGCAGGTGGGATTTATCAAATCTTCAACAGAAGCAGGTGGAATTCGTCAAAACATTAGGAGTGGGAATTAGGAGTGGTCAGGATTGGTCAAACATTCTGTGGGAGTGTGCAGGATTGGTCAAACGTCCGTCAGGAGTCAATGTCAATGTCAATTTTATTTATATTGCACTATTAAACGCAACCAGGGTTGACCACTGTGCTGCACAATAAAAATAGAACACTTAGTCAATACAATATCATTGCTAAAATACAGTGCAATAAAATTTCCTCATTGATTATATGCCAAATCAAAAAGATAGGTTTTTAGCTTAGATTTAAAGACAGATAGTGATGGTGCAGATCTAATACAGAATGGTAGGGCATTCCACAGTCTGGGGGCCGCTGCCGAAAAGGCGTGGTCACCCCTACATTTCAGCTTCGACTTCAGGATGCACAATAATCTCTGGATGGACAACCGGAGAGACAAAACAGGACGATATTCAGTCAGTACATCCGAAAGGTAAAGAGGAGCCAAACCATTTAAAGATTTAAACACTAAAAGAAGAATTTTGAAATTTACTCGATAACGCACAGGCAACCATTGCAAAGAACGTAAAACCAGCGCAGTCTTGCAGATGCAAGCGGGAAAGAGCTGACTGGGTAATCCCAAAATACAGTGAGTTACAGTAATCCAGATGTAATAAAGGCATGAATTACGTTTTAAAATGTTTACTAGACAGAATAGGTTTTATTTTGCTAGTAGTCAAAGTTGAAAAAAACATGATTTGACCACTGTATCTGATTGTCAAATTTCAAACTATCATCAAAAACAACACTCAGATTTTTTAGAGAAGTTTTCACAGAAGAGGACAAATCACAGAGATATATTTTGCATATACTAAAAGAATCCAACAGACAAAGCACAATTATTTCAGTTTCACTCTCATTAAAATTAAGAAAATTCAAAGACAACCAAGCCTTCACATCAGACAAACAGTTCATAAGCACTTCCATACCCTCAAAACTCTTTTTTAAGGGGAGATAGATTTTAGTATCATCTGCATAGCAATGAAATGACAGCCCACGATTCCTAAAAGTAGAACCCAATGGGAGCATGCATAGTGAAAAAAAGAATGGGAGCCAAGATGGATCCCTGGGGCACACCACATGATAGACAAGCTTCCTCAGATGAATGTTCACTAATGTTAACTTCTATTGGAAAGGTATGATTTAAACCATTTAAGAGCACTTCCTTTTATGCTAGCACAGTGCAAGAAGGACAGCATGGTCCACAGTGTCAAGAGCAAGACTCTAATCAAGGAGCACAAGCACAGCATAGTCCCCAGCATTGCCAGTTGCCAGTAAAATATCATTTAAAACTTTCAAAAATGTGGTCTCTGTTGAGTGGTGTTTTCTAAACCCTGATTGAAAAACCTCAAAGATCTTCGTTTCATTTTTTTAATACTCTGCAGTTATATATTTTCTCTAAGATTTTTTTAAATAAAACTTTTTTATTCTTTGTAATAAAAAGACAGATTAGAAATAGGTAGAAACTGAAACTGAAACTCTTAAGGAAGGGATAAACTGTGGCATGTTTTAAAACATCAGATTCAGTACTAGTTTCAAACCATTGATTTATCATAGTCAAAAGGTAGGGACCCACTGAATCAAAAACTTGTTTCGGGATGAATAGCATCAATGGAGGAGCCTGATGGCTTTAACTGACCCACTATTTCTTGAAGATAAAAAAAGAAATAGGTTCAAACTGGCTGATCTTGGCAGTACAAACAGAGGGAATGGAAGAATCAAAAGCAGGGGGAGATATCCCCAATCTGATATCATTGATCTTATTAACAAAAAATCTAAGAAATTCCTCACACATAGTTTTTGACACAGCTGGGTACTCAAACAGTTGAATTAACAACAGCATTAAAATTTGTAAAAAGAGTTTGGGGTCTATGATAATTCTTATTAATGATTTCTGCAAAATACCTGGATTTCTCTCACTGCCTACTAGAACTTGGATAATGAATGACTAATTATTTCAAAGGAAATCTGGAGCCTGTCCTTTTACCACTTACCTTCCGCTCTTCTACAGATCTACCTCAAAGAGCTTACGTTGTCGTCAATCCAAGGCTCAGATCTAGGTTGGTTTTAAAGTCTTTACATTAGCCAATGAGTCTTAAATGTTCATGCATATGGAACTGAGCCTAAATAGAAGCTCCTCTTCACTCAGATCACATTGACTGACATCCACTGATTGAATAGCATCACAAAAAGCTAATGTAAAAGCTTTGCAAGTGGTTGAGATAATTAATCAAGACTGACAGATACATTTAGTGGCTTTAGAAGTATTAAATAGTCAGGGAACAGAAAAGATGACAGATTTATGGTCAGAGAACCCATTATCAAAAACCTCAAGATCGTAAGAAGAAATACCATATGATAGGACAAACGCAAGTGTATGTCCAAGCTGACGAGTAGGGACATTCACATGATGTTCTATATCAAATGCATCAATCAGAGTAATAAATTCTTTGGCTAATGAATCCTCTGTGCAGCACACATGAACATTAAAATCCAAGAATGAACAGTTTATTATATTTCAGTCTAAATTCCTGCAAGAATTCTGCAAACGCATTTAAAAAGTCTGTGTTGTGTTAGGAGTGGACAGGATTGGTCTGGCTTTTTGTGGGAGTAGGTAGGATTAGTCAAATTTTCAACAGGAACAGGTGGGATTGGTCAAGCCTTCTGTGATAGTGGGTAAGATTGGTCAAACGTTCTGTGAGTGTGGGTGGGATTGATCAAACATTCTGTGAGAGTGGGCAGGATTGATCAAATATTCTGTGGGAGTTGGTGGGTTTGGTCAAACCTTCTGTGAATGTGGGTGGGATTGGTCAAATCTTCTGTGATAGTGGGTAAGATTGGTCAAACGTTCTGTGAGTGTGGGTGGGGTTGATCAAACATTCTGTGCGAGTGGGCAGGATTGATCAAATATTCTGTGGGAGTTGGTGGGTTTGGTCAAACCCTCTGTGAATGTGGGTGGGATTGGTCAAATCTTCTGCAGGAGTGGGTGGGATTGAACAAACTTTCTGCAAGAGTGGGCAGGATTGATCAAACTTTCTGCAGGAGTGGGCGGGACTGATCAAACTTTCTGCAGGAGTGGGCGGGACTGATCAAACATTCTGCAAGAGTGGGTGGGATTGGTCAGATGCCTCTAGTTCAAACATTCAGATCTGCACTTATCCTATATAAAAATAACAAATCTGAGAGTGTTTTTTCTCTTGTGCTCACATTTCTTTTATCATAAACGTGCCATTTGTATAAAATAACATGGAATTGCCTATATGATTATTGAGTGAGTGTTGTGCACTGATGTCAGATTTTTAACTCACGTCTCACTGTGTTATCAAAGTCCTCAATGTTCTTTACTCTGTGCTTCTTCTCCCCAAGGAAATGTCTAAACACATCATTTACCTGTTCTCATTCCCACACCAGTTTCCTTCACTTTTCTTGCTCTATGTAGGTCATCAACAGTGTAAAGTCTCCTCACAGCAGTACAGGTTAATTATTGTTTAAAAATGTCGAAATCTAGAATATAAAAGCTATTTAATGGACGAAATATAATACCCTATCTTGAAAGACCTCCAGGTCACCACTCATGAATCACATTCTTAAGGATGGCAGTGTTTTTTTGTGCTTTACCTCTGACTATTTCATGTGAAGCTGATCTCACATTCATACCTGTGTTACTAATGACCACAGGAATGTTTATCCTTGACTCTGAAAACCTGCTCTGGAGCACTATTACTGATCTGCCATGGCCATGTAGTCTTTTTTTTTTGTTTTCACGATGTAGCTTCTTTGTAGGACATTCTTTCTCCATTGTTGTGAGAGCTGATCCATCATTTTACATTGAGTAGCTCTATAATTGCTCTGTTGTACATCTCTGCCTTCATCACCTAATCACCTATTACAAACACAACCTTCAAGAGAGGGGTCTCTGAATCGCATGTCCTAAGGTCTAGTCTAGTTTATTATTAGCCTTAGATTATGCAGAGCATCTGCCATACAAGTCACTGTATATCAGCTGTTACTATAGAAACAATAGCAGATTAGAACGAGCACTTAAATAAAGACCTATCATTTATCTTTCAGCCAGAACTACTTTCAGAGCTGTTGTAATAGAAAATTTACCAGCAACTTGTGATTTGAGAATTCAATCAGGATCGTGCCTTCAAGGGTTCCTAAGTGATGCGACAGACAAACATTGGCCCTATCATCCGGAGATTGTGCATACGAATCCCAAAGATGCCACAGCCATCCTTGGCTACGAGTCCAAAAGTTCAAATTGGCCATGCTATCTGGGTGGGAGGGATGGAATATTCTCTCTCCCATCATGCTCTCTCCCATCACTAGCCAGATCAGGGATGTCTATGAGCTCATGTATGTGGAAAAGGGCAGATAGTACTTTCCTAAATAGATTCTACCAATTAAAGTTTACACATTAGAATGTAACGGTTATCACTTTTCAGTCTTGTTGGCTGATTATGTGAACCTTGTTAAGCAAGACAGTTGTACAAATTTTAACTGAAGATCCCTTGTTTAGTGCAAGGTCACTATAGTTATGGTGAATTGTCAGTGGAAGTCATACAGTAATCTATCAAATGCAAACTATGATGCAAATTAGTTGTGAAAGCAGTGTGAAATTACAGGGACATTATTCAATTTGAGTCTTTCTCAACTACCAATATTGTTTATTTACACTTGCCAGATTATTAGTTGCTAGATCAATACACCTAATAAACTGCAAATTCAGTGTACACACGGAGCTCCCACTTTACTAGGTTATCACCAGTCTAGTAACTAATAATCTGTCAATAAAGCCTATATTGACTGTAAATTGGCTTGTTAGGATTATCCAAATGACATCAAACTCATTTCCACTAGCTTTTGTTCAAAGATTGGGTTAATGTCTCTCACTATAACAGGTAAATAGTTTCTTGATTACTGCTGCTCTACTCTCTAGACTGGCCATGAATGAAACTGATTGTTTCTTGTAAAAAAAAAAAAAACAACAACTGTGATTACAATCAGTTTTTAGCACTCTTTTTATCACAGTATGGCACTCAATCAAGAGAGTTTATACAAGAAAGATTGCAATCAGATGGTTAGGAACACTAATCAAACCGGTTTTCTTCCACAGAAATCGGTGCCATGTCTGCATCCCCAGAGAAGAAAGAAAACTGAAATGTAGTAATTGTAAGTGCATTGGCAAGCCTGCAGGGGCTGAGAAATGTCCCAGCAGTAGCCTATAAAAGAATGTGAAGTGTGGCCTTTGTGAAAAACGGCTAGAGAAAGCACCTGGGGTTTGACATTAAAGCAGTTGTTGTATTCCTAGGTGAGTAAAATGCAGCCTTGTCCTTTGTAGGTTCAAGCGAGTAAGCAGACGTGACATGTAATGTGTTTTTGTATTCAAATGCAATGAAAGGCTCAGGGTTCTCACTGTAAAAAAAATAATACATACAGTTCAACAGTTGGTATGTTGACACAATCAAATACATAAACACCTAGATGTGGCTCTTATTCAGTATATTTGGCTAAGATTTGGCATGGTTGCACAGACCTGGGCCAAATCTGAACCATATATGTTTTGCCATATGCGTTTAACTGTGTATGTTTTGTGTTTAATTGACTTACCTACTCCTTTGTTAAAATTCTCACTAATTTTCTGAGCACTTAGCAGCTTTGTGGGAAAAGGCTTCTCCCTTTTTATTTATTTATTTGTTTGTTTGTTTGTTTGTTTGTTTATTTATTTTCTCTCAGCTCCACTTTTCCCCTTTTTGTTCATTTTGAACCCAGCTACTGTTACTGGACTTGGGCCATATCTGAACTATATAACTGTAGCCCTATCTGAAAATAATCAAAAAATATCCTAGAATTACTCTTTTGGATCACCACCAAATGAGGTCCAAATGTGGCATGGATATGGCATGTACACTCCAAAAACTCAATTTTAAATCTTTAGCCTATACCTGAGCATGGGCATTATGTTAAAGTCTGTATTCAGCTTAGCCTGTGTTAATTTGAGGTGTGTGTGTGTGTGTGTGTGTGTGTGTGTGTGTGTGTGTGTGTGTGTGTGTGTGTGTGTGTGTGTGTGTGTGTGTGTGTGAAAAGTAACAAACTACATGTACACTACTCATTGCAGTACTTGAGTACATGGTTCATTATATTGGTAATTGTTTTAGTATAAAATCATAGTATTTTTTCTTGAAAAAAAATTCAATTCAATACATTTAGCTTTGAACTCCATTCCAGAGGGAAAAAAAATGCATTTAACCCTACAACACGGGCGGATATGGCTCAGGTGGTAGAGCAGATTGTCCACTAATCGCAGGGTTGGTGGTTCGATTCCCGGCCCTCATGATTCCACATGCCGAAGTGTCCTTGGGAAAGTCACTAAACCCCAAGTTGCGCCTTGCATGACAGCTCTGCTACCATTGGTGTGTGTGAATGGGTGAATGAGAAACAGCATAAAGTGCTTTGGAACCACTAAGGTTAAAAAACGCTATATAAGTGCAGAGCATTTACTATTATCAACACTGTAAGGCTATTAAAAGACAGTATGTGTGAAAAAAAAACAACTACGTAGCTGGAAATATGTATGAATTTACATGTGCTAGCTAGCTAGCTAATAAACATAGCAAGCTACTGAAACCCCAAGAACATTTGGTTCAGCTAGGTAGCCAGTTAGCATTATCTTTCTTCATATAATGTTGATAATCAAGGTGGTGTTCACTTACTGTAGCTTACTTGGTTAGTTAGCATATTGTTCAAAATGCAGTCCTCAGTACATGCTGAGATGTAAAAAAAAAAAAAAAAGGCATCTGTGAATTAATTATTCAACTATCATTTCATAAGATTTACTTATTTGAGATGAGGAAACTAAGCTAACTGCAGCACTTGTGTTAGCAAAGGTGAAACAAACTGAGAGACTTGAAGGAATCAAAGCTGGTGAAGGCTTTAGCATTACTGAGTGAACTGAGCTAACGTACCACTAAATTAAGTTCTTTAATCAATAAAGGGTCTGTTTTAATCTCAGTCCTATGATTCTGTTAGCGTTCCCTACATGGCAGAAAAACTCTGCTAGTTGTTTGGGTTTCTTTCCCTAATTCAAGCATTAATGAGCAGCCATTATAAACTGCTTTCACTTTGTGCACCTGTGTGACAATCACACACACTAATGCGCTAATGTTTTAGCTGAAAATCAATAAGGAATTTCAAAATGAATGTTAGCAACATTAGCAGCTCATTTTCAAGTCCCCTCTGTGTCTGTGCTCTGCCACTGTACTAAACATAGCCTGTACTACCCCCGAGGGCAGAGAATAATAGCACTTAGCTGGTCATGTACTTTTTTTTTTATTCCAATGAAAAATGTTGTTTACTTTAATTATGTAAGAAAAATTGTTGTTTAGACTCAGTTAAGTCACCCAAGTGGTTTGTGTCCCCTCAGTTAATTGGTGCAAAAATGCATTACGGCAGCAAAGCAGACCGCATGACATACGACATGCTCTTAATTAACACATGGATTTCCAATCTGACTAATGCTCTTAAACTCTTTATTTAAGAACATCTCTGTTTTGGTGAGTGAGCTGTAAGACACTCACTTTATGCAGCATGAGGTTTTAAAAGCGCTATAAATTGTTTACTTAAAAAGTTCCACAAACTACATTTTGAGCACATTCAGTGAATCAAATCACGAGTGAAATGACCTTTCACAGCTCATAAAGCTGCCAAGCTTACAGTCCCAAACAAGCTGACTCATTTCTGCTAATTTCTTCACTCAATTTGACTCTAAATTTCTTTTTCTACATCATTTGATCATTTGCATTTTCTCCATGATACATTCTGGAACTGCTTTGCTCCATTTAGTCTTTCAAAACATCACACAGTTTGGATTACTGATCAAATAACTTGTCTGCTAAATAGAACCAAAAAACAATTTTATAAAATGAAAATTATGAAGTATATGATTTCCTACATGCTGAAAGATATTGAATGGAAACGCACAGCAGAATCTACCGTGCTCTTTTATTATTTAACAACCTGTCTGTCAGTACAGGAAGGATAAATACAGTTTGATATTTTGGGAAATATTCGACCATAGTTCTGCACACTAGCTTTCTAGACACTGATGACCTGTAATTCCAGCAGTCTCTACGATTCTTCTAAGCTTCATTTTTGTCGTTTAAGTGTCAGTGTAAATAAGATCTAGTATGGTAATTTATTTGTCATTTCTTCCATTCTTTCTTTCTTTTTTTTTCTTTTTTTTTAAGGATTTGCCTTAGTTTATTTATTTATTTTCATATGATTCATTTACATGTGATTAATTTACATATGATTCATTTTCATGTGATTCATATTCATGCATGTGATTCATTTACATGTAATTCATTTTCATGTGATTCATATTCATGTAATTCATTTACCTTTTCTCCCCTCCCTTCCCTTTCCCAAATATTTCATTGAGAAGAAAAATAAATAAATTAATAATAATAATAATAATAATAATAATAATAATAATAATAATAATAATAAAAATCTTTCTTAACCAAGATAGGAATCTCAATCTCTAACAACTGTAGCTGGTTATTTAATGTTAAAGTGGTCCTGGGTGTACTGGTGGCTAACATTAGTTGTGTTATTGATTGGCCTACTCCTTTGTTAAAACACTTTTGAGCACTTGGCAGCTACACTTGGGGGAAATAAGTACTGAACGCGTCAACATTTTTTTTTCAGTAAATATATTTCCAATGTGGAATTTTCACCACACTTTGGTATTTACTCAAGAAATCCAAACATACAAAGAAATCCAAACATTAAAGTCCATAAATGAAGTTATGTACAATAAAGTGGAATGACAGGAAAAAAGTACTGAGGACGCTAACTGAAATTTATTGAATAATTAGTGGAGAAGCCTTTGTTTGTAATGACAACTGTGACAAGACGCTTCCTGTATGAAGAAATTAATGGGCCACAGTACTCAGGTGTGATTTTTGGCCCGTTCTTCTAAACATATTGTCTTTAAATCTTGTTCAATTGGATTCAAGTCAGGTGATCGACTGGGCCATTCTGACATCTTGATTTGTTTTCCTCTGAAACCAATTGAGAGTTTTCTTTGCTGTTTGCTTTGGATCGTTGTCCTGCTGGAAGGTCCACCCACATCTCATCTTCATCATCCGGGTGGATGGCAGCAGATTCTTCTCAAGAATCTCCCAGTAAAGGGCTCCATTCATCGTTCCTTCACTTATATGAAATTAATTATGTGATGAAAAACAGCTTCACACCATGATGCTTCCACCTCCAAACTTCACTGTTACTGGTGTCTTTAGGGTGATGTGCAGTACCATTTCTTCTCCAAACATGGTGTGTAGTGTGATAGCCAAAATGTTCCATTTTGCTCTCTGACCAGACTACACTCTCACAGTATTTCATAGACTTGTCCAAATGAGTTGAAGAAAACTATGAATGAGCTTCGATGTGCCTTTTCTTTTGGAATGGAGTCTTGCAGGGAGAGCATGAGCTGTGGCGTGCATTAGCTATTGCTTCCTCTGTGACAATGGTAACTGCTGCCTCCAAGTGTTTCTGGAGCTCTTTCCGAGTGGTCCTTGGGTCTTGGGGGTATTCTTCTGACTATTCTTCTGACTTCCTGGTCAGAAATCTTGCGAGGAGCTCCTGTGCATAGCTGGTATTTGACAAAGTGATATTGCTTCCACTTGTGGATAATGGTACCAATGGTGCTTACTGGAAGATTCAGAAATTTTGAAATACATTTGTATCCAATTCCATCGATATGTTTTGCAACAATAAGGTCGCGAATGTCTTGGGAGAGCTCTTTGCTTTTACCCATCATGAGATGTTTATTGTGTGACACCTTGGTAATGAAAAGCCGTTTTATAGACCATCGATTTACTAACCCAGCTGATATCAATTTGCACAGATAGGAGGTATAATTACTTTCTAACTACTTACAGATTTAATCTGGTTCCTTGCCTTACCTTGCCGTGGAGAACTGCTTTTTCTTAGCGTTTTCAATACTTTTTCCTGTGTCATTCCACTTTATTACACATAGTATTTTTATGGACTTTAGTGTTTCTTTAATGATGACTTCTTGAGTTAATACTGTTGTCTGGGGGAAATTTTATGTGAATAACCTCATTGGAAATATTTTTACTGAAAAAATGTTGACGCGTTCAATACTTATTTCCCCATGTGTATGTAGGAAAAGGCTTTTACATTTGTATTCTCTTAGCTCCACTTTTCCTTTTTTTTTGGAGTTTGATAGAAAGCCGGTTACAATTAATATATGTGTGTATCTCCAGGATTAGATTAATAATGTAACTCTATTTTTATGCTTTGGTGCAATATGTTACAGTAGAACAATTGCGTGATTGGTTGTTGGAGCAGAAAGTCAGGGGGAAAGGGGTAGGGGTGTTTCAATTCAGTGGATGTGACTGCGCTATGCTCTAGTTTTTGTGTTGTAACAGCTGGCCTCACCGTCTGGACCAACTGGCAGGCCAGGCTACTGGGAAATCTCCTGCTGCTCCCGGTGGCCAGTGTAGGCCTGATATGAGCATATAACAAATTTGTCTAGACATGAGCATGCAAATCTAGTAGCTTTAAATGCTGTCGGAATCAGAAGGGTGAAAATGGTGCCAAATATTTACAATGAATTCAACTTTACCTTTAATAATAAGTCATAATTTCGAGACACTAAACTCACTAGACTCACTATACAGAGTCAGTGCTGTAATCCATCCATCCATCTTCTTCCACTTTCAGGGTCACTGGGAACCTGGAGCCTATCCCAGGGAGCATCGGGCACAAGGCGAGGAACACCAGGTGCCACAGGGTGCCAATCCACTGCCGGGCACAATCACATACACCCATTCATACACTACGGACACTTTAGACATGCCAATCAGAATACCATGCATGTCTTTGGACTGGGGGAGGAAACAGGAGTGCCCAGAGGAAACCCCCACAGCACAGGGAGAAGATTCCACACACATGGCCCGGGCGGGACTCAAACCTCGGACCCAAGAGGTGTGAGGCGAACATGCTAACCACTAAGCTGCTGTGTGCCCGCAGTGCTGTAATTTTTTCTTCAATTGGAGAAAACAGATTTCAGCAAACAACAGTTAAGGCTCTGGGGCACGGATGAGAAGGTCAAGAGTTTTCTCATTTGTAAGTTGCTTTGGATAAAAGCGCCTGCTAAATGAATAAATGTAAATGTAAGAGTTCAAATCCCAGCTCCACCAAACTGCCAATGTTGGGTCCTTGAGCAGGGCCCTTAAACCTCTCTGCTCCCGGGGCACCATATCACGGCTGACCCTGTGCTCTGACCCCAGCTTTCTAACAAGCTGGGATAAGCAAAGAAAAGAATTTCACTGTGCTGTAATGTGTATGTGACAAAATAAAGGCTGCTGCTTCTTAATACCTGCCCTTCAGTTGCATTCATTTGCAAACGCAATTGCTATTCCTGAAGTGATTTTCAGTCTGCAGTAAATCTCAAAAGTAATCAGCTTGCATTGACACCACTCTATGCTTTATACCCTAAGGTCGAAACGTTCAAAATTGCATTTACAGTTTGTTGCATATACTCTTTAGACTCTGTCAGTAAATGAGCTTGTACTTTTTTGTAGGTGTTATCAAGTTTGCATGTTTTTACACAAATAGACCTTCAGTAAATCAGGACCTTAGTCGGTTACATTATACTAAATAATAACCAGTTAAGAATTACTAAATAAGTCACTATTATAAGGTACAGCGCATCCTTAAATTATTCCCAGCGCTTCACTTTTCCCACATTTTGTTATGCTACAGCCTTATTCCAAAATGGATTAAATTAATTATTTTCCTCAAAATTCTACAAACAATACCCCATAATGACAACATGAAAGAAGTTTGTTTGAAATCTTTGCAAATTTATTACAAATAAAAAACAAAAAAAGCACACGTACAGAAGTATTCACAGCCTTTGCTCAATAGTTTGTTGAAGCACCTTTGGCACCAATGACAGCCTCAAGTCTTTTTGAGAATGATGGTACAAGCTTGGCACACCTATTTTTGGGAAGTTTCTCCCATTCTTCTTTGCAGGACCTCTCAAGCTCCATCAGGTTCGATGGGGAGTGTCGGTACACAGCCATTTTCAGATCTCTCCAGAGATGTTCAATCGGGTTCAAGTCTGGGTTCTGGCTGGGCCACTCAAGGACATTCACAGATTTGTCCTGTAGCCAGTCCTTTGTTATCTTGGCTGGAGGTCCAGAGCGCTCTGGAGCCGGTTTTCATCAAGGATGGCCCTGTATATTGCTGCATTCATCCTTCCCTCGATCCTGACGAGTCTCCCAGTTCCTGCTGCTGAAAAACATCCCCACAGCATGATGCTGTCACCACCATGCTTCATTGTAGGGTTGGTATTGGCCAGGTGATGAATGGTTGCCTGGTTTCCTCCAGACATGACGCTTGTCATTCAGGCCAAAGAGTTCGATCTTTGTTCAATCTTTGGTCTGAGAGTCCTTCAGGTGCCTTTTGGCAAACTCCAGGCAGGCTGTCATGTGCCTTTTACTGAGGAGTGGCTTCCATCTGGCCACTTTACCATTCAGGTCTGATTGATGGAGTTCTGCAGAGATGGTTGTTCTCCTGGAAGGTTCTCCTCTCTCCACAGAGACACGCTGGAGCTCTGTCAGAGTGACCATCAGGTTTTTGGTCACCTCTATGACTAAGACCCTTCTCCCCTGATCGCTCAGTTTGGCCGGGAGGCCAGCTCTAGGAAGAGTCCTGCTTTTTCCAAACTTCTTCCATTTACGGATGATGGAGGCCACTGTGCTCATTGGGACCTTCAATGCTGCAGAAATGTTTCTGTACCCTTCCCCAGATCTGTGCCTCGATACAATCCTGTCTTGGAGGTCTTCCTTGGACTTCATGGCTTGGTTTGTGCTCTGACATGCATTGTTAACTGTGGGACCTTATATAGACAGGTGTGTGCCTTTCCAAATCATGTCCAATCAACTGAATTAACCACAGGTGGACTCCAATCAAGTTGTAGAAACATCTCAAGGATGATCAGTGGAAACAGGATGCACCTGAACTCAATTTTGAGTGTCATGGCAAAGGCTGTGAATACTTATGTACATGTGCTTTTTTGTTGTTGTTGTTGTTTAATTTTTTTATAAATTTGCAAAGATTTCAAACAAACTTCTTTCACGTTGTCATTATGGGGTATTTGTTTGTAAAAATTTTGAGGAAAATAATGAATTGAATCCATTTTAGAATAAGGCTGTAACCTAACAAAATGTGGGAAAAGTGAAGCGCTGTGAATACTTTACGGATGCACTGTAAGTACTGTATAGATTTCTTTTTAAATCTCTCTCTCCCAGATTTTGGATTCCCTGTTATATATATTGCAATATATTGCATTTTATATACTATATAGTTGTATTATTCAATATTTTGAATCATTGTTCATCTCAATATTTCCTCCTAATGTTACTAGACAGATTTCCCCCAAAACACATACCTTCAGTTTCCACACTCTTGGCCTAGACCTGAATTTCCATACTTTGTGACAACATTTAAAAGTGCTATGTGAATATATAAAAATTATTTTGACCTGGGTGTGTGGAGCCTTTGTTCTGTCTCGTTGGCTGTACCATCCTGGTGCCTTTCATCCAACCTTAAAGTATATATAAATGGATGGGATGGTAATAAAAATCTGCATAACTTCATATTCTCAAATAAATTATAGACTATTCAATCTCTAATTAATCTCTCTGAGGATACATCTCATTTCTTGATAATTGAACAGCCGTAGGTGGAATGTGTGCAGCAACAAGCTGAGGACAAGTCGATATCGAAAGGTACAACAGGGCATAACAGCAGCCATGTTTTATTTTTGCACAGCCCAGGTCATGTTTGTGTAGTAAGAGCGTGTCCTGGACACGGTGCGATCCTGTGACCTGCCGCTTAACAGCAGCTGTGAGAGGAGATGAAACGATGATGAATTACACCGGCGGCTTTGATATGTGTTGTGTTCTGGGCAAAATAATGAAACCTCACAATACTAGATGCATTTTCTCTCTCTCTAAACACATATACACACAGAAAACCATGAGGTTGGCCACTAGTCCCTGCCGTGCAATCTGACACTCCCCTCCCCACTAAATTGGTCGTGATAACACATGGAGCACATCAGCAATAACAGCCTCGTCTATTACTTGCTCAAACACATTCTAACAATATAAATCCAGATATACCACAGCACTGTTGAATTCTCACCGCTGTGATGTAGTGTCTGCTGTAAAGGTCAAATTAATATTCTCATTAAAATATGTTATCATTTTATAGTACATCATTCACTGGGACTTAATGTATATGACAAATTCTGACAATAAACAGATTTTTTTTTTAAATATCATTACTTTTTTCTTATTTATAGTGGATCTTGAATCATATAGTCATTGATATGGTGAAATTTTCTGTTGGGAGACATTTGTTTAACATTTAGAAATGTAGAAATTCCTTTATGTTCCATGTGCATTGCTGTTTCTGTAAAATAAAAAACAATTTTTGTCATAGTAACTACAAAAGAAAGAAAATAGAGAGAGGCGTGTGAGGGAATGACTGTTTATGTCTGTTATAGCACAAGTGATAACTGTCACGTCTGTCACGTTCCTTGACGTGAGGGAAGAGAAGGCGGTTGCAAGAGCAGTATGAACGACAGTTTTATTTAAAGAGACAGACAGACAAATCCAAATCGTAATCCGTAAACGTAATCCAAAACCGACAAGGTCAGACGATCGGCAAACAGGCATACACTTGGGCAAGGCAGAGATCAAGGTCGTGGTAACGGAAAACGGGGTCGATAAACAAAACATGAAACGTGGCATACAGCGAGGGACTGGTAGTGGAGAAACCAGTGAACTAACCTAACTAACCTAAACATTAAACATGACATGAACTAGAACTAAGACTATGACTTGAAATTTGAAACATGAAACTAGGAACTATGATTATCGCATAAACTTATCTAATCTAAGATCTACTCTAACTCTATTCTAATATTCCGCATTGAGTGTTGCGAGGCACGTGGTATATATGCTGACCCACGTAAATGCTAACAGCTGAGGGTAATCCAGACACACGTGACACCATAACCAATTTCAGGACGGGGAGGAGACATGACATAAACAATAACAAAAGCACGTTTCGAAATGTCACTGCTGTCCACAACGGAGAAGCAGGTGCACGCGCACTCACATATTCCATAGCGCGCTGCACAAAGGGGGACTCATGACAACAACAAGATGTTGTGGATATTCCAAAACATTTCATTTTACTACAAATGTATAAAAGTATGATGTGGTGTTCTATAGGTACACTGCCACTGCACAATTACAACTTGACTGAAATGTCTCACTATTGTAAAGTTTTGAGAAAACTGTCAAACTTGTGAAATGGTCGTCTGTAACACCAATAAAGTAAGTCTGAATCGATAAATTAGGAACTTAATGGTTAAATAAATAAGAAGCATACACAAAAAAATTTAAAGATGGAAAATGGAAAAAAATTACTGGGGATGGGGGCAGGGGGTTGTCACGGTGGCTTAGTGGTTAGCAGGGTTGGGAGATTGATTGCCGCCTCTGCTCTCCATGCGTAGGTTTGCGTGTTCTCCACGTGCTTCTGGGGCTTCCTCCGGGTACTCCGATTTCTTCCCCAAGTCCAAAGACATGAGTTGTAGGCTGACTGGCATTTCCAAAATTGTCCGCAGTGTGTGACTGGGTGTGTGAGTGTGTGTGCGATTGTGCCCTGCGATGGGTTGGCACCCCGTCCATAGTGTCCCCTGCTGTTGCCCTGGGCTCTACATGACCCTATGTAGCGGTACAGAATATGGATAGATGGATGGAAAATTTACTATATATTTGAAATTCATAAAATGACATAGTATTTGGACTTTACGGTCACAGAGTATTACTTCTGACAGAAAACTATCTCCGTGATTATTAATGACTTTTGGGGGGTAATGTGTTGAGTCTCATCCGTTGGTTTTTGACCAAAACATCTGTTTGACTGCAGTGCCAGATGCCAGCTTGGGCAAAACCCCAAAACTCCCTCTGACTTGAAGGAACCTCATACTGACTCTCAAGCACGGTGATGGAAGCCTCATGGTTTGCGGTTTGCTTTTTTGTGCACTCCAGGTCTGTCTGGCTTGCCATTAATGTCAACTTTAAGTACCAGAGAGTATGTGAAGAAAATATGAAGCCATCTGTAAAAAAATAAATAAATAAATAAATAAAATAAAAATAAAAAACCTGAAGCCGTAAGTGGACAGTTAGAACAAGAGATAGGCCTAAACTGCTGCAATCTATAAAATAATGCCTCGAGAACAAGAAATAGGCAATTAGGAGATGATGACAAGAAATGGATGATACAAGAAGTGATTTTTTTCCAAAGAGGGCAAAAGCAGGTACTGAAACAGCGCAGACTTCCATTCCTGATTTTCTTTTTTTTTTTTGAAGAAAGATTGCATTGATTTTGTTAGGCTTAACTGTTGAAATAAATGTCTAAACACAACACCTAACACCCTGATCGAGAAGGTTGTGTTGTTTTCAAGTTGCAAAACCAAAAGTTAATAACTTCATGTCATTTATGTATGCTTTTTCATACAAAAGGATAACCATTGACTGATTCTAACTGCTACCTTTCCTCATCTGCAAAATTGATCTAGTGCACTACTGTCACATTTTTATGAAAGTGTTTGTTGTTTAAGGTGTTACACAAGTAAAACTGAATTTTAATAGAATACAGCAGAACATTATTTTTTATTAACTGCTTCCGCTAGATTCTTGATTAAAGCCCTTAACTGTTCAGCGGTGTGCTTGGATAGACTTCTGCCCATGAGGCATTTTAAATAAATAAAATGAATGAATTTACATTTTAGATGGCGTCAGCGCTTGATGACTAATAAGGCTGCACTGTTTTCAGTCCCACGCTGTGCAAAACAGTGACAACTTCCTCAGCAAGAGAAACAACATCCATGTTCCATGTTCATAAGGAAGCATCTCTTTGAATAATTGCTCCACTGAAAGGTTTAGGATCGGTCTAATAGACAAGGCACCCAGTCATTTTTTTCAAGAGTCTATAATAATACTGAACATATTTCTCCACTGTTTCAAACGCACCTTTCCATCTGCCATCCATCATGCCATCTTTTCACTTTAATATAGCTGTATATTTTCTTTAAAAGGATGATCGATAGCAGACTCTGTACCTTTAGGAGTTCTCAGTCCGTCACTCGCTGTGGAATTTTCTTTAGCTGGAAATGAAAAGCAAAGTGAAGGTGAAGATGATATCTCACAGGGTTATAAGTGTCTAGCCAGGCTAAGATGATGAAGCTGAAGAACACACGCTTGGTTATTGAGCTTTTCGTAAAGAGGCCATATTACACAGCAACACTTTAATCGCTCTCAGTGCCCACAGCTATGATAGCACTTTGATTGTATCCTTGGCTTCAATAAAACCTACAAATATTGCCTAGGGCGAGTAAATGAGGATGTTGACTCATCTGGAGGTGGATTTTTCTGGAACACTTTCTGCTATCACAATATCAATGAAACATACTGCACTAGGCTCAGTCACTTATAATGAAGAATTGATAACTGTATTATAACACAGTATTGTTGAATTATCTAATCTGACTGATCAGAGGGTAATTCGTTTTTCTATAACAGCAGCTCAGACAGCAGTTCCAGCTGCAAGGTTTAAATTAATGCAATTGTTCTAATTCCTTATTATTTCTTAGTAACAGCTAATACACAGGGATGCTTCAAATAAACTGACTTTAAAAAAAAAACCAACTGTAATTGTTCATATGGTGATTTTTTCAGTGTGACGTTTAATTAGCATTTATGAAAAGAATATCCAGTGTCATTGTTTTGTAAGTTAGAGTTTAAAATCGTAACTTTAAGCTTTACAACAAGGGAAGGTCTTCAAGACAGGACTTTGTGGTTTCTCAGTAACATGACAAGCTACATTTATACTAAGATAAGATAAGCTAATTGCCGTTTGTGCGATTGCCGCAATGGCACTGCTTCTGCTTGCGAGCATGGGAGGCTATGGACCACATGCACTCAACTGCTCCAAATTTGCATATCGTTAAACTTTTCTCAACTTTGACACACCCATAACTAGTCACTAATGGTCGCTGTCTCTCATGTCACCGGAAGTCACCAGCTCTCATCGAAAGGGAATGGTCTCCAGTCACTCCGGTATAAAACACATTTGGCTGTATAGGAAACTAATCAATTTTGGTAACAGTAACTCAGCTTGGAGTTAGGCACTTGTTTTATTCCATACATAATGCATGTGTCTGCTTTAAAACCTGTTCAGGTGTTTAAAGTAGCTCACTGTGCTGCTGCCATAATAAATTAGTGAAATGTATATAAAATATTGACTGTTTTATTGGAATTTATTACCTTGAACACATCCATGAGTCCAACAGAATTACATCTACTATATGTCTCATATCTCAGGTAAAAACACATCTCATCACAACATACTCTAATATTCACATCCTAACACGACATACTTTAAGCCTTTTATTATCTAACGTCAGAAAACATCCACTGCTTTTAGGCTTAGTTTCCATTTTAGCATATTGAGTTAAGCTACATAGTTTATGACATTTCCAATTTTTTTTAAGGATAAATAAATAAATAAATCAAATTTATATGCCAAGTAAAAACATTTTTAATGTTTTTAACGATGCTTATTAACTATGGCCTTGGCAACTTGGGAAAAGAGACACTTTCTGTGTTCAGTGAATGAACACACTGATTAATTCCATCCATTTGTATAAAGTGTAGGTAGAAGTATGTGGAGGTTGCTAGGGAATTTTTCATATGCATGAATTTTCATGATTTGGAATAAATCACTTGTCATGGAGGTCATTTTATGTTGAAAAAAATATTCACTCCCAATAGGGGTTGTTCCTTCACAGATTGCCAATAAACATAATTCTGCCTTTTCTCAATAAGACATCAGACAATGTGAGCAGAAATACCATCATATACTGTGTCTATCTCATTGAATCATGCTAGCTCAGATTTTATATTAATACCACATAAACATCAGCCACATGCAGCCTCATAACATATCACCCAATGAGACATCCAATTTATACCCCCACTGCGACTAGCTAACTCGCAACTAGCATTGAGTTTACTGTTTACTGCGCTAGTATGATACTATACTTGTATGAAAGACAGTACAAGCTGTCTGAGATCAGTACAACTTCTGGAAATCTGCACAAAAACACATTTAAATTTTTAACCAAATAACCAAACCTAATATGACCGCTGTGATACTGTTAATTAGCTACGTAGCAACATAATGTGAGTTAAGCTAAATCTGCTTAGTCTGGAGGCATGCTACTTAGAAATTTCAAACTGTTGAGTATAATGCTTGGAGAAAATGGCAAAATTCAATTAATTAACATTAACACTTTTAGCCATGTCTTGGGCCTGTTTTTCCATCATCTAGCTACTTTTTTGCAGAGGTTTATGTGCAGCGTATCATGATCTTGTCCATTTTAATGCGATCCAAGTTGCACAGGTTGCACACCACCAAGGTGGTGCTTAAGAATCATATGTTTTTGTTGCACACCTTGGTGGCTCAGGCCCTAACAACTGCATATACCAATTACGGTATATGGAGAAATTATGTGAGTTTGTCTAGCTACCTCTGGCCATGACAACACAAATTTAAATCCCTGACAATAGTTTCATCATTACAACCATGCCCTGTAACAAACATGCCATTAGAAAGCCTTTAATACTGAAAAGTCTGATGAAAACCTGCGAATAAGAGTTAGCCAGACCACAAAGAATTCCCTTGAGTCTCACAATAATGGTCATGTTGCTGGCAAATAAAATCACAGCCTGCAGCTCAGAGTCACACCCAACTCTTAATGATTTTTTTTTTTAAACCCCAGCAATTAGCACCCAGAGGACTAAGATGTGCCAGATAATAAACCAGTAGATCAAATCATATTAGCCTTAATACTTTTAGGACTTCAAATCCCTTTGCCAAATGGGACAGGTCTGTCGTATTGATGAGGTCTGTATAGAGTCCTGGGGGGATCGTCTGTTGTTGTTTTTTTTTTTATTTCGATGAAAGAGGCCATCTATGTGTTCTGCTGCCTGAAAATGTCCCCTCTAGTTCTTATTTCTTGCTGATTCATGGAAATAAATTCAGTGCCATAAAAGCAGCAGTGAAAGCAGAAATAAATTCTTTTGACACTGCCCGTGGGGTTTCTTCTCTGCTTTCGTCTTGCCCTGTTCTGTTGTGACACTCTATGTAAACTTTTGTGACAAAAGCGGAATTTACACTATCTACAGACTGCTCAACTCCTTAAAGTCCCAGCAAATTGTTTAGTTATTTAGTGAAAAGCATATTACTCAGAAACTAGTGTATTTTCAGTAAAATAAGCAGTGAAAGTAATAGGATAGGTATATAGGTTTAAGACTAACTGAGTGTAAATAACATTTGGTGCCCAAAGGCATGATGGGAAATCTATGATTCAACAGAGGCTATATCTATAATATGGTCTGGTCTAGATGGCATCAGTTTCAGAGAAGGAGGCTTTGGCCTATGGGTCTGTCAGTTTCCGTAAAAGGAGGTGTGGCCTGTGGGTCTGTCAGTTTCAGTAAAGGAGGCGTGGCCTTTAAGTAAGTGTGAATTAGTCTGAGACTACTGTGATAAACATGTTATTGACATTAGCATTCTAAGAATCATTTCCTCAGTACAGTGATGCTGTTTTCTAGTTGCACATATATGAACTACTTTCAAATCAGTTCTCGTCTCTCTCTATCTCTCTCTCTCTCTCTGTACTTTGTCCTCAAAAGGCTGTCCTTTGTTCTTCAAAGACTCAAGGAGTCCTTTATGTTTTAATAACCCAATCAGTAACGACTGTAAAATAGCGCCTGTGTAATATTACTTTCTGACCTCTGTGAAAATCTGTCCGTGAGCTTTTGTGTCAGCCAGCTTGTGTTACTGCAATGTATTCTCATCTGACTTACACAACAGATCCATAACTAATTCACCATTTCTAATTTTCCAAAGATCTTTGACTGTAATCCTCACCAACAGAGACCCTCAAGCAACTGAGGCCACAAGTGTAGGCACTTATGCTTTTCTTACGTCATTCTTAGACAGAATTCTATCTCTAGGGAAGTGTACTATTTTCTAGACAATAGGTTGTGCAGAGTATAAGACAGTTTTTAAAAAAATGTCTTTAATGAAAAAATAAATGTACATATATAACATAAAACGAAATGTACATTATATTATATATATATATATATATATATATATATATATATATATATATATATATATATATATATATATACAAACACTTCATTGGGCAAGTCATAGAACACTCATTTCTTTTATACAGTGTTTGTACTGCCTTTAAATATGGCACATTAAAGCAGGGTATAGCATAATGTTCCTAAACCAGCTAGAACAAAATTAATATCTATTCCTTTTACACAGGCTGCATGTAGGAATAAACTAAGTTTCTATTATAAAAATAAATCTGAATTGAATGTTACACATACGAAAAGTTAGCAAATTCTCTGTTTAAAAATGCAGACATGCTAACTGGATATACTGTATTGTTTTTAAGAATCATATAAATGTCTGAGTTAGTTAGTGAAGCTGTTTTTCTCTTGTTTTCAAGTGTAGCACAACAAGATACAGGTTTGGTTATCTGTCTAATGCAAATGTTAATATAATGAGGGTTTATGTAGAGATATGTTTAATTTACTGTTTTTCTTCACCCATTAACTAAAGCTATAATGTTATAGTGTGTGCTGCATAGTGCGTATAATATAATACATTGAATGAAATCACATTTGATAAAATTATTCTGTATATTTAAATTATACAGTATACAGTACGTCATATTAAATGAAAAAAAAAATTGTGTTGTATTTAATCAGTCCCTCCGTGATTTTGCAATTTCGCAACATTTAATCTGCAAAAATTCGGAGGAGCCTGCCAATTCAAGAAGTTTTACACACACACACACACACACACACACACACACACACACACACACACACACACACATACAACTTTGCAAACTGGATCACAAATTTTTAAAAAAGTAATTGCAAAATCCTGTATTTACTGATTTAATGTATTAATATTTTTGCCAATGTTTTAAAAGATATCTCTCAAATTATGTTATGGAAATTAGGCCAAAGATGAAGCATCTAGGACTCCCAAGCAAAAGTAGATGCTTTCTAAGCGATCAAACATTTTAGCATGTAGCCAAACATAGTCTGTCACGATCACATCCATGATGTGAAGTGACATGGAGCAGAGTTAAGTGGAGTCCAAATGTGTCACGTAATTCTCTTAATGGAGGTTAGGACAGGTGCCAGTGCAGATAAGAGCTTTTATTAAAGAGAGGCAGGCAGACAAATCCAAATCATGAGACAATAGCGTGGTCAAAAAACAGGCAATGGGTCGGGCGATTGGCAAACAGGCACAAACTAGGCAAAACACGAATCGAGAATGAGGGCGAGAACAAGATCAAAACAATAACACATGAACTGAGCAACAAACTCTTGGTATACGGCAGCTCATGTAATACTTTGCAGCATACAAGATACACGAGCGGTTTAAATAACAAACATAATCGGGGTGAAATACAAGACAGCTGAGAACAATGATGGCACCAACCAGTGAAAATACAGGAGTAGAGACAGGACAGAAATCATCACAGATGCCTGTGTAGAAAGTAAACAATGTCAAGGTCTCGCTCATCGAGTTTGCGCATGCTACAGCGCTAGCTCGAGTTGAAATGGTGACAAAATGGAAGTTATGAACCTTAATGACGTAAGTGCATCTAAGTCCTACTGAAATAGGCCTAGTTTAAAAAAAAAACAGCTAACTGTTACTGTAATTGTTAATGATTGCTAGCAAGTTATTTTAGCATAACCTAACTAGCTATAACTTTCCTAAATAGATATGCTGGGCAATGAGTGTTTAACAACTGTAGAAGACATTTTATTATTTGTTCGAGCACTATGAAAGTGTTTATTTTTCCCTGAGGATCTCCAATGCTTTGTCTGTGGCCTAAAATCTGAATTTTTTTTCTTTTTTTTTTTTTTTTTTATCTCAGAAGTGTAGGCCATAATTTCACGTTTTATTTTCATTTTTGTTCCAGGACAGTTAAGGATTACTTTTGTTCTTCTCGTTGTTGTTTTTTCCTTAAAAAAAAAAAATACCACTTCCTGCTTTTCTTTTCATTCTCCAAACCAGCTTTAGCTTTTATTAAAAAAAAAAAACAATTGTATATAGTATAGTATATAATTTTGCATTTACACATGATTTCAGATTAATACAGTGATAGACCCCCTATTGATGAAGTCAAGGTCATTTTTTGTCCCATTAGTGTTGCTGTGGTTCAGTGCTGTGCTGTTTCCTCACAAAAAAATGATTTCAAATGCTGTACATCGTATACGGTAGTTTTCATGCAGTATGAGCATTGCAAAAACCCATGAAAAATGAAGTGTGGACCCTTTTTTTGGACATGGTGGACATAATCTGCTCGAACTATCAAAAGAGGTAATATATAGTGTAGTAAGAAAAAGAAATGTGCAAGTAGAGTGCAAAACAAAAATTAGCTTTTGTTTGTCTGATCTCTGCTAGCATACCATTGGGATAAATGTTGTATTTTTGCCACAGTTACGGCACTGTACTATAACTGAGCCATTTATAAAGTAGCTGGCCAATTGGAAAAGAAATTGAGTTAGACTAATGTAAAAACTATAGCATTTACGTTACTACACTGTACACACTACAGTCCTACTGGAAGGCAAAAAGAAGTCTTGTGATCTGATATGTTTTTAAAATTAATTTAAAGATGGGGAATTTTGCCTGTAGGGAAGCAAGCTGCAGGTGAAAACACTTTAATGTGCCTACGCAGTCATATCGGAGTGTTGTTGTGTGAGCAAATTAAACTTTTATTTCATTTGTATGATAAAACATACTCTCATGAGTTTATTCTGTCGTACCTTTCATAAAAATAGGTTTTGCACATTGCCAAGGCACGAAGCAATCTCACAACATTGCCGCTATCCTTCTATTCTGCCCATGACATCTACTCTGCGAGAGATATAATGTCACTGTCCTCACTGCACTGCTATAACTATAAAAGTTAGTCCTTTAAAAAATTGACATTTAAAGATGAAGAAACACCCCTGCTCTAGTTTATTTGATTTTCAATATTCACAAACAACCTCTTGAACGATCAGGCGCAGTCTGATGCAGTAAATTGATCTCTTAGTTGTGCTTGTTGCACTTCCATTTACTGACAGAGGTGAGATAGCTCCTAGCTCAAGCTAATTTAAAGTCAACAGGCTGTTGAGATGCAATAACACGACGAATTTATGTGACGCCTGCTGAGGTTGCACAAGCTTCATTATCCTTTTGTTAGAAGAGAAGAGAAAAGTCAGCAAAGGATGATGTGACTGGCCAAATTACTAGTTTAACAGTTTATCCATATGCAGGAGTGTTATGTAAGGGACATAAAAATAACTCTTGGTGCACAAAGGCATGATGATAACACAGTCATTTAAAAAAACAAACAAAAAAAAACAAACTGTTAAAATTCACTGAATCAAACTAAATCACCAGGCTCAGTGTTGTGTAAAGTGTAGCCACTGTGCTTGTCAGTCCCACTAAAGGAAGGAGGTGTGGCATCTGTGCCTGTCAGCCCTGGTGAATGATGGAGGTGTGGCTTTTTTATTCCTTTCAGTCCCACTAAAGGAAAGAGGTGTTGCCTTTGTGCCTGTCAGTCCCACTAAAGGAAGGAGGTGTCGCCTTTGTGCCTGTCAGTCCCACTAAAGGAAATAGGTGTGGCCTTTGAAGTCAACTAGATCGTTATCGTCATATACAGTGGTGCTTGAAAGTTTGAGAACCATTTAGAATTTTCTATATATCTGCATAAATATGACCCAAAACATCATCAGATTTACACATAAGTCCTAAAACTAGACAAAGAGAACCCAATTAAACAAATGAGACAAAAACATTATACTTGGTAATTTATTTATTGAGGAAAATGATCCAATATTACATATCTGTGAGTGGCAAAAGTATGTGAACCTCTGGGATTGGTAGTTAATCTGAAGGTGAAATTAGAGTCAGGTGATTTTAATCAATGGGGTGACAATCAGGTGTGAGTGAGTACCCTGTTTTTTTTTGTTCAATAATAGGGATCTATCAAAGACTGATCTTCACAACACATGTTTAGGGAAGTGTATCATGGCACGAACAAACAAGCTTTCTGAGTTTTTGGCTGTAAAAGGTTACAGAACCATCTATCAAGAGTTTGGACAGCACCAATCCACAGTCAGACAGATTGTGTACAAATCAAGGAAATTCAAAACCATTATTACCCTGCACAGGAGTGGTCAACCAACAAAGATCACTCCAAGAGCAAAACGTGTCATTAGAAACCCTAGGACAAAAAAGAACCCAGGGTATCTTCTAAGCATCTAAAGGCCATTCTCACATTAGTTGATGTTAATGTTCATGAGTCCACCGTACCATTGAACAACAATGGTGTGCATGGCAGGGTTGTCAGGAGAAAGTCACTGCTCTCCAAAAAGAACATTACTGCCCCTGTGCCCCTGTGCAGTTTGCTAAAGGTCATATGGATAAGCCAGAAGGCTTTTGGAAGAATGTTTTGTGGAAAGATGAGACCAAAATAGAATTTTTGGTTTAATTATGAAACATTATTCTTGGAGAAAGGAAAACACTGCATTCCAGTAGAAGAACCCTATCCCATCTGTGAAACATGGTGATGGTAGTATCATGGTTTGGGCCTGTTTACTTCAGGACCCAAGGTGCAAGATACATGTTTGATATCCACAGTGCTGACAGGACATAATTAAAGTGCTACACTAACGAGAAACAAGCAGAGAGGTTGTATGGGAAACAGAAGGGGTGAGTACACACAGGGGTAGCATAAATATTAGTATTTAAAAAATTACAATATTACAGTAACCATAAGGTTTATATCTTTGACTAGAATGGAAATGTAGTATAAACTATAATATGTCAGTATAGTAATGGTTGTGATGTGTTAGTTGGATCCCAGGGTGATTTGTGTAGGGAGGGGGAGCACAGTCTTTAGGAGTCTGACAGCCTGGGGGTAGAAGCTGTTACCCAGTATGGCAGTCCTTGAGCAGATGCTGCAGAACCTTCTTCCAGATGGCGAAGGGGCAAATAGATGGTGGGAGGGATTGTCCATATTGCTGGAGGCCTTAAGGATACTAAACATGGGGTAGATATGTGCTGATGATGCGGTCAGCTGTCCACATTATCCTCTGTAAGGTCAGAGATGCTGCAAGTCCCAAACGAGGTAGTGCTGCAGCTGGTCCAGACACTCCCTGTAGTGCCAGTATAGAACATAGTGAGGATATTTGGAGGGGATGTTTGTCTTCTTCAGACACCGGAGGTTATGCTGTTGTGCTCTCTTGACCAAGGAGCTGGTGTTGGTTCTCCAGGTGATGTCTTCTGCAATGTGGATGCTGAGGATCACTTTCTCCAGTATCTGTCAGTCCCAATGAATGAAGGCGATGTGGTCAGTCCTTGTGAAGAAGGTTTATTCATCTATTTCTGTCAATCCCAGTGAAAGGGGTGTGGTCTCAGCACCTGTCAGTGTAAATGAAAGAGGAATTGCTTTTGTGCCTGTCAGGCCCAGTGAACATGGCATGACCTGTTTTACTTTTAGGCATGGCTGAATTAGTCCCAGTGAAGGAGGCATGGCTTCTGTTCCTCAGTCCTACTAAAGAAGGTGTGGCCTCTGTCCCTCAGTCCCAGTGAAGAAGGCGTTTCCTGTGTGTCTCAGTCCCAGTGAAGCTGTTATCATCTGACTTGAACATTTAACATGAATATGATCACAGCAGTTAAAAGTTTATATTTTAAAACTTTTCTATTTGCTATAACAGATTTAAAATGAGCAGGTATTTATATTAAAATAGCATACAAATTAATCACACTCGAAAAGTTCATGCACCAGCCTCAGGAGTAGTTTGTTTCCTTTCAAACGTTACCTTCTCAGTGGGTTTTGTACTGTACCTTTACCCTGATGATCAATAGGATCTCAGGTGAAATAAGTAGCTATTGATTTGAGTGGGGAACGCTGGCTATATATTTGACTGCTTCCCTCTGGTAACTAACACACACACACACACACACACACACACACACACATACACACACACACACACACACACACACACACACACACACACACACACACACACACACACTTTCCTTCACACATTCACACAACAAAGCAAAATGTCATGGGGGTAATTGTGATCCTATGCCTCAAACCATTCGCCATAACTGCCACAGCCAAACACACACACACACATACTGAGAGAGAATGAGAGAGAGAGAGAGAGAGAGAGAGAGAGAGAGAGAGAGAGAAGATGTCACGATTGGAGATGTCTGGAGGAGAGGGATGCAATGACGTATATCAGATGTCCGAACAACACAACATTTTCCCCTATTTTATTGACCATAAAGTATAGATAGATAGATAGATAAACAAATAAATAAACAGATGTAATAATAGGAAAATAAATTAAAGAATGACTTAATAAAACAAATATAATTCATTTTTAATTAAATGTAATTCTAAATTTATTATATTTAAATTTTATCAATTAGTTTTCATTAATTGATTTTTTAATTTATCCTTTATGTATTATTTTCTTTATTTATATTTTCACTTATTTTTATTCTTTTTAACTTGTATTTATTTATTCTTTGATTTAGTTTGTATACACATTTTTATATTTATTTATTTCCATACTTATTTATTTATTTATTTATTTATTTATTTATTTATTTTTACTTTTCCGTGTGCAGCATGCAAATGAGGAGGCGGTGCTTGCGTCGCTAAAGTGCGTCACGTTACGTTCTCCTGCTGCTGCATTAGTGTGCACTTTATCATCGCATATTACCTTCTTTCCGTCAACATTAGGTACATTTCACGTTGTTAGTTAAATAATTTGCAATTAAATGCAGGATATTGTTCTCAGAGGTTTTATTTCTCAATCGCATCAAGTTTAATTAACTAATATGTCACAATTAAAACTGTAAATGCCTAGTTCTTCCAGGACACTCTCTTGTTCGTTGTTCATTGATATTCAATTTTATTATTAGTAGTAGTAGTATTAATAATATTATTATTGTTGTTTTTGTTGTTATTGATATTATTATTGATGTTGTTATTTTGGTAAACAAACTTAAGTTTTGTTGTAAACCCAAATGAACTTATTGTGCACTGCACAATAAGTAGTCTGTGTTATTATTGTAGGTTACTCATCTCAGTTCTGCACTAGGATTTACTCCTGAGAAGTGCACCTATAAAAGAACAGGGGAACTGAACTCTCTGGAACAGTATAAAAATCTGGAAAATCGTGGTCGCTACAAAATAATTCGACATATTGCGAATCTCTGAATATAACTTACAACTCGTCAGTTGATCTGGCACATCCCGTAGGAATTTGAACAGTGCATTGCTACTTGCCGCCATTTTCTTTGCAAACTCTGATCTCTTATCGCTTAGGTAGACCTGACGCTTATACGCGAGCTCTCAACCAATGACGCACTGGAGAAACTCAAACTCATTTGCATGTTGCACACGGAAAAGTAAAACGAAATTAATTAATTAATTAATTAATAAGGAAATAAATACATGTGGAAATAAATAAATATTAAAATACACGAACGTGTAAATAAATAAATACAAAAAATAAATGAACGCGTATGTCACGGAACGTGACGTAAGGGAATCAGGCAGGATGCAATCGCAGGTGAACGGTGAGTTTTACTCACAAAGTGATAAGCGGCACAACCAAAAACGGAGACAAGCAACATAACTCCTTCAGTACACTAAGCTAAGCTAACTAAGACTGTGGCTAGCGCTAAGGCTATGGCCTAAACACAACATGAGCCAAAGACTTACTGTAGTCGCACTCACGCTATAAACGGCATTCATACAAAGCCCTATTCGTATGTCCATATATTCAGTTACACATTCAGTCACATACATTCAATCGCCCCGCGCGAAGCATGGCTCACGGTATATATCCACATAGTCATTAGCCCACAACCGCTACCAGCTGCAGGCAATTCCGCATACGTCACACATGACGTCACCCCAGAAGCAGCATGCATAAATATCTGCATGTTTCGTCCTCCATACAAACCCCTTTTCATCACTGTGGCTATCAAACACTCAACTACACCTATGTGATTTACTCTTATATTACAGTAAATCACATAGGTGTAGTTGAATGGGCTGTTACTATAGAAACGATAACACTGACTTAGACTGAGCGCATCGGTATAAACCCGTGATTAGTCTTGCACCAAAAAATACCATCAGAGCTGCTGTTATACAAAATCAACACCTTCTTAGTATTCAAATCACTATAATATAAAACAATATTATGCTAAAATGGATTACTGTCAGCTTGATGAGTGTCAAGTATGCAATCCACCCACCATTCCCTGGAGTTTAGGATGGTAAACACACTCTCCAACTAAAAATGTTTTTTTTTTTTTATTTGCATCAAAAATTCTCCCAGACTTTGTGATTCAAATACAGATTGTACTATAGTATGACCTGTGATATCTGGAGGTTCATATCTGTATGCTGCCCTTGCACACAACACCTAACCTCCTGCCTTTGTGTGTGTGTGTGTGTGTGTGTGTGTGTGTGTAGGCATGTGTGCATGCTTGTGTGCACCCAACCTCCCACAAGCACGTCCGGATCACTGAAGCCGGCCGATTTATCATCCCCATCTCTGATCGCTCCATTTATCATCCTTAGATCGCATCTCTAGCGGACGGGAAGTGTTTATTTTCACTCATTACAGGCCCCCGTCCATGCTTCCTGTGTGCTACCTGGCTAATCCCAGATCTGTTTCCCTTCAGCGCTTCTGCATTTCCATTTAAATAGCCAAAAACTGTGCATTTTGCCTTCTGTTATTGAATTACATAGCCTTATGTTTTGACATCTTTGATTAACAGCAGGAAAAGAAAAAAAAATAAAATAAGTAAATAAATATCGTAGGGTCACTAAAGGGTTTATAATAAAGTGGATGCAATGTATGTTGACAGAGAGGTGGGAAGCTGTTTTGCATTGGGGCGCTGGAATTTTGAGCAGCATACCTGTGGTGTGAGATAAGATGTCACATTGGAATGACAATCAAATAATTTTACGAACTCCTTTTTCAACCTCCTCTGTCCTGAACACAAGTCTCACTAATGTTCTGTAACAATACACATAAGCGTGATGTGGTGTTCATTAATAAATTAGAAATGATAATCTTTGGCAAATTGCTATGGTATAAAAGGAATACTCCTACATACAAACACAGAATCATGTTATTTCCAAAGTTGCAGCTTTTTGCAGTTCAGAGGTGCTGAAGGACCCTCAGCACCCCTACTTCCTGCATTCTTGTTTTCATGAAGTACATGGACCTGTATTACACCTGTAATAAATGATCTATTAGGTTTAAAGTATTTTATTTTTTTTTTACCAACAATAATGCAAACGCAACCACCAATTATCATCCTCATACCGCAACCCATAAGAATTTCATTCATTTTCAGAACGCAAATGAAGACATTTTTAATGAAACCTGGACGAGTTCTGTCCCTCTATTTGCAGTCAGTAACCAAAACTTTCAAGCTCCAAAAAGTTCATAAAGGCATCGTTAAAGTAATCCATGTGACTCCAGTGATTTAATACCGATTATATGAAGTGATACGGATATTTTGTGTGTGCAAAAATTTTAATGAAGTTTTTATTCACAAAATATCTTCACTTCCACGTAGATCTCGTTCACGAGAGACCCATGACGCATGCGTGTTGCGCTCATGAGAGAACCATGACGCTTGTGTTGACATTGTGTTGACGCGAGAGCAGACAAAAAATGCAAGTCCTCCTCTATGGTGAAATCTGTAGCCGATCTTGTGTCACACTTGTGTTGACGCAAAAGCGGACAAAAAAAAAAAAATGTCTGTGGGAATTCAACAATTCTCACGATACAACAGGGCCCGGAAACTCTGCACTGTTTACAGCAGAGGAAGAAGGACGCCGTACACAAACTGAGTCACATACAACAATCTTCGTAACAAAGCGGTCAGCGGATTTCGACATACAGTAGACGAGGACTACACAACACGCATGCGTCATGGTTCTCTCATGAACGTGTGTCAGAGATCTATGCAGAAGTGAAGATATTTTGTGAATAAAGACTTTAAGTGTTAAGCTATAAAACTGATTAAATGCTCTATTGATCAGAACCAGAACCCTTACTGACATCTAAACCTCAGATCTATTAAAACTACTCACCCTCTCAGTCTGTTTGCTGACATGTGATAAGAGAGGCTAAGTGGTTAATTCATAACAATGTAATTGGATATAAAAAAATATATATATTTCATATGGTGGAATGTCACTTTGGGCTTTTATCCATCTCCACTTGTTTAAGTTGCCTCATTATTAGGTAGTAGATACCATATCTGACCCTTTCATCTGATAAACTGAATATATTTTATTGTCACGATTTCCTCTCATGCAGAGCACTCTGAAGACCGAGGTTCTGAGTTCAGGGACATTGCCTCTGTTTAACGTCTTATACGTGTATTTGTTATGGTTTATGTCCTGTCTCCGCTCCTGTTATGTTATTGGATGTCTCCTTCACGTGTTCCCATTAATCACAGCTGTTTTGTGGTTCACCGCTGATTAAGTTTGTTATTTAAACCCCTAGTGTTTCTATGTTCAGGGTGAAGTATTACGTGCTTACTGTATGCCAAGCCGTGTGGTCCTCATTCTGTGTTTTCATGGTTTTTGATCCAGTTCTCTTCCTCATTGTTCTGTTTCTGTTCTAGCCTCGTTTATCCTGTTTGCCGTTCGCTTGACCTTTTCGCCTGTTTTGACCATGCCGGTACGTCACGCTTTGGATTTGTTTGCATCCTCTTTTTTTTATCCTTTTAATTAAACCCTTAATTAAATGCACTTGCATCTGTTCTGGTAGGTATTACGTGACCATTATAGATTAAAAAGCCAAAATGTTATTACATGAAGGGTTTTCCTAGGCACCAGACAAATAAGGTTTGCAATTATGACCGTGATGGCTGGTTGTAATGTTGGACGAGAGGCTAAAATCAAATAATCATCAATGACTGATTGAACAATGTATTGTATCACGAGGTCTGAATGTTGGCATAATAAGAATAATGTGGGGAAACTATTCAATGCACGCACACGCACACATATGTGTCCTGTAAAAATCAACAAACATGCTTAACATGGTAAACAGAAAACTGATTTCATTCAAACCAAAACATTTACATTAACCTTATGATTAGACAATGAGTGCGTAGTCTTTTTACTTTTTGTTTCTCTTTCAAACACATTTTGAGGGGGAAAAATGATGAAAAAGAGGAAATAATCCATCTTGATCACGTTCACGTGCACCCTCTCAATAACTATCGATGTAGTGTTATGGACGTGAATAATATCAGTGCAAAAAATAGATCAAATCTCGGGGGTGTTTCCTCATCTGGCATAGGCTGCATGAATCTACGGTCTAGGCTAAAAAGAATTCAGCCACAGATTCATTTTTTCATAACCTTAAGTGTATTTTCTTGTGACCATTATTGATGCTGTTGCACCAGGTACCAAAAAAGTATAATTTGATGTTGATGCCAACAATAAAATCATATGTTGATGTTTTTTTGGGTTTCTTTTTTTTATTTAAGTGTGGCCCTGTTCACACCTGATACTAACACCTGATACTTGAGTGATCCAACCACAAGTGGAAAAGCCAAAAGTGGCCCGTGATGAGATCACTTGCATTTAAGGTGTTTATTGCATTTGGAAACTTGGATAATTACAACCAACTGTGTCTAATGCTTGTGTGTCAGCTCAGCTTGGGCTAAATGTGGCTTGGCTGTACGTTCTAGTCCATATTATTCCAGAGATACAGTCTCATCAAGAAGGAAGTATTGGTGTGCTCTGGCTGTCCTATTCAGAGAAATCCATTTTTGTCATGTGGGTGGGCCAAATGACAGGGGAAAGTGTGGGCCAGCCCTAGGCCATCATTTATTTGCGATTTGGAGTCTAGTCAACAATTACACCTGTCTTCAGCAACCATGTTCAAAATGGAAACTAAAATGTGCTGGCTATCGAATGCTGCACTGAAATAACGCCTGTATCCCGAACCTTAGTATATGTATTCACCAGCAGGGGCCTAATTATGCTGTTAGCAATTTGCTCATATAACAACCACCTTTTTCTAGAAGTAAGCACAACACAACTCTATTAAAGCTGAGTTATAGAGGCCTGAAGGCTTTCATACCCGATCATCCATTCAAATAAATCCACTCTCCCAGTGGATATCAACCTCATACTTTTATTAAAGTGGCCACTGCAAGCTTTTCTCAATAGCAGTAAACACACTCCTAAATGCGTTTTCATAACAATTATGTTTACAACGATCGTCTCAAAATGCATTTAATAACAGTCCAATGAGGCCAGGTTATCATGTAACTCTCCTTAATGCACAACTTTTAAAGGCTCTATTCATTACGGAGGACTGGATGTCTTGTTTATCCAGGGCAATAGTATTTTTTCTTATCTTCATTTCCTTCACTATTACTGTACATATCAATGACCTAAATAACTGATGACTCCATTGTATAGAAGTATAAAATGTATTATTTCACTTAACTAGCGAGTGATAATATCTTGAGTATAGTCAAATGTATCTTGTATTTTCTAAGATCACAATAAGTCAAATATAAAATTATTAAACCTACAGTATTTTTCTACAGTGAATGGCAGTGTTTAATTATTATTATTTTTAAAAATATTAGCTTGTATGTTCATTGGATGTCTGTTTCATCTTTCTTAAAACAACATTCTTTGTCGTCCTCTATTAAAGTCTGCTCAAAAGGAAATCTTCCTGGGAAATGACACGGGTGTTATAATGAAATGCTGCTTATAGGACCAAATTTTTTCCCAAGCTCATGGTCGATTCTGACAGCATGTCCAGTCAAATTTTAAAAACCTTTTGGAAGGTAACAAACCCAAAAAATGAATTAAGGCTGAAAACATATTATTACGTGGCTATTGTTCTGAACTGTAGTTACATGCGTAATTGTTCCATGATTGGGGGAAAATATGGTTTTGGAAGATAGTTCCCTAGCTTGAAAAAACAATGAAAAAGTGGTCAAGTGTTATGGTTCACATTGAAAAAATACTGTTTGACTTTGTTTATTTATATTTTTTTATAATTTAAATGCATGTTAAAATTTTTATCCATCAATCAATTCAGGTCTATTTCTGGAGACTATGTACTGTTGGAGTGGTGGCTTCATTGGTGGAGACTTTGTTATCTACCTAGGGCTACAATATCTATATCTATGGAAATGATTAATAAATAAACATAGACTCTTCATATGTTTGGGAATCTTCCTGATGGGGGGAAGATGGATGGAATGGGGGTAGAAACTAAAATCACCTCTTTTTTTTGTTGTTGTTGTTGTTCAAATTTGACATCACCGGCTATTTTTGTCATTTTTATTTCACCATAACCTTTAGGGACAAAATGACCCTAAAGATAATATTGTGTCATAATATAAATATGAATAAAATAAAATGAAATGAATGTAAAAAATGTATAAAAATAATTAACAATTTGTTCATGTTCATTTCTGAAATTGTACTCAACACATAGATACATGCGGCGGAAACGAAATAAAATTAGTGACATATGTTTATACTTTTAATAAACGTAAACTGGGTCATACCACTACAATTTCATATCAGTAATTAGAGAGGATTCAGACCTGCCTCTCTTCTGTGACTTAATTCTACACTACATTGTATTCTGATCTCTCACGAGTGGACTTTATCAGGCTGGAAGAGAACTATGCTCCTCTCCAAGGTCCTCTCCCCCTCTCTGTAATTTAGTTTTATAAGAAGTCAAAACAGCTGCATGTCTGTGTTGTTCCTAATGATATAATAGCTCCACACTTCTGCCTCTGCTAGAGGATGTTTACAGCATCTCCTAGAATCCAAATGAGAAACAGAGTCAATTTTGTTAGCTGAGTCAGATTCACTTATTGGATATGATTCGACAGGTGTTCTTACATTGCAAAAAATCTGAAAAATCAGAAACATATATATAATAGAACTCTTGCAGAGTGGAGCTACTGTTACGACCCTAAAGTAGAATGTTTTCCAATAATAACATGTCTGAGTTAGATGGCAAATGTTTTATCAGTCAAAGCAATTTGCCAACAATGACCCCCTTTTTTTTTTTCTTAAAGACTGCTGCTTTTCACTTTTTTATCCTTTTATAGTTATATTTTATCTTGCGAAAATTCTTTGAAACAGGGGTGGGTATCTCATTTGTGTTACGCCACGGCGAACTCACGGCTGCAGTTCACAATGTGTAGTGGACTTCACAACTTAAGAGGACTACACTTCTGCCATGTCCCTGGGTGGCACTACACGTTGTGAACTGCAGCCGCGAGTTCGCCGAGGCGTAACACAAACGAGATAGCCACCTCTGTTTCACAGCCACTTGCGAAGTAACCACTCAGCATCCTTGTCTCTGTTCGTTTACCTAGCATTAACCTCATATACGTTTACCTGGTTGTCGATATTCACTTACATTTACATTTATTCACTTGGCAGACTCTATTATCCAAAGCGACTTACAATTAAGCAAGAACAAGCAGAGAACAATACAAGTAGTGCTACCATACAAGATCCATCAATTGAGTTCCAGAGAATCAAAGTGCACAGAGTAGAGGTGTAAGTGCAAATATTTTTATTTTAAGAGTTGGTTAGGTGTTCACAGAAGAGGTGGGTCTTTGGCTGTTTTTTGAAGATGGTGAGAGATTCTGCGGTCCGGATTGAGATTGGAAGTGCATTCCACCACTAAGGAACAGTTAGCGTGAAGGTTCTGGAAAGGGACCTTGCGCCACACTGAGTGGGAACTACTAAATTACTAGATTGCGAGAGGGAACGTAGGCCTTCAGGAGAGAGTTGAGGTAGGAGGGTGCTGTTCCTGACAAGGTCTTGTAGGTGAGCATCAAGGCCTTGAACTTGATGCGGGCAGCTACAGGAAGCCAGTGGACAGATTACTTTGCCATACAATGGAGGCAGTGGACACCCCAGAGTGGCAACGCTATATCCTGAACCAAAACCGCACACTAGCGGTGTATCGGGATGAGATATCCGCGTTACGATTTTTAATTGAGCGCTTCCACCTCTACTACTGCAACGCCCTCGGCTCTCATGATACATCCACCGCCGGCCGCCTCAGCGTATGTTCAGCCCATGCCAGCTGCGTACATTCCTACCACACCGACGGCACACAACTCGCCTCTGCCTACATCAGAGAGATACACTGGGGAGCCGGAATGATTCAAGGGCTTCCTGCTACAATGCGCACTATTTTTTGAAAGCCACCCGGATATGCCAGAGGTCCGTAAGGTGACCCACTTTATGGAATTACTCTGCCCTGGCTTGGGCTACGGTGGAGTGGGAGCGAGGAGGACCCTCGCTAGCAGACTTCCTCGGCTGTTTCCAGCGCACCTTCGACCATTCTCCTGATGGCTGGGAGAGTGGTGACGAGCTCATGCAGCTTAGACAGGGCTCATGTACTGCGAGAGAATATGTACTGGAGTTTCGTACTATTGCTGCCCAGTTCCGTCATTGCCTAGATCCGGAGTTATTGCAAGAGCGAGCCTGTCGGGGAGAACAGCTAACTGTTGATGACCTCGTTGATCTAGCCATAAGACTGGATCATCTGCGCCGTACTAACCACCCTGTACTGCATAGTCCATTGCCAACAGAGCCGGTTGCACCGGCCGAACCCATGCAGCTTGGACGTGCACGGACCCGCGCGGAGGAGAGGGAAAGAAGACGTAACAAGTCCCGGTGCTTCTACTGTGGTGAGGGCACCGACGTTGTCCATCAGTGCCCACACAGAAGGCCTCGAGGGACAGAGAAAAGCATGTACAACCCACCTCGTCGCATCCGGGTGAGTCTTAACAAGTCACATGCTTCACACATATTTGCCTTACCAGTCATGATAGAACATTCAGGTCGCTCTTTTGTTCTTTCAGCGCTCGTCGACTCTGGAGCGGTGGAGAACTTCATTGATGAGAAGACGGTGCTGAAGCTGAGCCTCCCTATATGTCCCCTGCTCCGACCTCGTGAACTTCAGTCCATAGATGGGTTCCCAGAAGATCATTAGTATCTGAAATACTCAATCCAGCCCGTCTAGGACCAAGAATCATGCCACGGTTAAAGTCACAGAGATCACTCTGTTTTCTTCATTCTGGTGTAAACATCAACATAACTGAAGCTCTTGAGATGGATCAGCATGATTTTAAGCATTGTGCTGCTGCCACATGATTGGCTGATTGGATATCTGTATGAATGAGCAGGTGTACAGGTGTTCCTATTAAAGTGGATGATGAGTGTAGATCTACTGTCAGAACTGTTGTTAATTACATTTTTTTTTTCATTCATCCACACCTCCGACCAATCGGATTTAGGAATTCAACAGCAATTGTAAAATGTAAAATGAAAGCAATGAATGGTAGTTTAAGATATGACCAGTGCAAGTATGAAAGATTATAGTGGGGATTATAGTTTTTTTTCAAACACATTACACATTGTAATTTCTCTCACAGACCATTTCAGCTTGTGATTTGCTTTATCATTACACTTTCACATGATTCGACTCACGTTGTAGTCTTAAAAAACGCCTTAAAGTGAAACTAGCACAAAACATCTGCTCAATAACTCTGTTGCTGCTGTGTTCATTTCTCCGTAATCATACACCCAACATTTTGACAGAAGCTGTGTGTGTGTGTGTGTGTGTGTGTGTGTGTGTGTGTGTGTGTGTGTGTGTGTGTGTGTGTGTGTGTGTGTGAATATCGCACCATCATAATGTTTGTGAGTAAATTGTTTAAAGTTGAAATAAAATTACTCAAGCCCGTGAGATGTCAGTGAAAGATCTGCAGCTTTAGTATTCTATTGCAATATTATAAGCAATTGTTGTCCAGTAAGTTTCTGTATGACCTCATTGAACTCAACATACTTTTAATACATGCTTTGTTGCTGGTTTATTCAAATAGAACCTCATACACTTAAAAAAATATATATAAAATAAAAGAAAAGAAATACACATCCTAAAACTTTAATAATCAACAGTTGATTAAGGTTGCTATCAAGGATCTTTTGTTCAGACTGAATGAGTTATTTTGGTTCCTCTCAAGGTTTCTAACTCATGTCTCATCTCAAGGAGTTTGTTCTGCGCTGCTGTCTCCTCTGCCTTGTTAATTAAGGATCTCAATCTACATTGAGTTTTTTGTAAAGCTGCTTTGTCCTCATGTCTATTATTAAAAGTCTATACAAATTTAATTGAATTGAACTGGCCATGGCATACATGGACATTTAGTGAGTTTTTTTTTTTTTTAATCATGGAAAGAAAATTAGTGCATAATACAATCATTTTTATGTTTCCTCTTTGATAAAGCCCAAAGTGGTGTATCAGATAAACTGTTATGATTTATCTGGCATTAGAGCTGATGATATCTGATGACCAAAGATTGGAATCAGAATTCTTGGATGCAAATGTCCAATCACAATAAAAAAAAAAATCATGGTATCTCATTCAGGATGATGTCTTTTACTGTGACAAGCTTTATAACACATGAATTTACCTCCAAGATTAATGCCTGTAGTTCATATGTGTGTATTCAGATATGGTGGGATTTTCATATGTATAAAAAAAACTGTAGTATAGCTTAAAAAAATAAGCAGTAAGTACATAAATTACTTTATTTGTCAAAAAATAGTATATAAGAATGTATACTTGTGTTATCTGTGACCTGTTTGCTACGTTTTTATGCTTTCTTGAAATTTGCCTTCAATTTAGGCAAGAATGAGTGGGCACTAAAATTATTTTAATGGATTATCTTTATGTTAATGTAGTTACATATCCATCCTAAAGGATGGATAGTCATAATACCACTTTTTCTTTTCCATTACCGATACGGATATTACTGAAACCTGATTATCAGCCGATCGATACCCATCTGATATTTTTTTCTTGAAAAACTACTACGCCGTAAAATTATGTTTTATGGGAAGCACTTAAAAAATAGATAGCTAAAAACATGACTTACAAACTTACAAAACCACTGCATCACACAAAAATCACTTTCATTGCAAATATAATAAATATAGTATAAATAAATAAGGTATTAATAAAAAGTTTTATTTTTTTTAAATACAATCAAGTCTCTTTATCTGTAACTATTTCCTAATCCAATTCCAATATTTTCCATTTGTTAAAAGATTTCTCCAATATCCAATCCACCCATTTTTTTTGTTGGCATCAACTTGTTACCGATCCTGCTTATCGCACTGATGCCATCTCTAGTTTATGCATGTAGCGCAGGACACTCTAGCCATTGCACATGTTTGAAATAAATAATTATTCATTAATTAGTGTGAAATGTAATGTACAAATATGGTAAGATTTATTTTCAGGCACAGTGTGCACATCTATAATCACTCTTCAGATTAATCGAGTTGCAGGTTGCTCAGTGAGCGTGTGTTTGTCATTTAACAGGTTTTGGCTCAATGCCTGGATTAGTGTTTTGAGGCGGAAACATCAGCAATATATTCAATTAAACACTGTTTATCTCAGTTTTATTCCAGGCATTTATTCCTTTGTAGAGACATTTTGGCTCTGATTTTGTCATTGTACCTGTTTACAATATTTTATGCACAGTATTATAAGCATACAACATGCTCCATCTTAAAGCTTTACATTTCCATTAAATAACCTCTCATCAGAGTGAGGTTTCGATGATATGTTCACATGTAGAAACTTCTAAAATAGGTTAAAACATGCTTGTTATGCGGGTTGCTTCATCACATTTGCAGACACAAAAAATAATTACTAAATAAAGAAAGAAACGTTGGAAATAATGCCGTTGTTATGTGTAATGTCACTACATATAACAATATAGCTTCATGCGAACAGTGTACGCATATATTCCAAATTTTCTTATACACTAGATAGCCAAATGTACAGTATGTGTACACCTGATCATCAAACCCATATGTGGTTCTTCCTCAAACTGTTGCCACAAAGTTGGAAGCACACAATTTATATAGAATGTCTTTGTATGCTGTCACAGTACAATTTCCTTTCACTGGAACTAAGAGGCCAAAACATGTTCCGGCATGACAATGCCACTGTGCACAAAGCGAGCTCCGTGAAAACATGGTGTGTCAAGGTTGGAGTGGAAGAACTCAAGTGTCCTGAACAGAGCCCTAAACTCAACCCCACTGAACACATTTGGGATGGTTGTACACCAGGCCTTCTCACTGAACATCAGTACCTGACCTCACTAATGCTCTTGTAGCTAAATGAACACAAATCCACACACCCATGCTACAAAATCTAGTGGAAAACCTTCCCGAAAGTCATAAGTGTCATGCTCAGGTGTCCACATAAGTTTGACCATATAGTGTAATGATTCAGAGCTGAAAATTAATATTGTCTTACAGTAATTGGGAGAAAATGTTTTCATTGTGATTCTTTTGGGAACTCAACCCATATTCCTTATTTAGACCAAATAACAGCATCCACTCAAAATGTACCACCAGTTTCTGTTAGAAGAATGACGGCATAGACCCCAATATGTTTGCATCACTTCCAGACCCGTAAGGCAGGTCTTAACACAGGTTGCCTGACCTCTACATTATTTGTCATTTTGTGCCCTCTTTGTCATTGCCATAATATGTGTTGTGCCCGTAGGGGTTCATGAAAATGTTGCAGCACTAAATGCGGAGTTCATTGTGAGACTCAGTGATTCTCATTTTGCACCTTTTTTTTTTTACTTTCAAGTTTGCCTTGCTGTCAAGTTGAGAACGGGAAAGAGGACAGGTGTGACTTAGCGGGGATGTTGGGTCATGGTCATTATCGGATGACTTTGTTATTTGGTACTTGAAAGAAAACAAGCAAATGGGAATGCTCTGCTACTTCCAAAGCAAGCTGCCCTGGCTGCCCGGCATGAAAAGAAGTATAACACATGCTGTTATAGAAAAATAATTATCTGCAGGGTGGTAATGTCTGAACTGTAATTTTATTTCAGATAAAAGATACATGGCGTGTGAAGTTGCCTTTGGTTTGTGCAGCAATCAAGCATAGAAGCAAAAGTGGCCAAACTGTGACGATAACCGACAAGCAGGGAAACTTTCCTCTACTTTTATACCTGGAATCTTCAGGCTTAAAAAAAAAATGTGATGAATAGAAGTCCAGGTGCTTTTCTGAACCTGACAAAACCTGACAACACGGCAAATTGCCAGTTAACACGAGAAACAGGTGAGACTGTGAGCAAGACACTGTGGTGTGACCCATTTCTAATTTCTATTTCAGACGCTTTATTCTGCTGGCAGTCAAATCATCCATAATGAAATTCCCTCAGTGCAAACGTCATTAAGACTCTTCACACATAACCTGTTGGAGTAAGGCTGCCACTCATCATTGCTCCTTTCACGTGGGGAAATAATGAGCATCGCCGTCACGGTACATTTTCACAATCACATTACTCATAAATTATAACCCACTCACCTAGTGCCAGAAAGTCTCTGGCTCACTATCCAGCATCTCTAAATGTGTTACCACTTACTGAATTCATACTCAATGGCCAAAACATGGTAAAGAATGCTTTTTTTTTTTGTTTTCTTTCTTTCTTTTTTTTTTTTGCATAATTACAGCTCATTCAGTGCGAAGCTTGAAGTCAGGGGACTGATTAGAGGGGAACGCCAGCTGCCAGATGCTCTTTTACAGCTGATTACTACACTATCAAGGGAATCTAAGCAGAGGAAACGTTAATTTTAGAAGTTGGAATGAGCTCACATGCATGAATGGCCTTGGAGTCCAGATTAATTGCTGGGTGTCATAACTAATGATGGGCATTATGACTCACTTTACTGATTTCATTCAGTCATACAAATGCATTGTATGTCCAGCTTTGTGATCTATTCGAGAATGTAGAATGATGCCGTTATGCTCGACAATGCTCTACCGATGTCTGTATATATGGAGTATGAATTTGTCATCATGCTGCGTTGCATTTTGAGATGTTCTAAAGTGTACAATATGTTTGTGTTGTGTTTTGTATTTAAATAAATTTAAAAAAAAAACACACATCTAAAATCAGTTGTTAATGAAGATAAGGAAAGGAGATTATGTCAGTCAGATTCATCAATATAAGCACTGCTGATATAATTCCCCATTATATTTATGACTACATAAATATTAAAATAACTATGATGTTGTGGAAGACTACAGGTATGCAACTTAGCACCCACTACACTGTAGCACAGAAACGCTATATTATGACTTGAGTCATGACAATTGTTAGAAATGGTTGTGTATTATAGGAAGCTTTTGAGTGTATTTGATTCAAAAGACATACTGCAATATTGTCTAGCTACAATTTTGACTGACAACAATTTTATACTGTCACTTTATAAGAAACATGAGGTTGTTGCCATGGTGCATTGCATCGTGACAAATCTAGTGTCAGGAATACAGCTTTATCAACATGGAATGGAATTTAGTGTAATTATAAAATGTAATATATAATAAACAAATGCAAATATGTTTGTAAAAATATGTTTTAAAAAATAATGAATAAACCAATATATTGTCATACGATACATGTGAAATATATGGCATTTTTGTGTAGAATATTTTGAATACGTTTAATATTAATATGCACTCACACATTCCCACACTATGGACAATTTGGAAATGCCAATCAGCCTACAATGCATGTCTGGATTGGGGGAGGAAACGGAAGTGCCCGGAGGAAACCCCAGATGCATTATTATTAGTAGTAGTAGTATTAGTAGTATTAGTATTATTAGTATTATTGTTGTTGTTGTTGATTTGAATAATCCAAACCTCAATAACTCAAAAAACAAGTATTTAAAAAAAATCAACTCGGATTTAATGTTCTGTCAGTGCAAATTTCTGGAATAAAAAGCTGTAATAAATAGCCTGAACATTGATATTAGATAATGATTCTAATAAAGGAATTGTTAGATTATGTTCAGAGGGGAGTAGTGGAATTTATTTTACAGTTACAGGGATCCTGACTGCAAAATGTTTGCGATCTACAGCATTGACGGCTTGCACATTCGAGTGACCTGAGGCCTCTAATTTGGGACACAGAAGGCAAAAATCACCACCCAAAACAGAAAACAGACCCACTACATATAGCTTTTCTGAAATAAATTAGGTCTCTTCATCCAGTTACTGATTAGATTATTTTTTTTCCCCCTTTTTTAAAATAAAGGTTGTTAAGCATAGCCATGCATCTTATTCTCCTTCTTAAATTGGACCGTCGCAGGGCCTGCATAGGATTAATGGTCATCCCTCGCTCCTCGCATTTCTTTCTGCAAGGCTTGTGTTCACCCGTAGGCTAATGCAAATTAATGTCCACTCTTCCATAAAACGAAAGAGAGTCACAGAGCGCAAACAGTTCATTAGCCGTCCAACTTGCACTGATGGAAATAAAATGCACCTCTCTCACACACAGATTGCATGGTGGATGGTGGTCGTCAGCAATGCGCCTGATGATTTATTTGCAGAGGAGAAAAGTGTCGACCCATAAACCCTATGAGAAGCACGCACACTTATGAGGCATATTTAGGTGGAAACTGATGACAGGGTAAAATTCTAAGTATAGCCTTGTAGGTGTGATTACAGAAGGTCAGAATGATAATGTTTTGTATTCTTGGGGAAAAAAAAATGTACAGGTGCAGAACATCCATATCTAAATGTCAAACGATTGTTTGAAACAAGGTGAGATTTCTTGATTTGGCTATTCTTGTCATATATATATATATAGCTAATAATATAGATAATATATATATATATATATATATATATATATATATATATATATATATATATATATATATATATATATATATATATATATACACAGTGGTGTGAAAAAGTGTTTGCCCCTTCCTCATTTCCTGTTCAAAAAGACCCCACAACAACGTCCAAAGAACTGCAGGCCTCACTTGCCTCAGTTAAGGTCAGCGTTCATGCCTCCACCATCAGGAAAAGACTGGGCAAAAATGGCCTGCATGGCAGAGTTCCAAGGAGAAAACCACTGCTGAGCAAAAAGAACATCAAAGCTTGTCTCAATTTCTCCACAACACATCTTGATGATCCCCAAGACTTTTGGGACAACATTCTGTGGACCGATGAGACAAAAAGTGGAACTCTTTGGAAGGTGTGTGTCCAAGTATATCTGGCGTAGAAGGAACACTGCATTTCATAAAAAGAACATTATACCAACAGTAAAATATGGTGGTGGTAGTGTGATGGTCTGGGGCTGTTTTGCTGCTTTAGGACCTGGAAGACTTGCCGTGATAAAAGGAACTATGAATTCTGCTGTCTACCAAGAGATCCTGAAGGAGAATGTCCGACCATCTGTTGGTGTACTCAAGCTGAAACGAACTTGGGTTCTGCAGCAGGACAATGATCCTAAACACACCAGCAAGTCCACCACCGAATGGCTGAAGAAAAACAAAATGAAGACTTTGGGAGTGGCCTAGCCAAAGTCCTGACCTGAATCCTATTGAGATGTTGTGGTATGACCTTAAAAAAGGCCGTTCATGCTCGAAAACCCTCTAATGTAACTGAATTAGGACAATTCTGCAAAGATGAGTGGGCCAAAATTCCTCCAGGACGCGCGTAAAAGCCTCATTGCACGTTATCGCAAACGCTTGGTTGCAGTTGTTGCTGCTAAGGGTGGCCCAACCAGTTATTAGGTTTAGGGGGCAATACACTTTTTCACACAGGGCCATGATGGTTTGGATTTTTTTCACCTTTAATAATAAACACCTTCATTTACAAATTGCATTTTGTGTTTACTTGTGTTGTCCTTGACTATTGTTTAAATTGGTTTGATGTTCCGAAACACTTAAGTGTGACAAACATGCAAAGGAACAGGAAATGAGGAAGGGGCAAACACTTTTTCACACCACTGTATATATATATATATATATGTGTGTATATCTTATATATTAGCTATATTATTAGCACATAGAGAGGAAGACAGTTACATTACAAAGCCCCTATAAGATCATAATGATCAAAATCCACAGCCTATAAAAACTAGACAACAGACAACAATAGGCATTGTCAAAAATCCACTTTACAGAAATCTGGATGTAAATTTTGATTGCACATTACTAATCCACTATAACAGTAACAAGAAATGTTGTGCATGAGATGACACTGGGAGGAATAAGACTCCGCACTCAATTGATAGTGGAATTATAGATCATTACAGTATACAGGTGAAGAAGAATAAAGGCAAACCGTGGTAAGAGTCTTGGAACAATATTCAGTATGAGTAGATTGTGCTCTACTATGGAGTTTTTCCTCTACAATGCCCTACTAGTGATAGAGCTCTACAATGCTCTGCTTATAAGAGTCCCTTGCTCGTATAAGTCAATCTTTATGATTACAGATACAAATCTACAGTATGCAGGTGAAATTATCGACTGAAGCAAGGGTGAGTGGGGCACATGCTGCTTTTGAGTCTAGTTAGCCATGTGGGACCATCAGCAGCAGCAGAAGATGAGTCAGAAGTGCAGAAAGAAGAGCATTAGGATGAATGATTCCCAGAAAATTATTTTTAAAAATAAAAAACGGTGTACTGTACACTTGGATGGGTATGCAGATACACATAATTCAAATAGAAATACATTTAAAACATAAGTCACTTTAATAGTTCTAATAGTACTAGGACATACCTCTACTCTCCGAGCCATTTGAGATCCAAAATCCTGTCCTGATATATTACTTCAAAATGCACATGCTCCATGACCTCCATCAGGAAATCCAATCCAATTTACAATCTGTAATTTCCCAGTTTAAGAAAACTACAATACTGCCATAAAGCCTTATACAGCTTCATGCTGTTAACTAGAGTAAATTACAGTATAAAAATGACAGCTTTTTACTCTATATAAACCAAGGACATTTAACTTAGCTTTTTGATATTCCAGCTACATTAAATCCCATGCTTACAAATGTCTGGATAAGTGACTAATGTGGCTGAATAGCGATACACATACCATTTAGTGATTCAGTTATGGTTTTAAAGAAAACAATTCAAAGCAGTTGTTTCACTCTGGCACTTCCTATTACCACAGAAGCATTGAATAAATGCAAACGTCTCTGTCCAATCATTTTAAAACAACTGTTTTCTATGGGGTGTGAAATGGAAAGGTTGAATTCTCATTTCTGTTGGACTTTTTGAACATGTGAGACAGCTCTTGATGCATTTAGACAGTGATTCATGTCAATTAGCAGTTTTCAGCAAGTTTCAGTGTACATTTTAAAAACAAATGGAAATGTTAAATGGAAATGTTAAATGGAAAAGCAAATATTAAATGCAAATTTGAAATCTCACCTCCAGGGTTGGGGGTTTGATTTCTGCCTCGCCCTGTGTGTATGGAGTTTGCATATTTTCCCTCTGCTTCGGGGGTTTCCTCCGGGTGCTCCAGTTTCCTCCTCCAGGACAAAGACACACGCTGTAGACTGATTGGCATTTCCAAATAGTCTGTATTGTGTGCATAGGTGTATGAGTGTGTGTGCGATTGTGCCCGGCAATGGGTTGGTACCCTGTCCAGGGTGTAACCTGCCTCATGCCCTGAGTTTCCTGGGATAGGCTCCCTGTGACCCTGTGTAGAATAAGCGGTACATAAAATGGACAGAAGGATGGTTAAATGTAGAAGTTTATTCATATACTAATTTACTTAATTCCTCAGAGTGCTAGTTTTATGGCTGGTGGTTTCGTTTTGTTTTTGGGGGAGGCGGAGGGTTGTGATGTCAACAATAAGTTCACGAGATAGCAAAAACAATCTGAACATTCAAATCATCATACAACACATCTTACCTAAAAAAAAATAAACTCTAGACTAGTTAAAACTGGCTTTTACATACCTCTTCATGCACAACACAGTATTGTAAATTGTTAATCCAGCCTATGCAAATAAGGAGACTCCATTTAAAAATCAGTCTTATAATTCTTTAGGAAAAAGCAGATTTTGAAAAGGAGGTAACATTGTGTAAAAGACTAAAACATTACAGGATATATCACAATTTTACTCTAATTTATTGTACATTTGTAACACTGGGCATTATTTTAAAACATACGGCAACTGGTTACAGAATTATTTAATTTGGAGAAAATATACAAACCGATTAGTTTGATTTCTCACATTGCGTGGAATTCAGGGTACAGATGGAGTGAAACCCACACTCTCTTCTCACACTTAGTCATTTGGAATTAATCATGTGGACACACTTGGTCTTTCACGTGAGCCGGATGCCTACACCGCACGGTTTGTTAGCAGCTGTTTGTGCATAGGATTTGCACACATTAATACTGCGTCTTATATCCATTCAGATGCCACGGAGTTGGCCACTGCTGTGAAACTGAATTTAATTTACATGCAAATAACTGTTTTGCTTCGGATGGCAGAAATTATAAAAGGTGCCTCGTGTCCTGAATTAAGCAAATCTACCTACAGGGATTTCTGTTACACGCTCAAACTTCCCTATGAGGCAAAACTGAGAAAAGAAATCTGACTCAGGCTCAGGTTCATACCATGGAAGCAGTTTGTAAGCTCAGGATGAACATAACAATATAATGGTGTCACTTAGGATAAATGTAACCCAGACAGCAGAATATTATGGGCCAAATATGGTTGAGTTTAAGCGTATTAGGCCAGTTATGGCATTGGCAAGCATACGGGTCAAAATGTTAAGCTGTTTTTAATGGTGTATGAAATATGGACCAAATTGCCCCAAATGCAACCACCGCTTGTGCGTCGTTTCAGTTTTGGCTCAGTTATATGCTCAGTGAAGGAGTTTTGGCTGTGTTCTGGCATCCTGACTTGTTCATGATGAGTTCATGACCGTTATTTCATGATGATATGTGGGCCAAGTGAATTGGTAAGTGTAGGCCATCACTGAACCATTAGAGAAATGTTAGGAAATAAAATCAATATGCCCAAATATAATAGAAAGATGAAATATACATGACCACAGTGTCGATTCAACAGATGGTCAACATTTTTTTTTTAAAGAAAAAGTCCAACTAAATACTTGACCTTTTTTCCACAATAAACTCAATTTATCTAAAGCCTCATTAAGAGAGATGAGATCTCCTGCTGTACTGTCTACAGCCAATTACAGAGTGGTGCAATTGTTGACAAAAACTTTTTAAAATTGTTTGGGTCACCATAGATAACTAGTGAGTTGACTTTTATGCTAACAAATATTTCATTTTAAGACAATGAATCCAGATAATCTAGATAACAAAATGTCACTCTCAACACTTTGATTATGAAACTCACCAATTGAACACTGGAAAGTATCTGTTCACTAAAATCTCAGAAAGGGAAGCGAACACATTTGCTTTGCAACACATTTCTGGGGTAAATGGTTAGAAATGGAAAGGGAAATATGATGATGATGATTAAGAATGAACAAACTATTTAACAGAACAGATGGACTTATTAATTTTATGCATAGAATACAGGCATTTATGTACTATAAGTTACTGATTTATTTTTATGTGATGTTGCAAAGATACAAAGAAAATGATATGAGATGGAAATCTGTTCAACAACCACCAGTGTGTAGCATTCACCTGGATGATGCGACAGCAGCCATAGCACGCCAGAACACCCACCAAACACCAGCTACTGTTGGAGAGGAGAGTGATGTAGCCAAATGAGGCATGGAGATTATTAGGGGGCCATGATAGATAAGGGTCAATGGGGGAATTTCACCAGGACACCCAGGTTCTGCTTTTAATCTTTACAAGAATCTTCCTGCGATTTTCAATGACCCCAAAGAGTCAGGACCTCGTTTAACGTCCCATCCGAAAGACAGTGCTGTATTTTTTGTGGGGTATAGTGCCCCCATCACTATAATGCCGCAGGCATTGAGACCCACACAGACCACAGGGTGAGTACCCCCTGCTGGCCTCCATAATACCACTTCCAGCAGCAACCTCAGTTTTCCCCGGGAGGTCTCCCGTCCAGGAACTCGGCAGGATCAACTCTGCTTAGCTTCAGTGGGAATCCAGGCGAGAACTGCAAGGTGATATGGCTCTGGCTTATAATTTTCGTAGCTTTTGATTTGATTCATTTTTGGAATATTGTACATAAAAAAATATGTCTTAGTGGTGAGCATGGTTGCCTCGTACCTCTGGGGTTGGGGGCTTGAATCCCAGCTCTCTGTGTGTGCAGAGTTTGTATGTTCTCCTCGTGTTTATGGGGGTTTCTGCCAGGTACTCTGGTTTCCTCCCCCAGTCCAAAGACACATGTTACAGTCTGATTGGCATTTCCAAATTGTACACAGTATGCGAATGTGTGAGAGATTGTGCCCTATCCAGGGTGTCCCCCTGCGTTGTGCCCAGAGTTCACCAAGATAGCCTCCAGTCTCCTCCGTGAACCTGTGTAGGATAAGCGGCATAGAAAATGGATGGATTGTTGGATGGATGCATGGAGGCATATGTAATATTTTTTAATACTTTTCTAGCTAAAATAAGACAATAATTGTATATTTAACTGTTAACTATATTTATTAGGAATGCCATTGAAACATGTGGCTGAAAATGGTCCAATATGGCACTTTTTCAGGAATTTTTGTGGAATCCCTAATAAATACAGTAAGCTGAGGTAAATATGTAACTGTCTAATGTTTGCTTGGTTGAACATACATTGCTAAATTTTATTTCATATTAATGAACTCAATGCATTCCTCATTTTCAAGTGAGAAAATTGAGACGAGACGAAAGGTTACTAAGGTTGCAGAGCTTCCTTGGGGTCCGGCAATATCTGTGCGCTCAAAACACCTACGTAATTGTTAATCATTCCAGATTCATACGGTGATTGGCTCATTGAATTGTACTCCAATGTTAAAATGTGGCCTATACACAATGCCTAAAGGCTAGGGATGTTCAGTATTTTCTTCTTTCTTCCCATACAGCTCTAGAGTTCTGACCCATGCTAAGGAGTATAACCGTGATTCACAGAAATATCTCCATAAAAAGACGATCTCTGTGAGTATCTCTAGTTGTTACAGAAACTAAGTGTCATTCATGCAACCTATTTTTTCTAAAGCTGTTCTGGTACTCAAGAAACATGAATGCTTCATATGCTAATTGTTTGTTAGCACTGTAATGGTGCATCACAATAAAGGCACAGGTATTTCTCTTTACAGAGGTCCATCACATCTTATCAAACACACAGCGCTTCAGGTGCAGGTGCGTGTCCTAAAATAAACGCATGTACTGCTGAGCTCGACATCTCCAGATTCTGATTCATATTTTGGTCTGTGAAAGCCAGAGAAGAATCTCTCTCTCTCTCTCTCTCTCTCTCTCTCTCTCTCTCTCCCTCCCTCCCTCCCTCCCTCTCCCTCTCTGAGTGTGTGTGTCTGTGCACTGACCAAAAGCTAGGGCTAATAAAAACCACTCTTCCAAAGGCCATGTTGTCTGCAGAGAGCTTGTTTGTTAGAATCTCTTACTTCCACTTCAGCTCATTTTCTGAGGCCCAAATTAGATGGCAAAGAAGAAACGGCCATCTTCACACACACACACACACGCACACACACACACACACACACACACACACACACACACACACACACACACAATTCACGTCCAACTCTTTCTGCATGCTAATCTCGTGTCTTTTTCTCTTTCGTTTTCTCTCTCACCCCATTTGCTCTCTCTCTCTTTAAACTAACCAGCAGATGTGTGGAGATTTTACAGAGGCGGTGAGACAGAAGTGCGTGTTGGTGTGTTACGTGGCCAGATAAAGTGAGCCGGGTATGTGTATATTCCCTAAAGTTAGACAGATGGATGCTGCTGTTAGTCGATGGTAAAAAAATGTTAAGTGAGCAGTTTAATTGGGGCTATTAAGCGTTTTAACATAGAATAACTTTTGCTGTCATAACACTAATGACAGTAATGTTATCTTTTTTTGGCAGTTTGGGTGGGTTTTTTTTGGTAATTTAATTTAATTTGGCTAATTTGTGCAGTGGTGGCTCGTCAGTAAGGACAGGTTGGCTCCACCATTTATAATCAGCTGTTCAACAAATATTAATCTTCATAAAGTCCTCATTCACAACTCCATGAATTTTAAGTTACATTGAAAGACTAACGACCTATTTTGAGTGACAAGGGATTTTTTTTTAAAAGTGTTGCCATTTGACAGATATTGGCCAATTATCCGTTGATTTATTCAACTAGATGTTGCAAGTTGTTATTGCACCTTGTGGTCAAAAATGGCAACTGCAGCAAGTGCTAATAGAGAGCCAAATAATCAGAATTTAGTGTAATAAATTTCCAAACACAAAAGCAAAGTGTAAGTGCAGACAGCGTACCTGTGATGTACAGAATCATTTCTATTGTAAGTTACTGTATATTGCGTAAGATAAAGACATGCGTTTTACACATCTCTTAATTGCCCGTAGTATGTGAATGTGCGTATGATTGTGCCCTGTTATCTGTTGTCACCCTGTCCAGGATGTCCCCCACCTTGTGTCCCGAGTCCCCTAGGACAGGCTCCAATCAAGCTGCTGGATTTGGGCCTCACGTTATAGAAAATGTACCTGCTTTAAAACATGATATTTTCATAAACTACTGTTACATTGACCTTGCCAGACATGTTAATGGTTTTCTCAAATAAACTTTAAAACGCTTGATAAATATTTATGTTGCGGAGGTGGTGTTAAGGCCATTTTGACCCTGAAAGTAAATTAACAGTGTTAAAAATGAATCCTATCTTGAGGGGTAAAATTCATTACTATTTCTGGCATATTTCCTCAATGAAATACAGTGCCTTGCAAAAGTATTCAGCCCCCTTGAACTTTTCAACCTTTTGCCACATTTCAGGCTTCAAACATAAAGTTATAAAATTTTTATTTTTTGTGAAGAATCACCAACAAGTGGGACACAATTGTGAAGTGAAACGAAATCTATTGGATTTTTGAAACTTTTTTAACTAATAAAAAAATGAAAAGTGGGGCGTGCAAAATTATTCGGCCCCCTTGCGTTAATACTTTGTAGAGCCACCTTTTGCTGCGATTACAGCTGCAAGTCGCTTGGGGTGTGTCTCTATCAGTTTTGCACATCGAGAGACTGAAATTCTTGCCCATTCTTCCTTGCAAAACAGCTCGAGCTCAGTGAGGTTGGATGGAGAGCGTTTGTGAACAGCAGTTTTCAGCTCTTTCTACAGATTCTCGATTGGATTCAGGTCTGGACTTTGACTTGGCCATTCTAACACCTGGATACGTTTATTTGTGAACCATTCCTTTGTAGATTTTGCTGTATGTTTGGGATCATTGTCTTGTTGGAAGATAAATCTCCATCCCAGTTTCAGGTCTTTTGCAGACTCCAACAGGTTTTCATCCAGAATGGTCCTGTATTTGGCTGCATCCATCTTCCCCTCAATTTTAACCGTCTTCCCTGTCCCTGCTGAAGAAAAGCAGGCCCAAACCACCATGCTGCCACCACCATGTTTGACAGTGGGGATGGTGTGTTGAGGGTGATGAGCTGTGTTGCTTTTACGCCAAACATATCGTTTTGCATTGTGGGCAAAAAGTTCCACATGTTTGGTGTCTCCCAGGTGGCTTGTGGCAAACTTTAGAGGAGACTTTTTATGGATATCTTTGAGAAATGGCTTTCTTCTTGCCACTCTTCCATAAAGGCCAGAGTTGTGCAGTGTACGACTGATTGTTGTCCTATGGACAGACTCTCCCACCTCAGCTGTAGTTCTCTGCAGTTCATCCAGAGTGATCATGGGCCTCTTGGCTGCATCTCTGATCGGTCTTCTCCTTGTCTGAGCTGAAAGTTTAGAGGGACAGCCAGGTCTTGGTAGATTTGCAGTGGTCTGATACTCCTTCCATTTCAAAATGATCGCTTGCACAGTGCTCCTTGGGATGTTTAAAGCTTGGGAAATCTTTTTATATCCAAATCCGGCTTTAAACTTCTCCACAACAGTATTACGGACCTGCCTGGTGTGTTCCTTGGTCTTCATGATGCTCTCTGCGCTTTCAACAGAACCCTGAGACTATCACAGAGCAGGTGCATTTATACAGAGACTTGATTACACACAGGTGGATTCTATTTATCCCCATCAGTCATTTAGGATAACATTGGATCATTCAGAGATCCTCGCTGAACTTCTGGACTGAGTTTGCTGCACTGAAAGTAAAAGGGGCTGAATAATTTTGCACGCACCACTTTTCAGTTTTTTATTTGCTAAAAAAGTTTCAAAAATCCAATAGATTTCGTTCCACTTCACAATTGTGTCCCACTTGTTGGTGATTCTTCACAAAAAATAAAAAAATTATATCTTTATGTTTGAAGCCTGAAATGTGGCAAAAGGTTGAAAAGTTCAAGGGGGCCGAATACTCGCAAGGCACTGTACATACACACCAGCCTGTGCATACAGAAATACTATCAGAAGAATCCCTGAACGTTGAAAGGGTTGTTGGGCTCCTTTTCCATCTTATTTCTAAAAAAAGTATTTTTTACAACCCTATTTTGCTACCAGAGGGTATAAAACATATTTGTGATAAAATATCTGACCATTTTGCCTTTTGATAAATATTTTAGTATGTTATTGTTTCTATAGTAACAACTCTTTCCCAGGAATTTGTACAATGTATAATCCATAGATATGGTGAAGTTTCTGTAAGGAGACATTTATTTAACATTTATGGGAGGAGTCTCCAGTGCCAGAGGCAAAGATGTACCTTTCATTTTTCTAATACAGGAAATTCTAAGGAGAGCGAACTGTCTATAGCTCTTAGAACAGGAACAAACTTGCTTTGTAGATGTCCCACAACATTAAATGTAACTATAAATGGATAAAAAGTGTTGTTCTTTAATAATTAAAACGATTGATAGAGTTATCATGTTGTGATAGAAGAGGAATAAGGCATTTTAATTGGGAAGTGCTGTTATGAGAAGTTACTAGTTTTAACTTTGGAGTAGTAACACTAATACCATTGATTATTTTCCTATAAGAGTATGACCTGTCTTATTTTGTTCCATTCTTTTTTCACTCTGCCTTAGTTCATTTATCTTTGTGTATCATTTTTGAAATTATGCACCCCTTGTGACCGCCTAATACAGGAGAAAAAGTCTAAACTCCAAGCCTACGGGTCCAGATTTTATATTGTAACCTTTTATCTTCTTTTTTAGTTTCACTGTAGTTACAAACCAGGCCTTTAAGAAGTTAATATATATATTTTTAAATTCTTTCTACAATTGTGCATTATAACATTTTACTACATCTCATTAACAAATTATCAGCAGTGTAAAGTAGCACAATTGGATAGTACTTATCTCAAAACTTAATGAGTTAGGATTTTCTAAATTATATGTTATCTGATTCATTATTAATTAAGTCACAAAAGTTGCATACTTGGGTGTAAGCACCCAGATACTGAAATCTACAGCAAAAACTGTTCAGTGGTAAAGTCATGGGTTTTCTACTGGTTTAAATGGTCGTTAATGAGGAAAACATCGAGGGTGATGTTGGAGACATCATTAAATAGGGATAGATAAAGTTTTGTTTGCCTTCATGTCTATTACTACAACAGCATTTTAGGGCGACTGTATAAAGTCATAAAACATGATTTTATGTCATAATATTTGAGAAAAGCCATAATGTTATAAGGAAAAAAAAGTTTGCAGTATTTTTCTCAAATCAGGCAGTATGAATTTTTTCCTTAATATACAGTATTATGACTTTTTTTTTAATATTATGACTTATTCTAACAATCTTTTTAAGGTTTAAAGCACAAAAGGACATGTCGGAGCTAGATTATACTGTATGTTAGATGTCTTTTACATAGTCGAATACTGACATTTTCATACATAAGTTATTACAAAACAGATTTCTAGATGGTTTACATAATAAAATCAAAATAAAATCTGACCTTCTTCTGAAAATCACTGACATTAACAGGCATCAAGTATACGTGAATTAGGGGAAACCATTATTGTTGAAAAACACTTGCATACTTATTCACTAAAATATTACCGAACAAGTCATGTCATTCATGACATTCATGCACATATCTGTCTATCTATCTATAAACACTTAAGTACACACATCTATCACCATTAGCCCTGTTGGATTGGGAGGAGCAAGTCTTAACGAAGTATGAGAAATCAGGATAGTAGTACATTTGGTGCAACAGAAAAAACATTAGCCCTATTGTCGGGAAACAGGTTGACGGAATTGCCATACTTTCCATCTTCTGTGAATCACAGCAACACTACCCAATCATGGGTGTCTATGAGCTCATGTAGAAGAGGGTACATAGAGTGAAACTTGGCAGCTGACCAAATGTGGTAGAACAATAGGCGAAATAATTTGTAGTGGTTTAGATGTGATTTACATCCAATATGTTTCTAAATCAACAGTCTATGAGTGTGAACAGCATACATGACAGGGATGCATAGTTCTGTAAACAGACTTTCCTTAATCCCTGTTCCACTGAGAGAAACCCACCACATTTATAACCTAATCTACTTATGGAAAAAAAACAAGATTGCTGCTCAATTTTAAGGAATTATACAGTTGTAAAATTAAAAGGATTCTCTTTTGGATTATCAGCATCATCCACATTTTCAATAATCACTGATTAATTCGGTCACTTCTGTACTGTTTTCTAGATTCCTTGTTTATAGTGTAATTTAATGTTTTATTAGCTCATTGAAACATTTTATGAAAATTTAAAGGTCGGTATTCAGTATTTCGGTCTCGTTTTATTTTAATGAGGTTATTGTACAAATACCGGCTGATAAAAACACGATGAATGTATTAGGTCTGAATAATAACCCGACCTCATAGGATTGACTTTTACCGTCTCCAAGCCAGCACTGAAAACAAGGTTGATTTCTTAATGTTTTAAGTATGCCAATCGGGGCAGATGGTGCTCATAGTGGTTTACTTTAGTCAAGCATATTACTAATTCGTAGAGTTGCGGGACTCGATCCCGGACTCAAGTCCAATTATGAACAAACTCAGACTTGTCACTCACTCGGGTAAATTTGCACTTGAACTTGACACGGACATTTTGAAGGATTTGAAGAGATTCTGTATGGCGGAATGGTCTCAGATCCCTTGCCATGTGTTCTCCAAATTCATCAGGCATTATAGCAGAAGACTCAGAGCTGTTATCTTGGCAAAGGGAGATAGCAGAAAGTATTGATTAAAAGGGTGCCAATAATACAAACCTGTGTTGTGTTTACAATTGTTTGATATCTGTGAGAGCAGAGTATTATTTTTTTTTTGAATTTTGGAACAAAAGATCAAAAGGTTAAACAATAAAGACAATTTTTCACAGCCTTCTTTCATATTTACAAATGGGGCCAATATTAGTGGAGGGCACTGTATGTAGGTCTGTCTGTCTATCTTGCCTGGTTTCTGTTCCCATAGCAGTCACATTACGGGATTATTCAACCCGCCATACAGGCCATTCAGTCTGGAGGAATACAGCAATAATTCTGCTTCATATAGTCTTAGCTTTGACCAATTTGCATATGAATGCATGCACATTTATGATGAAATCCATTCATTAATGCCAAGCCGGCAGGCGTTTATTATTGTACGGAGGAACACCTGCACACTCCTGTAATTAGTCCCATTACCCAACACGCTCCTTCACGCCTGAGCATTGATTATCCACAGAATGGAAATGCTGGGTAATTGTATTCGTAGACTACACAGCAGGCTCCTGCTGCACGTTAAAAAGAAACGCATGCACCCGCGCACTCATTCTCTTGCTAATCTGCTGCCTGAGTTAGCACTTGTGACGCAGAGAATAAAGTCAAATAATACGGCCCACCGCCTTGCAGACAAATGTCCTGCATTAGCATGTGAATATGTATTGTATTCCAGCCTCCCTTTGCTTGGGCATATTTGAGCATAAACCAATTTCCTTCTTGTCTCAACCGATAAGTCACTTTGCATCACTCGAAAAGGCCATGTTTAATATTTCATATCAGGTGTGCATATCTCCTAGTTTTACCATATGGTGCTTGAGCATTAGACTATAATCCCATTTCACCAAATGTCATGGAGAAGACTATTACCTTATTTAGTGCTCTTTTGACTCTGCATGTGCTGTCATAAACTTTAGATGGATGTTGCTGAAGTTTATGTTTATATCCCAGTGTTTAAATAAAAGAGCCTTCCCATGTAGTTTTGCATAAATGTCAGCATAATGACGGAGAAATCTAATTTCCCTTCAGAGTAGTTCAATTATTCTTTTGAAGGATTAAAGACTGCACTCGTGTTTGGAGAGACAGGACGTTCACTCTCGTCACATCATGCTAGGTGTTTCATCATGTCGCACAGATGAATTCAATCTGAATTTAAGCACTTGAATTGAAGGCAAACAAAAATCTCAACAATTCAACAAGAGTTTAGGTCATTGTGTGAATTTTACTACATACAGACATGTGATTCATACAGACATGTGATGTAAGTAATACTACTACTACTACTACTACTAATAATAATAATAATAATAATAATAACATTTTGTAACAAGACATCCAAGTTCCAACAGTCACTTACTGTTGTGTTAAATACAGTGTAACATACAGGGTGTGATTACATATGAAACCATCAACATTTTACAGTAGTGTACAGTATTTTTTTTTAAAGTCCTCTTTTTAAAGACACTCTGGAGCACGCCTCATCACATGTCAGCATTTATTCTACCATGATTAAGAAGGTAAGTAAAATATGTTTGCTTAGTTTTGGCATCCATGACCTTTGTTAATCTTCAATTGATAAATATGATAAGTTAGAACCTGGACATTTACTCCTGACAGCAAGAGTTAGCTAATTAATTACTTAATTAATTCATAAGACCTGCCATTTTGTAGATGCTCTGACCCAGTCGTCTAGCCATCACAATTTGGCCCTTGTCGAAATCGCTCAGATCTTCAGGATATGAGCATTTTTCCTGTTTCCAACACATCGCGCCGCCTAATATTTCCCATTCCTTGACATCTGCCACTGTAACAAGATAAACAATGTTATTCACTTCAACGGTCAGTGCTTTTAATGTTATAGCTAATCAGTGTATATTTATAGATAGATACTTAAAACTATTAAGATATTATACTTTGCAGATCGTGTGATTTTGTTCAATACTTTTGCCTCAAATTTCACTCCATACTCTCTCTTTTACAAACATTTTCTGTCTGTCTGTCTATCTGTCTGTCTCTCTCTCTCTCCCTCTCTCAACACACACACACACACACACACACACACACACACACACACTGAAACAGATTTATATGCTAACCTTCAGGCGATTCTGTTGAGATTGTTTTTGGTTCCAGGCCTGAATGGCTTTCAGTGTGATTCTGGATGTCTATCAGGAAAAATTGCCCATTAAGATGCCACAATCCTCATCACAGCAAACGAAAATGGCTGAATCAAATCTAGCATGGCCTGCGGTGGTGGAAATACTCCAGTTCTCTTTGGACTAATTAATGTCAATTTCAAAGCTTGTTTTGTTGCACTCAGCCTTGTCGTAAATTACACTGGCAGTAGATCTCTTGCTTTAAGTCTGTTTTTGCAGATTCGGGCTGGCATTAATCTGTTTTGGCCTTAAACTGGTCTTTGGGCTATTTTACGTTTAGAGAAGAACGTGATTGTACTATGGTTGTTTATCGGAGAGATAATCTCTAAGCCTGTAACACAAGAGCTGAGCCATACTGATGGATGGTCATTGCTGATTAGGAGCTGGATAAATTAACTTTTACTCATGTGTCTTATCGGAATGAGCACACAGGCCCAACACGGCCAACTGTAAAAAGCAAAGTTATGGTGGAGAGGGGCTATTGCTTGTAGCTGTAATGATCACTTCTAGAGGACTGGGCTGGAATTTTCAAATAAGTGCTAATCATAGATCATTTCTGGGGAAAGTGGGCTGGCTGGCATGGCTAATTTTAGTGGCTGATCCTATGAACACACTCATGCCTTATTAACACTGTTTTGACACAATATACACTAATCCCTGTTTATATGGAAGGAAAAAATATTGTGTGATAACACATCGAACTTACAGTACATAACAAAAATATTGTCATTTTATAAAAGTAATCACAAACTACTATTCAAATGTATGACAAGTGCATAGCTCTTTACAAAGTTGTATGTCAAGACAAAACCACTCAAGAAATTAAGAAAAGCCCATGGATCAACATCTGGATTCAAGACCTATGAGCCACAGTGTGAAAAGTTCTTCATTAAAGGGCTGAGGAAAAAAAATGATCTAGCATATGGAAATTAATGTTTTATTTCAATGATCATGTCCTGATCATTTCTGTCTGAACTTGTCCCAGAAGCAGCCTAGGTACAGAGTTGAGATTGCTATCATAAAACAACTAAAGGAAGCTTAGACCAGAAACTGAAGAGTTTCAATGCAGAGACAATTCTTTCTGATTGTGGACCACCATATTGTATTTTATTATTCCAATAAATTTATAATAACGTGACTTGACGGGTGATATTTCACAAAAAGGTTCTTTAAAGGTCATTGAACATAATATGTTTCAAACTCTTTTCAAACCTGCTGTCTCAGTCGCAGAAATTTCTTGGCAAAGCAATAAATATTGTTTAAAATAAGATTGTTTGATAGAAATAACGTATTTCTGTGTTGAATTGGTGGAATTGTTTGCTATGGGCAGCCTATCCAATCAGCCAATCATGTGGCAGCAGCACAACGCATAAAATCATGCATACACAGGTCAAGATCTTCTTATGTTCAGGAATGGGGAAGAATGTGATCTCAAAGTGAAAGTGGTATGGTTGTTGGTGCCATGGCTGTTTGAACATTTCAGAAACTGCTGATCTCCTGGGATTTTCACTCACAACAGTCTCTAGAGTTTATACAGAATGCAAAAAAAAAAAAAACAACAATCCAGGGGGGCAGAAATGCTTTGTTCATGAGTGAGGTTAGAGGTGACTAGTTCAAGTTGAGAGGAAGTAACTCTTTACAGCCATGGTGAGCAGAGAAGCATCCCAGAATGCACAACACAACAGCACGAGATCACATTGGGTTCCACTTCTCTTAGCCAAGAACTGGAATCTGAGACTACAAGGAGCACAGACTCAGAAACAGTTGAAGACTGGAAAAACGTTGCCTGGTTTAAAACAAAGACATTTGTATTTAATATACAGTATTGAATTTAGACTAGATCTATTAAAACATAGTGCAAATTGGGTGCACTAACTCATTTTAGAGATCAGAAAATTAATCTGAGTGCAATTGCTCATGTGTGGTAATAATGAGGGTAATATAGAGTCATTTGTTTTTATTTATTTATGCTTTTAAAGCTTCTCATTGGCTCCCATTAGTGACATTAGGCAGTTGCTGCCAATTCAAGTATCTGCTTGCGCACACACACACACACACACACACACACACACACACACACACACACTCTCTTTCTCTCACACACACATCATCATCATCATCATGATTATCATCATCCAACATATTTACTCATATACAGATACATATGGCTATAGACTCAAATTGCACACTGTTTACTGTATGTCACAAATAAAGGATTCTTCTTTTTTTCTTCCTCTTCTTCTTCTTCTTCTTCTTCTCCTTCTTCTTCTTCTTCTTCTTGGATTCCGTCAGAATTTAAATGAAAGAAATTTCAACATAGGTTTTCGCAAATAATTTTAAGCTTTACTGATATAACTGAATATAAGTCTGTTCCGATTATTGACATTAAGGAAGATAAAGCAAACATAATAGGAGTGTATTGAAAGGGGAATGAAGGAAGACTCAGGAAAAAGGTGGAATTCTAGCTGATCTTGGGGCTCGTGTTTATTTTGCCGCCACACTTTTTAGCACACTTTCAAAAACTCAACCCAAACAAACCATCTGAAAAGGAGCCATCACTAGCTTGTGGCTTTCACCCCTTTCGAGTTCATGCTCTGTCTGTTTGTGTGTATTGCATGATCTGCCTCCGCAATCACTCTCTGGTTAGCAGTTAATGAAAGCACAAAGAGTAAACTGGTGATAAAAAGACATAGATGAGAATCATCACGCATTACCTGCTGGTTTGGTCCGCCTTCCTCTACAGTGCGTTCACAGCTGATGCTCGACCACACCCCTGCTTCCTCACATATGTTAGTGATCAAAACAACTGCATTGTCAATGTTACCACTTGAATGAAATTTGGTATCACCATGACTTGAAAAATTAAGCAAATTGTGTATCGCTGCATCAGACTTAACTCGGAAGTAGGAATTTAGAACGCTGTTTTATGTCATTTTTAACCTCTTTGAATTGTGATTGTGATGAGTGATGTATATTTTCCTCCTCGAAACAGCAAACTATATAGTCAATGTTATAGATGTGTATTTATTTTCATTTGAAGAGTGAAATAAGTATTTATGAGTATATACATACAACCCCGATTCCAAATAGTTGGGACGCTGTGTAAAATGTAAATAAAAACATAACGCAATGATTTGCAAATCTCATAATCCCCACATGTTATTCACAATAGAACATATCAAATGCTTAAACTGTGTAAATATACCATTTTAAGAAAAAAAAAATGAGGTGATTTTGAATTTTATCGCCGCAACACGTCTCAAAAAAGTTGGGACTGGGGCAACAAAAGGCTGGAAAAGTAAGATTTACTAAAAGTCTTTCAGAAGTAAAGATGGGCAGAGGTTCCCCAATCTGCGAAAAACTGTGTCTATAATTTGTGGAATAATTTCAGAATAATGTTCCTCAACATAAAATAGCGAAGACTATGAATATCTCATCATCTACAGTACATAATATCATCAAATGTTTCTGAGAATCTGGAGAAATCTCTGTGTGCAAGAGACAAGGGTGAAAATTCTCTATTGATCTGGAACCTTGCCCCTTCTCCAGATAGCTCATAGGATCTTCCACAGACATAGCAGGTATTTAGGACAGTGCTTGTGTCACGATCTTGCCGGCAGATGGCGCTGTGGCAATGACATGCATGAAGAGCCGGAGAACGCGCGCGTGCACGAACCAGAGCGAACACATACTTGCGCGTTTCATAGAGACTTTGTTTACAGAGAACATGTGCAGTTGTTTCTGTTTGGTTTCCACCCTGTTCAGTCATTGGTTGATTTTCGAGGGAGGGTAATGATTGTTACCAGCTGTCAGCACTCGATGTAATTACAGTTGTTATTTAAACCCCTCGCGTTGTAGCGCACTTCGCGCAGTATTATATATTGATTGGGGGTAATGGTGCCATGTGGTAATGTTTCCATGGTATGCTCTGGTTTCGGGGTTTATGCCATAGTCCTAGTTAAATGATTGCCACGTCTAGTTTCTTGCTTCATGCCATAGTGGAGAATTGTGATAAGCGGTAGCGGTTCCAAGTCTTGTTCTAAGTTTCATGCCTCAGTTCGAGTTCTTGTTTAGACCTTGGTTCCCGTTTTCTTGTACGCTGACTGTAGTTGTCAAAAAAGACTTTGATCCTGCACTTACTTCCAGTCCCAGTCTCTTCATAGCATCTTGTAGACCAGGCAGCTGACACTGCTAGTCCTTGGAGCCGAGCTTGATCAAGATCTGCAGACAACCTCTTGCACTCTGAGTCATTGAACTTCTGCCTCAGGAAGGTTAATTATTTCAGTAAAGAAACAGCAAATTTACAATAATACCTGATTGATATTACTGTAAAATAACACTATATAGTGTTTTTCTATAAGAAAAGTTGTACAGGGCAATCTCTAAACTTACACTTTCAAATGGAGTAAACCTAGATCCTTATGGCTTGGTGTCCTGTCAGTGTCCGTTTGGGGTTTAGTGTTAGTGTTTACTGTTGATAATAACCAGATGTGGCTGACTGTAAAGCATTTCACACTACCCACATCCATTCGAAATATGGTGGATGCATGCATTAAAAAAAAACTGACATAGAATAAATTATCTGCATAGATGAATAATTCATCTTGTAATGCTGTTGTCCTTCAGATCTCTTCAGACTCTCCTACCTAATCTATTACCAGCTTTAAAAGTTCACATCCCTTCAGAACATTTTGTCCTCTTTCTTTAAAGTAGACAAGAATCACCATATCAAATATCACTAACCCACTGAAACTCTTCAGTCTGTATCAACCGCTGGACCTCACTGCGCAAGAAGACCCGAGATTGTTTGAGGGGGATTTTACCGATTTATGACCTTTGCCCCTGCATGGGGTCAAGACCAGGTTAGACAAAAAGGCTTGTGTAACTGCATCTCCTTTGAAGTGAACTGTATTGTGTTACCCCGTCACCAGATGCGATGATCAGTACAATAAGTGGCACTGTACAAATACACTCAATAGTAATTAATACTACTGTTTTGCAAGTACAGTCAGACCTAAATGTCTGAGTCCAATACCAAAAAATGTTTAGGGAAAAACGAATACACGCAGTTATTCAGTTCATACTGACCCCATTATAAATCCCTGACTGAGACACGTTTCTCTGACATCAGCTGTGCCTCCTGGTTGCAAAAACATAGCAGGAGACCCTAGTGATTTTGAACAGAAGTGTTTATAACCACACTGGTTTTTACCACATACTATTTAATCGAACCTTTCAAAGCCAACAGAAGGGAGGGAAAATTGACTCAAGGACTTCCACCTATGTAGTGCCCATATCACCTCAGCTAAATAGCTAACTATTATCAACTATCAACTATCATATCAGTGTAGTTGTCTTGCTAACTAAGAATTTAACAGGTGTAGCTTACAAGATACCTCAAATGCCTAATTTCTATGGCTTTAACAAACCTATATATCACACCTAATAGTAAGAAATTAACTAGCTAATGCTAGATATCTAGGTCATGTTCTTGTAGAGGACTTGCCTATAATGGACATTTTTATTTAGTTTGCTTACAAATAAGTTTTTTGCATCTGTTTGGGCAGCAGCTTAGCTTTCATTGCCACAACGTCCTCGATGTTGTAACCGTAAAACATTACAGAACATCTTGAACGTGTCCACAAACAACAAAGTTGTAAGCATCAAGAGAATTCCTCTCTAGTATAAACGATTGAGGTTTCTATAAGATTTGTATTTATGTCCAGGTATTTGCAAGTTAGACCACTAGTTAGCATCATCACCAAGCCATAAAGATCTTCTAGGGTTAAACCATTTGAAAGTGTAAGTTTAGACGAATAGCACTCAATGTCTTACAGTTGTAATCCATAATAATAAGTACATAAGATTTTATCACATGTCAATCCTATTCCTAAATCAAATTCCTGACAGATTTTTTGAGTCAGATTATAACCAAGTCGCATCAGGTTGCTAGGCTTCTGAGGTCTTTTTGGAACCAATTTATGGACATCTTGTTTCACACCCAATCGGTGTGTATATTCATTATTTACCCTATGAATTATTTTCCATACTGTTCACAGTAAAAACATGTTTTATGCATTTATATGCATAAAATGGCTCTTAGCCTCTTAGCCAAAATGGCTCTTAGCCTCTTTTCCTAAACTGACATGCTGATGAACAACATGCAAGGAAATCACCACGAACAAGAAGCCTTATAAATTAAAGAGCCTCCTACTTCCGTGTTCTTTAACTGCATGTAAAATGGCTGCTTCTCATGGTTAATAGGCCTGAGTGACTGGACAGACATTTATAGCTTTCACAGTCTCAGCAGTTGTGTAACGGGATTTGTTTTGTCATTTAAATGTAGTTAAGTTTCAATTAATCATGAAGGCTTGAGTCCAAACCTGTGTGTGTATCTACAATCAATGAAACTTTCAGTCTTGTAAAGATTCAAGGATCACGACTGATCCGAGACGAAGATAAATAACTCTTGGCTGTTGCTGATAGCATTGATTAATCGGTTTTATTTCATGGACTGTATGATGGATGGTGGTACTTTGGAGCATCATGGTAAGACAGGGAAACTGAGAGACTGGATTTTTCATGTGTCCTGTTCATCCCATCTTTCTATTTCAGTCATTTGTTTTTCCCAGAATCTGACCAGAATGGGATTTGCTGTCTTATGCAAAGTACAATACAAAAACTTTTCTAATATTACATATATTTACACGTACATTACCAAGTCAGGCTTGTATAAATGTTAGATTTTTATGGCCAGTCCGGAGCTAAAAAAGGACGTACTGTATTAAATGAGGACGTAAACTATACAATCCATTGCAGAGAACTAAGAGTGTGTTCCCCCTAGATCTTGTTTGAAGTAGGAGGTTTTATCTTTATCCTTGAGAAAGGATTTCAGAGTTCAGATTAGAACCACAACACTGAAGCTGTGAGATATTGCCTTACAAGAAAGACATGGCCTGAAGTTTAAGACCTGAGGTGACGAGAAGGAGAGTATTTCTGAACTAGTGTGTGGAGATAATCTGGTGCTGAGCCAACCCTTTGAGGCCTAGAATACAAGGACAAAACTTTTGATTCCCACTGCAACAGGAACCCTGTTTAGTGATCTCGGTGAGTGAGTCATTGCGAGGGTATGAACCAGGTGAGTAGAATACAAAATCCTTTATAGTACAGCATTTGAAGGGAGAGCAGTAAGTATCAGTAGTCGAATTTGGAAGAAAGTAGGTTGCACAAGAACTTGAGTAGTTTCTGTAATAATAATAATAATAATAATAATAATAATAATAATAATAATAATAGTCATATTGTTTTGAATTTGTTAAGGGATCTGCATGATTTGTTGGCTGATATCATCCGAGATTATAAAATATGTGGTTGTCAATTGCTGGTTCAAATACAGACCCGGCTAAATATTTTAGTGAGTACTTGAAAAAATACTGTAGCAGAGCTAATGAACATATTTAAATATGTAAAATTATGAAATATGAACCAGCTGTAGCAGATTCTCAAGGCAGTTCATTTTCCTGTACTTTCATAGATGAGACAGTATTCTGTAGATTTATCTCACACTTGTGTCTTTTTGTATATTAGAAACTTTGTGTTTCTGCTTATTGGCTATCCTCTACCCTTGACCAAGCCAAAACCAACACCACAGACATGTTCCCCTAAGAGTGGCCAGTTCCCTCTGAAAGGAATACTTTTTTGACATTATAATGCGTGTAATTACACTCTGTGGGCTTTTGTTGTGGTTTGATTATTGAAAATGAATTGAAACATGAATTGAAAAAGTGGCAATGGTGTCATATTTACATCAGTTTGTTTAATTGGATGAGCAACATGCTAAGAGTGCTTATATTTAGTATAATTGTATCACTTCACTTGTCTCTGTACGCCACAAAAAAATTCCACCACCTAGTTCGGAACAGTTACTAAAGTGGTATTAGCGACATCTTCAGTGTACATGGCAAATGATATATTTTTCATGACTATAACTTGTCAGATGAAGATGAAAAGGAAGAAGGAATGCCAATTTCACCGGAAGCACCTTTAATAGTAACGTACAAATCAATATTAGCTAGCTAGCCAACTAGCAAACGTGCTATGAAGTGAGTGAAGCTTCTTCAGGATCTATATGCTCTAGCAGAGCAAAAATAAACAAAAAAACTGGGCATATCGTATCCGAAATGTCAGTTACTCGATATTAAATTCTTGTTTTAAACAAAGCAATATTGCACTCATACTGAATATCGGCACAGCTGTGATTCGCTACAAAAAGTCACAATTATGAATATTAATTTGCAATTGTGAGGAACAAATGTCACAATTCTGTGTAACTCAATTACAAGAAGGAAAAAAAAAACTGCAAGATAAATCTGTGCAATATTTTCCCATACATGGCAGAAACTAGCTTCCGTAGATTTGGCAACATGGCTTGCGAAAAATAAATGAAAACAGAATGCTTAAATATTTTTCATCAGATGTATTTCATCTAGTGAGACTTTAATGTAGAGTTAATGAAAAGTGGTAATACAAAGCACCAGTATAAAACAAAACCTGTCCACTTGGAACTGTCTTATATTTATAGCTATAAACTAATCTAATAAACTAATAATCATTCAGCATTTAATGATCATTGTTTTTTTCCTTTCAGTCATAGATTAGTTTTAGATTTCATTCATGTTAGTTGTATGTGTATTTATAACTATTTGTATTGTTTTCATTGACTGTAATTTTGATTAATTATAATATTGTATATCCTATGGTATGCTTTTTGATCTTTAGCCATTTGAAAGGTGTTATATAAATAATTAAAACTTTTATTTTTAGCCCACCCTCATCCAGAGACTTTCCTTTCTTTTCATCTCAGAGTACAACACCAGCTGCAGAGGACATTCAAGGCCAACAAGTCTCTATCCTCTCAGACACAGATGTACAGTAGATCAGAGACAGCAAGGAAGAGACGGGCTGTTCTGCCCCCACCATCTGCCCCCAACAATTTAGCAAGTCTTACAAAAGGAAAAAACAGCATTAATCACTCTGCCGTTAACTCCGAGTCATAGCCAGAGGCACAAACTTAAGGTCTTCTCACCATCTGCTATTGAAGTCAGTAGTGGCTAGATGTAAATGAAGTCTTTTTATTAAGACTAGTTAAGGAATGATGGTCATGGCCCATAGCAAGAATATAAATGAACCTATAATTTTATACTGAACACAGCAGCACTACAATGTACAATCATATCACAAAAACCACGAAAGGTAGCAAATACGGTGATTTCTCAAGCAAAAAAATAAATAAATCACAAGGAGGCAACAGCATAATTCTATAATTTAAAAAATAATGTTTCTATCTTCTTGTTATTGATAGTGTTGGCTAAATTTGACTTTTTTTTATGCAAGTGAACATCATATTCATAAATATAAATCTTTAACTTGTCTTTGTATAGATATTTATATATTTTTTGAATCCAGCAAAACACAGTTTTTCCAGACACCAAATGGTTTTCTATTCACTACATACTGTATGCTCACTAAATAGGGTGTAATATAATAGTGTTGTAGTACCTTTGTGTTACGCCACGGTGAACACGCGGCCTACAGCGGCGCCTACAAACATCGCGGACAAGGACTACACTTCCTGGCCATGCCTGCGCTCAAGTTCGCCGGAATATTGAGTATGAACACCTGTGCGACATCATAAGTTATAAAAGGTCTCGTTAACCTCCGCGCCTCGCGAAGAAAACGCTCAGCAGCCTCGTCTCTGTCGTGTACCAGGCCTTAGTTATCATATCTGCTAACCTGATCTCGAAATTAGATTCTGTCTAAGTCTCAGATTACCTGTTTGCCCGACCAACCGACCAAGGCCAAGTTTCCATTTGTACTTCGTCTTTCGTCTGTTCCAGCCTTCTGGATAGTTCGTCCGCGCTTGTCTCTGGCCAGGTACTGTAACAGATTACTTCGCCTACTATGGAGGCAGCGGACACCCCAGAGTGGCTTTGCTTGATCTTAGTGCAAAATTGCACGATGGTTGCGCAGCGGGAACAGATACTGCGGTTACAAGAGCAAGTTTTGTGTCTGAATGTTGCCGCTTTTCCGACCGTGATGCCTTCTGCTACCGCTATGCATCCACTTCAGACTGCCCCAGCATTGGCCCAGCCCGCGCCAGCTGCGCACATTCCGGTCAAACCGGCAGCATATCACACACCGCTGCCTACACAAGAGAGATACGCTGCAAAGCCGGAACAATGTAAGGGCTTCCTACTACAGTGCTCCTTGTTCTTTGAGAGTCAACCGGACATGCCGGAGGCCTGTAAACTGACTTCATGGAGTTGCTCATTTCATGGACATGCTCTGGCATGGGCTACGGCAAAGTGGGGTATGACACCAGCACTTACCAATTGCTGGCAGAGAAGTATTGGTGGCCCCATATGCCTAGGGAGGTACAGCACATTGTGTTCTCATGCTCCTCATGTCAGAGGTTAAAATCCCACCTCCGACTTGTGTGTCCGGAGTTTGCATGTTGTTCCCGTGCTTTGGGTGTTTCCGCTGGGTATTCCGGCTTCCTCCCCCGGTCTAAAAACATGCGTTGTAGGCTAATTGGCATCTGTAAATTGTCCATAGTGTGTGAATAGGTGTGCATTTGTGCCCTGTGATGGGTTAGCACCCTGTACAGGGTGTCCCCCACCTTGTGCCCTGAGTTCCCTGGGATAGGCTCCCCCGCGACCCTGTGTAGGATAAGCGGTATGGAAAATGGTTGGACTTTTCCCAGAGCAGTCTTACATTACATGAAGTTCACTGTAGAATGTTATAATAACCTACACTCTTCTGGGAAGGCTTTCCACTAGATTTTGGCGCATGGCTATGGGGATTTGTGACAAGAACATTACTGAAGTCAGGCACTGATGTTCGGTGAGGAAGCCTGGGGTCAGTCTCTGTTCCAGTTCATCTCAAAGGTGTTCAGTGGAGTTGGTCATGGCTCTGTGCAGGATACATGAGTTCTTTAACTCCAAACTTGCCAAACCATGTCTTCATGGAGCTCGTTTTTTACACAAGGGCATTGTCATGCTGGACCAGGTTTGTGCCTATTAGTTCCAGTGAATGGGAACATGTAATGCTACAGCATTCGAAGTCATTCTGTATACAATTGTGTGCTTTCAACTTTGTGGCAACCGTTTGCGGAAGGAACTAACATTTGGCCACATGCCATAGTTTTAGTGACTTAGAAAAATGAAGTCACTTCCAAAGAGTATGCTTCAGTAGTACTCTGTTATCTATTTAGGTGTCTAATTTATACATATTATGTCTCTAGTGAGACTAATTACAAAGAGCCCTGAGTGAAACTGGAGCTTGGATATTGTAGGACTGGAAAAAGTGGCACCTTATCAAGCCTGAATCTCTGCTCTGGGCCAAAGGCTAAATACCGCCACAAGGCAGAGACTAATCAACTCTCATAAAGCATCTGAGTGTCCTGTCTTCTCTCTCTGAAATCAATCAAATCAAATTACAGGTTACGACTACACATTTTGTGGCTGGTTAGAATTTTTAGAAGTGTCAAAATTTCTCTAATGCATTCTCAAATATTGATGTAGTGATTAACAAGCCTGATTAAAGTGTCCAACTGGAACCATTTCCCCTTGCTGCATTCAACTGAGACAAAGGTTGTGTGTGAACAGGTAATATCAAGAGCAGGAAAAAGGCTTTGTATATTTGTCAGAGCCATACTCTATAGAGCTCAATCTCAAGGTCACATCTGCGTTAAAGCCTATTGACTTTTATACAGAATGAAAAAGGGGCACTAGACATGAAATTTGATGTTTTTTCCACCTTGTAAGCCAGGGTGGTAATGCTATCAAATACAGCGATTCGGCTTGACACATTGACTATGTCATTGTCATTGACATGGACAGCAGTAATCTACTTATTGACCTTACTCTGATTATGATAATATTGTGATTAAGGTGTTTACATGAGTTGCTTTTAGAGTACTCCTGTCATGTACCAGTTTTACATGTTATAGATCATAATTAGATTAACAGCCCACGTCATTACGTCACAGCGCCACACCGTCCGACGTCCTTCCAGAATTTCACGTATCAACATACATTTCATCTTCGTTATGGTTCTGTATACAGTTTTGGGTGTTTTTATTCAATTTTTTTCCAAGCGCTTTAAGTGCAGTTAATTATTTGTCATGCTATAGGTGCTAATAGACGACTGCTTGAAGCCGTGGGCTGCGTCTCAAATCACGTACTTACTGTCTATGTAGTAGCCGAGATAAATGTATTTTTCCCCACTACAGGCCTATAGTAAACAAGTATGCTGTTTGGGATGCAGACGAACTCTCTTGTTTGACTTAAAATGCAAAATTGCCGCGTGTGATCGTTTCCTGTCGCGGTGAAAACTCTCACACGATGTTAATAATGTGATTAAGGTGTTTATATGTCTGTAATACACGTCCATAATGCGACTAAAACAAGAGTACTCCACCAGTCTTAATTCGATTAGAGCTTAATTTGAGTATGACCTTAATTAGATTAAGACAAGTACAAATTGCTGTTTATATGGTAGTTTCTTAATCAAAGTATGGTCTTAATCGGGTTAAGAGTGGATTATTGTTGTCCAAATAAACGCACATTGGCGTAACCACTCACCTTTGTGTGTGTGTGTGTGAGTTTTGAGAAAATGTTGAGAAAATACCAATCCCCCCCCACCCAATATACAGGAGAAAACATTTTCTATATGTCCCGCTTTAATTTTCAGGAAGACATTAATAACAAAATAGCCTCAAACAAATTGAATTAGAGAGACTATCACACTTGGCTAATGCAACAGACTACTCTCTAGTGAATTTTGGCAGTTTTAGATGTGTCTATGTTCGACTCTGTTTGATACAGCATGTCTTATTTCTTTTGCCAGCGATTTGCTCACAGAAGAGCTAACACCAATAAGCAGGATTGCCAGGTTTCAGCAAAACATCTTGCACAACTACAGGGTGTCCTAAAAGTCTCCGTACATAGGGTAAATTTATACGTTTTAGCAAAATGTCTTCCAAAATCTTTCATATTTATTATTCTTTTTTATTTTGTTTTATTTTATTTCTTTCTTTCTTTTTCCCAGATAGTCTTTAAGAACACCTTTGACAAAAGAAGAACCTATTTAAATAATTATTATTGCCGGATCGGGAAGCTGTCGCAGGGAAACAATGGACTTTAACAGGAAAAATGGCAAGCACATCACACACAACACTGTTGCCAAACTTATAACAAATTCATAAAGACTAGATGTTTTGTGGACCAACCGAGAAGTGGACATCCACGAACATCCACTGATCAAGGCACAATCAACGTGGTGTTGACAAACATAATCCCTTTTGTATGGAGACTTTTGTCTCATGTACATATCACATAACATTAATTGCTACATTAATTCTAGCAATTTCCCTATGCAAATAATTGAATTCTTTTACTGCTTCTTCAGTGTTATGTCACATTTAAAAATATATAAAATCTTTAAAAATGTGAGGTTTTAAGCAGATACTGTGAAATACAAAAATCCGAAAAAGTTTTGTTAGATCTACCTGAGAAGCAGTGCTGGTTTCCTCCTACAGGACCTCTCTGTTGGACTGCCAATATGTCAGCCGTGTGCTACCTGGCAACGACATGCCATCCTGGCCAGACATGAATTAAACCCATCACAGTAGGCAGCGAACACCTGGTCCCTGCAAGACAGCTTCAAGTCTCAGTCTGCATTGTTCCTCTAGAAATACAGAAAAGGTCATTTAAAGAATAAACTTGTCCATATAAGCAAACTTTCTTTGATATTTAGGATTACTGTTACTGCAATATACACTTAATCGAAGCCACACAATGCAGAGGTTTCTGTGTTTTGATTTTCAAAAAAAACCTGATAATTTAAAAAGGTTTCTACTTTCATTGTTTACATTTATATGGCAGTTTTCTTTCATCCATATTAAATATGATTATTTTAGAAAATTATTTCCATACAACACTCACATTCACTCTTTACTGAGAACCTATCCTGGGAACACTGAGCCTGAGGTGGAAAAAAACATCCTGGACATGACGCCAGTCCATCGCACAGCACTACATACAGTACATTCACACCTAGGGGCAATTTAGCATAGCCAATCCACCTGCTGACATGTTTTTGTGAACAAACCAGAGAAGCTAGAGGAAACCCAGGTGAAAATGATGAGAACATGTGCAGAAACTATACACAGACAGTAACCTGAGCTCAGGATTAAAACGAGAACCCTGGAGCTGTGAGGTAGTAATTTGAACAGCTGTGGCTCTTTTGGGTTTTTTTGTTTGTTTGTTTGTTTGTTTGTTTATTGCTATATACAGTATGCCAATTTGGTGAAAAAAGAACAAAACAAAACCAGAACCTGTCATTAACTACCCTGTCCTTTGCTCCTCCACCATGGGCATGGGGCAATGTGAACCTCTATTAGCACTTGTTGCACCAAATGGTAAAAAATGGTAAGAAGGACTTTATATTACTCTATGGAACTAAATGGAGGGCGCACGGTTAGCACGTTCGCCTCACACCTCCAGGGTCCGGGGTTCGATTCCCGCCGGGGCCATGTGTGTGCGGAGTTTGCATGATCCCCGGTTTCCTCCGGGTACTCCGGTTTCTTCCCCCAGTCCAAAGACATGCATGGTAGGCTGATTGGGGTGTCTAAATTGTCCGTAGTGTATGAATGGGTGTGTGAGTGTGTGTGATTGTGCTCTGTGATGGACTGGCACCCTGTCCAGGGTGTACCCCGCCTTGTGCCTGATGCCCCCTGGGATAGGCTCCAGGTTCCCCGCGACCCTGAAGAAGGAATAAGCGGTAGAAGATGGATGGATGGATGGAACTAAATGGGGCACTAAGCATGCTGCCCCATGATTGTGCAACATCTAGAAAAGCAAACAATTCAATAGAACATCACCTTACTATCTGTCAAATAGTAAATTATTTTTCAATCAATGGTCATTCAAAAGACCAAAACCAGAGAACTCAGAAGAACACAGGGAGAACACAGGGAGAAGGCATCAAACCAGCGACCCTAGATGGTGTACTTCTCTGCTATGGACAGGTTATGAGTTCAACTTTAACCCTCAGTTAGTTGCAGAACTGGAATAAAAGGTTTGTCTATTTTTATTTGGGGGGTGTGGTTCTATTTTTTGTTTGCCCCCTGAAGGGATTCTTCTTGAAAACATGTCTGATAGTAATTCACTCTGTTGTCCTGTTCTACAAAGAACCTTCAAGGTTTGTCCAGAGGGACAAGTGGAAGAACCCTACGAGTGTGTCTTTATTCTTGAGCTGGATATGGTACTGTAAATTGTTTTGGTTAAAAACATCTAGAATGCGTTATCTTGTTATTTCATTGCGAATTTAAAGGAGGGAAAAACAGGATATGTATTTTTTTTTGTTGTTATTTGTGTCCTTTTGAGGTGCAGAATTAAATTCACCTCAGTCACCTCATCACTACGTCAAAGTAATTTGAGATGCAGATTTTGGTCAGCCACTGAAATTCTGCATTAAGTGAAAGTATTATAGATTGACATATCTCAGAGGAAAGGGAAGAGGAAGAAAAAGGGTCATTATGCGCCATGGCTGATGGAGGATGTATTAGTGAAGTCCCTGAAATATTCATTTTTTAAAAATACCTTCTTCAAAGCCCGAGCGATTTTCTGGCACACTGATATTTTCCCCAGTAATAAATCTGTATTATACACATATAATTATAGGCTTTTTTGAAAAGAAAAGAAAAATTTGACCCCGGATTTTAAAAGTTTTCTATTTCGCCTCATTCCCATCATGGCAGTAATAAAAAACAGATTACAGCCGGAGAACTCTCCGATATCATCAGATACATACAGTTTTGGAGGCTTAGAGCAGTAAAGAGTTTCTGCCTGTCAGCGCTTTCACCTCTGCTTTGTCAGTGATTGAATTTAAAGCGTCTAACACCCAGAATTTTCACAGGCGATTCATAACAAATGTCTCCGATCCCCCAGGCTGAATGTGGATTTACCATTATTGATCAAAGCACATGACGTATCTGAAATTGCACTAGCACACATACAGAAAGTAGAAAAATATAATAAGTGAGCGGCTTCTCTTTTCAGCTAGGGCTCGTTCACCTCAAGAAAACTGGTGTTTTGGTTGTTTTGTTTTTTTTTATCTTTAGCAAACACCTCTTCAAAAGAGAGATAGGTTGTGTCTGAAGCCACATTATGTTTATAAACAGTGTGCCATGTTTTGGGGCTAATTTCATGTCTGAAAGTACAGTGAGGAATATGTGGTGCAATATGTGCTGTATTAGCCTTTCCAGCGAATGTCAAACCTGATTCCAGGATTCATGGATCCTTTCCAGTGGACTTAATCAGAAAAAAACTAAAAATTAAAAATTGCTGGCCTCACTAATACCGCTTCCAGCAGCAACCTTAATTTTCCCCAGAAGGTCTGCCTTACTTAGTTTTCTTTTGTATAACTATTGGGTGATGGTGTCTTATTGGATAGCACGTTTGCCTCTCGCCTCCAGGTTTGGGGGTTTGAATCTTTCCTCCGCCTTGCGTGGGGTGAGTTTGCATGTTCCCCCCATGCTTTGGGGGTTTCCTCTGGGTACTCTGTTTTCCTCCCCCAGTCCAAAGACATGCTTTGTACATTGATTGGCATTTCCAAATTGTCCATGGTGTGTGAATGTCCCCCTGGTTTGTGCCCCCAGTTCCCTGGAATAGGCTCCAGGCTCCCCCATGACCCTGAGTAGGATAATCAGTACAGAAAATCGATGGATGGTTGGAAGTATTGGGTAAAAGAGAAACTCAAGGAAAGTGCAGATACTTAAAAACAGACTTGTAAAGTTGTTACTTCCCACTTCTGACTTTTTGCTCACTATCTGTCATCATAAAAAAAAATTGAGGGAAAAAAACAACAAAGAAAGGCAACAAAGAAAACTGCTGCTAAATATATAAGGTGATGGAAAGCAGATGGAAAGTGGATGTGTCATCAGAAATGACCTAGTTTATAAATATATGGTTAAAAAAAAAGCATCCATGTAGCTGCACTTTTCTAAGTATGTACCCTAAAAGCCCTGCTTCTTTTGTAGTTACCAGCAGTTAATGTTAATTTTTTTTTTTTTGCTAACTTGTTTCGTGGACTTTCCACCACATTAAATGTAACTATAAATAGATAAAATGTACAATATTATGTACAAATTGGAAAATTGCTGTGGCGTAAGAGGAATAAAACGCCTCGGCACATGCTGTTATTGGAAAACAATCAACTTTGCGATAGTAAGAGTAACTACTCACAGCATGCCCTTACTTTATTATCCTTACTTCTTTACTAAGTGGCTTATTTACTGTAAGTACATACAAGTTGAAGGCATCAAAATGGTATGAAAATATCTTGTGGTTTTTCTTTCTGGCAAAGATCCTGCTACATTAAAACCTTTCAACTATCAAAATGAATGCATTCAATCAGACTTTTACTGGAATTGCAAATGTATTTATTACAATTTAAATGATCTTTTACAGCACGGTGGCCACGTTCTCACACCTCCAGGGTCCGCGCTTCGAGTCCCGTCAGGGCCATGTGTATGCGGAGTTTGCATGGTCTCCCCATGTTTTGGGGGTTTCCTCCGGGTACTCTGGTTTCCTCCCCCAGTCCAAAGACATGCATGGTAGGTTAATTGGCGTGGCTAAAGTGTCCATAGTATGAGTGTGTATGTGATTGTGTTCCCTGGGATAGGCACCAGGATCCCAGGAGAAAGGAGTAAGCAGTAAAGGATGGATGGATGGATGGATGGATGATCTTTTACAATTAGAATGTATTTGCATTATTTGTCTTTTACAATTAAACTCATTATTAATTAAAACGATTGATTGAATGTACAGTGTAATGACTGAAGGAAAATATATCAATTTTATAGTCTTTATAGTTTTTCTACAAAGCAGTGTAAAATGTTATTATATATCCCTGTGTTATTATTATTATTATTATTATTATTATTATTATTATGCCATGCTATGATTTATTTCCACACTCTTATAATACTGGAGCTTGGCTTGCCTTTCGCGTAATCACAGGTGGGGAAGCTCTGCCCCCATGAGGTCACCCTAATTTAAACCCCTGCCTGAGAAGCACACACTGAAAAGAGTGCCATTGAGATCAGTACTCAGAAATACACTGATGGTTTCCGGACAATTGCAGTGGGTTTTATGGTTGCACTCTATAGGTCAGAAGGTTGTGAGTTCAAACCTCTCGACTGCCACCAAGCCACTGATGAACCCTAAAGGTTCTTAATCTTTAATTGCTCAGACTTGCCTTGGACTGGATTCTAACTCACTTGTAATCCATTTTGTATAAAAGCATCTGACGAATGAATGAATGAATGAATGAATGAATGGATGTAAATGCGTTGTTTGTGCACAAGACCTTGGTTCTGAGTGTGTGCATACTGAGCAGAAATAATTCAACTCATTTGGCAATACATCAGTTTAACAAGCATGAAAGCACAGACATCAATAACACAATAAAGCAGTCCTAACCAATAACTAAAATGTGCATTATGTAAATTCTTCATGCTTTCCGCATGCTGGGATGGTACTGAGGCTGCTACTGTACTTTTTCAGCAAGTGCTGGGAATTTAATTAATGCACTTTGTTTAATGCTATCAATTAATGTGGAACGTTTATCCTGTGCATCAGTGTTTATTCAAGTTTATTCTCCTGTTCATGCTCACAAACAGGAAATGAATTAAGATCCAGAACCATCTTTGAGTGGTTGTGCATTTGACTTTTAAGTGATGTATTAATCCTAAACCTGTCAAATTATGAGCCTACAGCGCCCTCTAAAGTGCTAGAGTTATTTATTTGTTTGTTTATTTTTTATTATTATTTATCAAGAGCATTACCAGGGATATGGAGACTAGTGATTTGGTTTCTGACACTTTTTTTCAGTGAGTCAGATCATTTGGCTCAGCTCACCAATAAGAGATGATTCTTCAGATTCCACACGGCTCGTTGTCTTTTTTTCTCTCTCTCTCTTTTTTTTTTACGCACAAATTTTGTGATATTTTGTCTTATGTCTGAAATTGGTTCATAATATCTTACTGTGCTCTATTTTACTCTACTCTACTAATAAACAAAATAACATTAGCATCGCATTGCATACACAGGATAATACATGATTCATACGCACAGAGTCAAACACACTAACAAACAGCTCAGATGTTGAAAAGAGCTTTTCACCGAAGCATGTGGATAAGCTACACTGCCTATAGCTACTTCTATAACAAAAGACGAAATGGGAGAAATGGCTCGTATATGTGACACATCACTACAGGTGGCTGAAGTACTGCTTCCTGAAATATTGTCTCTCCATCCTTAGAAGGTGATGAAAACTGAGTCAGTGTTCCCAGAGCATCTTATTTTGTTTCAGAGATTACATAGGCCGGGAACAATGTAAACAATGAACTACCCATGATTCATTTACAGTGTCCTGCCTGAACAATCCAATACAGGATTCAGGATACTTGTTTGTGTTGTCAGACTTAGAAGTGAGCTGAAAAAAGCGAACAACACTGTGAAAACTATAGTATAAAAATTAAATCTATTTTTCAAATATTCTTTTCCCCCTTATTTCCTTTCTAGAAGGATAATATTGAAACCTTAATAATAATAATAATAATAATAATAATAATAATAATAATAATAATAATAATAATAATAATTACAAACCATAATAATGAAAAAGGTTCTTATAATTATGACTTTGTAGTTCAATATGATAAAGGCAATTATAATAATAATATACCTGAACATACATTTAAAATTAAGACCTAAGACATTCATCTTAGGTATGACTTAGTTTTTTTTTGTTTGTTTATTATTATTATTATTATTATTATTATTATTATTGATATGGAACATTATGGATTTACAACCTGTACTCAAGACTGTATCCTCAGTTTGATGTTAAAATCAACTGAATTATTCAGTGTAATCATTAATCAAATATCCTGGAATAAGATCTGTTTTACTATCGTATGTACGATTATTTTTTTAGTCTATCTTCCACCCGTCCCTAATGAGGCTTCCATGCTGGACATGGGGTCGTACACAGATCCTAAGCTAGCTTATGTGGTGGTCGAGTCTGAGTAGCTGTGTGATAAAAGGCATCGCTGTGCTCCACTCTCCTGGGGCCCGGTTCAATAATGAGGTTCAACCAACTCTGAGTTAAAACTTGAACTCTGAGTAGACTTACCCTGAGATGGGAAACTCAGAGTTTCCCTCATTTCAGGGTTAACATACTCCCAGTTTTCACTTAACCTCCTTTCTGAAACGGGCCCCAGGTGAGCATCCACCTGTAATATGAAAATATCTTGTGGTTTTTCTTTGTGAATTGGAATATGTTAAAATGTATTCTAAACATTGTTTTATATTAAAAAGCACGTTTCCTCATTTTATTGTATTTTTTTAATTGTTAGATTTTAGGATGACATTATGACTACTTGTAAAACTGAAGATCCCCGGCTGTCCATCATAGAACCTACTTTTAGGACCCCCACTTTTTTTTTTAATCAATATCACTCAAATCCATTTTGTGTGTGTGTGTGTGTGTGTGTGTGTGTGTGTGTGTGTGTGTGTGTGTGTGTGTGTGTGTGTGTGTGTGTGTGTGTGTGTGTGTGTTTGTTATTTTAGTGTAAACTGGAACCTCACAAAACCAGTCACTCGCGAGCTTTCTGCCATCTCAATGTTTAAGGATCTGCAATACGAAAACCGTATCACTAGGGGGCGAAGTGCGCCAAGTAAAGATGGTCAGTAATGGTCACGGTTTTTTTCTTTTTTGAGTCAATAATTTGGAGTAACACTACTAATTAATCAATCAATCTTCAGTAATTGCTTTATCCAGGTCAGGGATGTGGGGAACAGTATATACGAGGCAGGATTAGTCACACTATTACATATTCATAAAGGCATATGCAAATAATATGATTCATACACGAAGTTCGCTTTTATCATTTCTAGCATTACTGTAGTGCATTATTACATCGCGCGGGTCTTTATTTTCCAACTCTAATACAAGAAAACCAAAGCAACGTGAACGCTAACACGTGCGGAGAGACCAACAGCTGCGTCGCTTAACGTGACCCACCCCCTCATTTGAATATCCTGCGCACGTGCTGCTTTTCCGACCAATGAGAGAGCGTGGAAAAGGTGGGCGAGCTGTGTTTACGTCGGCTGTCCAAGTTGTCGCCTGAATCCCAAACGGCATCGTATTGGATGTTTAAGGCGCCTACGCAGGGCGTTAATTCGTTACGTCGAAGTGCACTAGCGTAGGGATAATCGAGGCGTTTTGGATTGAACCAATGATCTGGAACTTCTTGGAAGCTGGAGCGCGCCAGAAGGGAGCGGGTTGGGGAAACTGTCAGCGGTGGATTTCCCGAAGTAGTGTTTGGTCGGTGATCAGCTTCGAAGCGTTTTTGGAGATTAATTTATTTATTTTCTGCTAGGATGCATTAAATTTGTGATCATGGTGGTGAATTCGGTGCACTGGTTCCGAAAAGGGCTGCGACTTCACGACAATCCGGCTTTGCAGGAGGCGTTAAATGGCGCGGACACGGCGCGCTGTGTTTATGTTTTGGATCCGTGGTTCGCCGGAGCAGCTAACGTCGGAGTCAATCGGTGGAGGTGAGGTGGTTTCTCGATCAGCTGTGGACGCGCGCGCACGCACACACACACACACACACACCAGCTTTAATCAGCTTCAGCTCTGAGCTAACGCCAAACCTTTTAGATTTCTTAACGACGTCCTCAAAATAGCTCCTTTATCAAGTTAAATCATTAACCTGATCAAAATATTCAGATAATTCCTGCCTCTGTGTGCTTTTATTAATCAGAAAATAACTTCTTCAAAACAGGTTTCGTTTTAGATGTCCTCAGTCTTGTGCTAATTTCATTTCCCAAGCTATATATAAATACTTTTCTTTGATTCATTTTCCGTTTAACTTTCTGAAAATGCAGTGAATTTTATCATATATATATATATATATATATATATATATATATATATATATATATATTTTTTTTTTTAAACAGTAATAATAATAACAACCCAAATTTGTGTTTTTCCTAGAAAAACCAAGAAAATACATCTGCGAGCGTCACTAACTGGCTGATCATTAAAGGCTAACAAACATCACAACAACGATGGGCGTTTTCCAAACCACGCACACGCTTTTCCAAAAGTGCGCGTGATGCGAAAGGCTTCGGGTTGATTAAACGCTAAGAAGTGCCCGGATGTAACCTTCGTGTACTTTTAAGTGTTTTTGAAACGCGGCCTCACGTGGCTGAGGTACCTATACGCTGACAATAACCGGAAGTACGTTTTTAATGATGGCGTTTTAGCTCTTTCTGTTTTTTCATGGCAGTTTTCGTGCCTCACGTTGGCTACAGAGAATAAGAGAGTGACGAATAGAACATTTTATAGCTTTGCTCCGTAACCTGATATATTTATCTTTCTTTTATACTACAACGCTGTCAGGTTAATGTTTTAATGGTAGCTCTGAAAGTAGTTCCGGTGCCAGGCACATCACAGCACTGTATTAATACGCCTCGATCGTTACTGTAGTAATAATATGCCCAGGGTATGATGGACATTTCATGTAAACTGACTTTGTTATTTATTTATTTATTTTAACATGTGATTTGATTATGTCTGAGTTAAAACTTTTAAGTTTTTCAACTCCGACATGTGTTCAGCTCAGCGAGTTTCTCTGTAATATTAATAACCGGAAACTATTTATAACCATTATATTGTAAGTGATAACAGGGATTACTTGTTTGGGGGGACTTCTTCCGCATTACTAAGCGAGAATATAAATGACTCAAAACATGTCCTGTTGTTCTTTAATACAGCGGTCCCAAACCCCCGGTCATTTGGTACCGGGCCGCACAGAAAGAATAAATAACTTACGTTATATCCGTTTTATTTACTATCTGGATCTGAAAAATGACCTTATTCTCTCCGTTACATCTTTCTACGACTCACTCTTGACGCATGTCAAGACGCTTGTCTCGGTCACGTGATGCGTCGAAACCTTACCATAGAGACCAGAGAGAGTTGGGTAGGAGAGAGGATGTTACGAGGATGTTGCTAATAAAGTTGCGATTTCACATTGGATTCACGTTTATTGTTATATTTTTAAAATCCCCCCGTTTTTATGCCGGTCGTATCATTTTATTTTGTTGTATCTATCCGCCACACCTTAAAGGCCGGTCCGTGAAAATATTGTATATTAAACTGGTCCTTGGCGCAAAAAAGGTTGGGGACCGCTGCTTTAATAAATAAGTTGTTCGAGTTGGAAAATTGCTGTGGCATAAGACGAATAAAACACTCTGGGTCATGCTGTTCTTGGAAAAGAACACATTCCAGAGCAGTAACTCGGTCTCGTGTCGAGCTGCATCGCGCCACCATCACTGATTCTATCAGCAGACCTGACATGTTTTATTCCTTATTTGTTTTACATATTTGTAACCTGTGTTTTTTATTTTATTTATTTATTTATTTTTTTATATATACCCTACAGGTTTCTTCTGGAGTCGTTAGAAGATCTGGATACGAGTTTAAGGAAATTGAACTCGAGACTGTTTGTGGTGCGAGGGCAGCCCGCCGATGTGTTTCCCAGACTGTTCAAGGTCAGTTCATGAATCTCTTTTTTCTCTCTCTCTCTCTCTCTCTAACCCCCGTGTCTCGGCCCCCGGACGCCCTCTCGCCCGTGTCTCGCCCTCTCTGGCAAGCATGTACTTATGATTTCAAACATGAAAAGGGATGCTATTCATTCATTTACAGTAATCGGTTTATCCTGATCAGGGTTGTGCTCGGACCAAGAGTTGTCCTGAAAACACAATCAGAAATTCACGCTGGATGAGACCACAGTTTACTGCAGACTGATGCTACGATGTTGTATATGTGTTTGTTCAGATGCTGAAATGGTGAAACGAATGAAATTGAGTGTTGGTATTTGTAGCATGTTCAGGGGTGGACAGATCAGGAGATGCCGCTCTTTATTTTTTTTTTTATTTGTAGTTGCCAAGCAGAGAAGTAGGTTCAGCAACCCGAGAAAGGAAAAGAGACATACTCCTTATTAACTTTCTCAACGCCGTTTCTTTCATTAGGTACAGCCGCTGGCAAAAAAATGAAAGGATCCCTACTCTTGGAGGATGTTCACACAGGTTTTTTTTTTCTCTTCTTCTTCTTTTTTTTTTTTTTTTTTACTTCATAGCTAAAAAAAAAAAAAAATCACAGATAGATATGACACACAACAATTTTTGTTTAATAGCTGAACATTCTGGCATCTTTCAGCCACACTGTGTTGGATCTCCTTCTTTTCGAGCATTATCCTTACCATATTTGTGAACGAAAGCCGACAACAATTGTTGCACTTATAGTTAAAAGTATTCATTTCACCAATTATCATGTTTGCGATTTAACGAAAGTACTTTGACTTGTACACATGGGAGGAGTAAACATCATGAGAGACTTGCGTAATTATTTTGAAAATGCAACCAAAGAACATAAGCACTGAAAAAAAAAAAAAAAAAAAAAAAAAAACCCCCCCTCAAAAAAAAAAACCCCTTTCCCCTTTCTCTCACTATCAAAAAAAAAAAAAAAAAAAAAAAAAAAAAAAATTAATTGGCAGACCGGTTTTTTTTTTTTTTAAATTTTTTTTTTTTTTTTTTTTTTTTTTTTAATTTAGTACAAGAATATTTATGTAAGTTAGCTAGGTTAGCAGTTTCTTTAGTTAGTCTTAAATGGCTACATTAGTTATCTGCTATCGCTGTTGTTAACATCCATAAGATTTACTCCCTAACAAAAAAAAAAAGTTTATACTTCATTTATTCTTTGTTCAGGCTTCTCTTATCGATGGTTTGTAACTTGCTTATCCGAGTCGATGGTTGTAACGACCATCCCAACCTGATGGTAGAGAAATATTCCATCAGCTATTTGATTAGCCTGCTCACACACCAATCACACAAACGTTCGTGTAAACACTGACTGTTGATTGGCAGGCCAATCCTGTTGCCAGATTACCTTTCCGTTTGAGATCAAACCATCTCTCCAATGTTTTTATTTATTTATTTATTTATTTTATTTGTTCTTATTTGTTCAGTACATAGATCTCTCACAGTTTATTTTACATACATTCGTTTACATTCAGAATTTTTTACGTTCATTTGGCTTAAAGTGTTGTTGTTTTGTTTTGGGGTTTTTTCTATGGTAGGGATAGCCCTGGACTTTTCCATGAAAACTGATGCATTGTAGTTAGTGCTGTTAAGTGCATTTGCTTCTCTGAGCGTTCCCCTGCTCCAGAGGCAGGAGATTTCTTTAGGCAGTAGGTTTCTCTCTATAAAATTCAGATTCTGAAAAATATTGATCCCGCCCTTTGATTGTAATGTATCTTTTTAAAGGTCACACTGCATTTCCACTTTGTGTTCTGTCTCCGATGTGTGCCGGAAGAAAAGCAGGTGGGCGGCAGGGTGTCGTCATCAACATCTCGAGTCCTCGCATGATTTTTATCAGTTTCTGTCTATAGCGTTATAAAAGTGAGCGGATTGCTTCAGTAACGTAGCATTTGACCGTGGGATCAATGTTTCTTTTGTGTTTAACTTCTCTTAATGAACATGATCTCACTTTAGGAGCCACTACCTCTACATTGTGGTTACACCTCAAGGCGGATTTTATATCCTATACCTATCGATTTCTAAAGTTGTGAATTTTTGTGTGGTTTAAGTTGCTCTCAAACATGCTTATTCCGGTAGAGAGAAAGGTGCATCACACCACCTTGTTAGTGATTTTAGTTTTATATAACAGCGCCCCCACCCCCAAAGCGTTGTTCTTCCTTGCTGAACTGCAGTAGTCATGGTTACCAAACAGTTAACAGCACTTTGAATGAAGAGTAAACTGTAGTCGATGACATGAATCACTAATTTTTATCTCCAGTCCCCTTTAAAACTGTTGGAACAGCAAGATCAGTTCTTTTGAATCTGTTCTGCATTGAAGACATTTTAGGTTTGAGATGTAGAGATGAATATGAGATGATTGATCAGAATGTCAGCTTTCATTGCCTAATATTTACATTTAGATGTGTTAAAGAACTTGTCCCCTTTGGTTGCAGACCATCCAGTTTTTAGGTGTGCAAAAGTATAGGAACAGATAGTCTTAAAGTAAGGAACGCTTAATATTTTCTTGCATATGCCTTGCTTGCAATAACTGCGTAAAGCTGGTGACCCACTGATATCACCAAACTGTTTCATTCTTCTTCTGTGATGCTTTTCCAGGCTTGTAACGTAACCTCTTTCAGTCTTTAGTTGTTTCGGGACGATTCTTCAGTCTCTTCTTGAAGAGGTGAAATGCATGCTCTGTTGGGTTAAGGTCTGGTGATTTGACTTGGCCAGAAATTGGTTGCAATTCTGATCTCTCTCTCTCTCTCTCTCTCTCTCTCTCTCTCTCTCTCTCAGGAGTGGAATGTGACTCGTCTGACGTTTGAGTATGACTCCGAGCCGTACGGTAAGGAACGGGATGGCGCGATCATTAAACTGGCCCAGGAGTTCGGTGTGGAGACGATTGTGAGGCACTCTCACACACTCTACAACCCGGACAGGTGTGTAACAATACACCCTCTGCATTCAGACACACACATCGAGTTGGCAGTTTATTAGGTACGCCCCTCCTTTAATACACAGTGCAATATTGACAGTGAGCTGAAATAAGCACAATTTTTATTTATTTATTTATTTATTTATTTATTTATTTATTTATTTATTTTAATGGGGCCTCAACAATACCACATTGATTTGATCTGTATTTATGTACTTTGAGCTCTCCGTAATACCCCTGATATGGCCTGGAAAGGTAAAGTTACACATATTGTAAGCATATTATGGCTTCACTGGCTTCCTGTTGGCTATCGACTTAAATTCAAAATTCTCATGTTTAAGGCCCTACATAACCATGCTCCCTAAACTCTTGGAGAACTACACCCCTCCCCACTTACTGTGATCCTCCTCAGCAGGTCTACTAGCAATACTGGACATGAACTTTACCACCATGGGTGGAAGAGTCTTTAGTCACATTGCCCCTAAGCTCTGGAATTCACTTCTCCATCATGGTTACATAATTAATGTGCTTTAGTGTTTCATGTATAATGTGTGTGTGTGTGTGTGTGTGTGTGTGTATGTATATATGTACGTGTGTGTGTATAAATTTGTTTGAATTTGTGATCTTGGGTGTCATGAAAGGTGCTTTTGTTAAAAAAATATATAAATATTATTTGGATGATTATTATTATTATTATTATCGATATGTTTTCAGTCCCAGCGGATAACTACAGCATGATGTGAAGCACTTTGAAAGCTGCGACACTTCCATCAAATAACAAATACCACTGTTAGGTTGTATAACTGTGGTGTGTCCAGACTCTGCAAGGGAAAGTCCTAGAGTGCCAGCATGCCTGACTGTGAGCCATCGCTCTTATATAAATGGGATTGGTGTGTTTTTTAATACACACAGTGCACGCGGACGTGCTCGGAGCCAGGGTGAGATGTGTCTGTACAGTGTCTAATACTCTGCGCCCTCTACTGGTGGACAAGTGTAACTGCAGGTCACACTGAGCAGCATGTGCTGTGCTGAGTGACAAGTTCATCATCACAGCATGTAGCAGCGAGCCAGAATGACGAGCAGCACTGAAAAGCTGTGTATGTCATCCAGAATAGCGCACATGCTCCAGCTGTATGCAGTCACCCCGCACTTCGCACGCGCACACATGCGCACGCACACACGCGGCAGCCTCCTGACTCCAAACCACACAAAGGAAATTATATGATGGACCAGAGAGAGCTGTTGCATAAGATCAGGCCTAAAAATAAAGAAACTGGCCTTTGGGTTTGTGGAAGCTGAAGGTGAGAGAGAATCAGCACTCAGCTGATGAGACAAGCCACATGCAATGACCAGATCAGTCTTATGAAATCTGGGAAAAGCAGAATCATCATCTTTTTTCCTAGGGTACAACATAAAGGTTGCACTTGCTCGGTTTATATAATTTAATTGTATATAATGGATAAGATGATGATGATCCAGATTATTTTGTTCATTACTTAAATCATGGCTGTCGCATTTATTCAGCCAAATTAAGAACGGAATCCTTTTCTTGCATTTTAAATAAATTGAAAACAGCTGTTTATTTCAGTGTCTCTTGTAAGCCTATATTCTTTAATATTTATAAATTCAAATGACAGCTTTTACTCTAAAATGATATTAAAAAGGCAATTAGGCTTTTTTTTCCCTTTTTCTTAAAAGATGGTCCAACCTACTTATAATAGAATTTTTTTTTATCAATAATTTTTCTTTTTGTTGTCATATGTTAGTGATGGGAAGATCAGATCATTTGACTTGGATCTTCGAATCTCGTTCAGTGAAATGAACGAATCTATTCGTCATTTTGTTTGTTTGAGCAGAATTAAAACATGTTACATTTTCAAAGCCTAAATTTCCCCCATGTCAACTTGGGCAAACTTATCTATTCTGATTCTATTCGGAATATAAGGGAAAAAATGATCACGCTGCCGAGGACAGATTATGAGAAACAGAAATGATTCGTTCTTTTGTCATGTGACCTCGTCATAGGCTCTGTACAGAAAACAGACATGATTAGTTCACCTCTCGAGTCCTCACTTCAGTCAGAGTATTTCGTTCATTTGTCATGTGACCGCTACTTGGATCAGTATCTACAATCAATAATACTACCGTAATTTTCGGACTATTGAGCGCACCTGAATATAAGCCGCACCCACTAACTTTAAAAAGGAAAAACTACTTTGTACATATATAGACCGCACTTGTCTATAAGCCGCAGGTGTCCATGTTGTAACATGAGATATTTACATAGAAAGATGTTACACAGAAAGATTTTTTTAACTTTTTATTAAATACGTACCGTAAATGCTTTTATTCCGAACAATGCATGTAACATGGCTGTTTTAAAAGAACAAAAAAACAGTTGCCTACCAGGGAAAGTCATTGACCGCTATCTTCATCTTCCTCCTGCGCACTAAAACCACTAAAGTTTTCGTTTTTAGTGTTGGAATTGAACAGCCTCAGAATTACCGGTACTTTGTCACACACTCCCTCAGTCTCTCTTCTTCTTCTCTTCTGTCGTCTTTTTGCATCGAGTCAGTTCTTCACGCTGCCGTCTCCAACGTCTCACCATCGATTCATTGATGCCAAGCTTACGTGCAGCAGCTCTATTTCCTTCTTTGACAGCCAGATCGACCGTGTGTTTTCCCTGATGAGGGGGTGTGCATGAAGTGCAAAATGACTGATCTGAAGAATTTAGTGTGAGTGCGTTTTGATTAATTCGACCAGTTTCATTGGTCCACTGTGACCTGTTCGGTAATTTCATTGCTCCAATGTGACGAGGCTAAATGTTTTGGCAGCATGAAACTCGTTAGCCCGTAAAAATCCATAAATTAGCCACATCATCGTTCAAAGCGTGTGAAAAAAGTAGCAGCTTATAGTCCAGGAATTACGGTAATATAATGTTGCATTTGTTTAGAAAAAGGATATTTGCAACAAACCTTTTCTGGAAAAAGTATAAAAGTTCTGTCCTGTTTTGTTGTTCATGTTTCTTTATTGCCCCATTGGGGACCTGTGTTTGGGGAATTATGAACTAATTTCTGTATCAAGTACAAAATATGAAAACACGAAAGTATGTCGCACATGTACGGCAAACGCAAATGAACGAGTCACTCTCTGAGACGACTCGTTATTCCCGAGTCATATGAAAGATTTGTTCATGAACAACCCATCACGAACATGCCATCTCGACACATTTGGGAAGCACAAGCCGGAAAATTGTCAGTGTTCTGTGGTTGCTTATACAGGTGCAGCACATAGATGGAGAGTTTACGATTGAATGCACCAATAAAAACTCTCAATTTTCTCGATCAGTTAATTAATGAAATAATCTATAGTAGTTTTTTTTTTGTGTGTGTGCGTTTCATTCAGGATCATCGAGATGAACAGCAACAACCCGCCGCTCACCTTCAAACGCTTTCAGGCCATCGTGAGCCGTCTCGAGCTGCCCAGGAAGCCGCTGTCCACCATCACGCCGGAGCAGATGGCCAGCTGCAGTGCGCAGCTCTCGGAAAACCACGATGAGCATTACCGTGTGCCCTCACTGGAGGAGCTTGGTGAGGCATCATTTACTCATACCTTCGCTCTCACCTCAGAAATCAACACCACCTCTTTTATAGGTGTTGTTTCTAATTAAAAGCCACCTAAAGATTTTCCAGAGTATATGAGCTCATGCTCGGCATTACGAGGATCGCACAAGTCGTGTACGATGGCCTTTCTTCGCGTGTCCGCCTCGGACAGCGTCCCAGTTATTTTACAGCTTTACATTTTGACGTTGTTCTTGACATAGTGTAGTGTTTTGTAGTGTGTGTGTGTGTTTTGTCTCCATCAGGGTTTAAAACTCCGGGTGAGCCAGTTTGGAGAGGTGGTGAAACTGAGGCTCTGGATAGACTCAATAAACATCTGGACAAAAAGGTGAACCCCAACAAACTCTAGAAACTCCGTTCAGTTATATGACACTATACATCCTCTAATGGAACCTTTTTTAAAGCTTTTTGGCTTTTATCCAGTCATTAAGTTTGTTTGTGTGTTGTTTAGGCATGGGTGGCTAATTTCGAGCGTCCTCGAATCAAGGCCCACTCTCTCTTCGCCAGCCCGACCGGTCTGAGTCCGTACCTCTGCTTCGGCTGCCTGTCATCTCGAGTGCTTTATTACCACTTACGTGAACTCTATATGAAGGTCAGTGCATGGTCAAGATGAAGAACCTTTAGTAAATACTTATGCCCGTACCTCAATAACAATCATGTGACGTTATTCCACAGTGCTGTTGTATTCTCAAATCTGATTGGTCAGAAGGATGTTGATGATAAATCTTCTATAACACCAGCTCTGACGTTAATACCAATCGCAGGTTTATATTTACGCGATCGTTCTAATACGGTCTAATAAGAGACTTGTACGGCAAATATTCCACCTGAACGTAAACATGTGTCTGAGTGCAACAGGGTGGAGTGTTGCATTTTGCAGTTTCTTGGTAACATGAAAAGCTGTGTATTTTTTGACTTATTAACATATTAATTAAGTCTTAATCTTAACTAAGGCAAGTGATGGAACGACTGTTTGTAGCTGCTGTATTTTAAGTGATACCAGGAACTTGTTTGTTAGAGGAAACTCTGACTTAGAAGACTTGATGATGATGATGATGGTCATATTCTTCCTTCCCAGCTGCGCAGACACTCCAGCCCTCCTCTCTCGCTGTTCAGACAGCTTCTATGGCGCGAGTTCTTCTACACTGCGGCCTCCAACAACCCCAGCTTCGACCGCATGGAGGGAAACCCCATCTGCGTGCAGATCCCCTGGGACCAGAACCCCGAAGCACTGGCCAAGTGGGCCGAAGGCAGGACGGGCTTCCCCTGGATCGACGCAATCATGCGCCAGCTGAGGCAGGAGGGCTGGATCCACCACCTAGCGCGCCACGCCGTGGCCTGCTTCCTCACCCGGGGAGACCTGTGGATCAGCTGGGAGAGCGGCATGAGGGTATGACCTGGACAGTTTGACCTGATTCTGTTTGTCTGGTAGTAGTGAGTCAGGTCAAGACTGCTAGACTTGAGCAATAACATCAGACATTTCACTCTCTTTACATGTAAATTTTGAAAATTTGACCCAGCAGTGGATGAGTTGGTGAGGATCTGCGTGTGGTGTGTTCATCATGTACAGGTGTTTGAGGAGATGCTGCTGGACGCTGACTGGAGCGTTAATGCTGGAAGCTGGATGTGGCTTTCCTGCAGCGCTTTCTTCCAGCAGTTCTTCCACTGCTACTGTCCTGTGGGCTTCGGACGCCGCATCGACCCCAGCGGAGACTACATACGGTAACGCCCATGATTATTATTATTATTTTTTTTAATACTTCATGATTATTAGCTAACTTGTAAACTCTTGGTGAATACAACAGCCGTTGGATGTTTATCTTGCACTTCAATAACATTTAAAATGTTTACGGCTTGTTGCTAGTTATTCCTGTTGCATTGCTTCTTGTGTGTGACTGTAGTTCATACATTTGGAAATAGTATATAAATTGTTTGGATGCTTTAACAGTGCAAAAAAATTATTCAAATAAGATTCTTAGTCTTTTAATTCATACTTTTATTTTACTTCATTGTGCATTTTTTATTTATTTATTGGAGATTTGTTACCCAGTAACATTATTACTATTTAAAGGCAAAGAAGTATACCGAAGGTCAGTGGTGTCAACATTTACGGTTTAGCCATAGCGTCAACGATTTTTGACCCCATGCTACAGCGATATCGGGAAACGCACGAAAATTTCACTGCACTAAAGTTAGGGTCAGACCAAACAGGAACAAATAAGGATAGTTCGGTGAAGGGAAAAGGACGATGAATGTGAAAAAGGCAGAAAATGCGAAGGTGTTCCACATCGGAGTACGCTGCTATGAGTTATCACTCAGAAATGCGCAAAAAGTTGGAAGTCCTGCCCCCTTCCCCTCGTTAGTGATCTCATCTCCGCCCTCTTGACAGATGTACTGGCTCGGCACCCTTGCGTTCTGTCGCCGTAAATCGAGACAAATTTTTGTGTTCTTTAATGGGAAATAATAGTTAACATCAGTTTTAATGGTAATGAAGATTCTACCTTGTAGGATTTTCTTGCTAATAATATTGGCACCTCTGCAACTTTTATTACACTGCACAGGAGATATATTCCTGAGCTGAAGGATTACCCAAGCCGTTACATCTACGAGCCGTGGAATACACCGGAGTCGCTTCAGAAGGCGGCGAACTGCATTGTGGGTGTAGATTATCCCAAACCCATGATAAACCACGCAGAGAGCAGCCGCCTCAACATCGAGAGGATGAAGCAAGTCTATCAGCAGCTCTCGCACTACAGAGGCCTTAGTGAGTGTCTCTGTCTCTCTCTCTCTCTCTCTCTCTCTCTCTCTCTCTCTCTCTGTCTCTCTCTCTCTCTCCCTCACTCACACACGCACCCACAGACTCTAGCAGTCTTACAGTTGCAATCAAAGTTATTCAACCCCTATTGCAAATCAGATTCACTGTTTAAAATATACAGACTTTCAGCTGTTTACAATGAACAAATCAAACAAAAGCAATTGAAATAGTTCAACACAACGCATGTTTCAAGTGGTTTCCCAAAAATTCAACTGAAAATGCAACTTATCATTTCTCCAGTTTCAAAATTATTCAACCCCCTAAATGGAATCCCTCACGACAGCATAAATATGCAAAACAGGTGTTGTCTCAAGCACACCTGATGCAACTAATCAAGGGCTTCATTGGTTCCACCAGGTGTGCTTGAGCTGGAACACGTGAAATACCTGAACTGGCAAGGGGTGGAGAATGCATGAAATACCTGGTCAGGGCAGAAAAAGGAAGTTGCCAATAGCTGCAACCAGATTTCTGAGAAGGCAGGTTGTGAAAATCCCTGTGACTGCAAAAGACCTGCAGCAAGACTTGGTGGCAACAGGCACAGAGGTTTCAGTGAGAACAGTAAGGCGCGTACTAAACACAGAAGGTTTCCATGCCAGTACACCACTACTGACCCAAAAGCACAAGAAAAGTCGGCTCAAGATCACATGAATAAGCCACAGAAGTTTTGGGATTCTGTTCTGTGGAGCGATGAAGCAAAACTGGAGCTTTTCGGCACGGTTAATCAGCGGTATGTCTGGAGGAAGAAGAATGAAGAAAGAACACTCTGTCCACAGTCAAGCATGGCGGTGGCTCGGGGGCTTAGTGATGCGCCGAAAGGAAAATTTCTGGGTTTAAACCGAAAATTCAGCATGCACTTGGCCGGAAACCGAGCCGCAGCCGTAAATTAATTTTTTTAAAACACATTTTTAAACCGTTTTTTGTATCTGAATTCAAAAACTACAAACAAATAAAATGATAATTTTATTGAAATTACGAGAAACAATATTAAATATATTATTCTTCATTCAGTTCTGTAACAATTTTATCCAATTATCCAAACAATGTAAAGTTGTAGAAAACTACTATGACTTGCAGAACAGCAGTCTGTAATGAACGAGGTCTCTCTTCTGTTGATGTAAACGTATTTCCACATTAATTAAAGATTACTGTGCAAATCAGCCGCAATAGACTTAAAACTAACCTGAAACCGTAAACAACAGCTGCAGCCTCAAGTCAAGAACCCAGTTTTGCAGGGCTACATGAATTTGAATGTAATTGCTATACACAGTAGCAAATCGGAAAGCTTTCTGTTTAAGCAGAAGTGGCAGGTTTCTCTTCAATAATAAAATTTGCTCAGCTTTCTGGCAGGAGAGCTCGTGCTTGGGGCAGATAAATACCTTTGTGCAATCCGTGCAAGCAATGGAAAGCGCAGCTACGCTTGTCGTGGCACTGCTGTGGATCGGGGCGCTTTCCTGAAGAATCTCGTCAAACATGTCAGAAGGTGAGGGTTTTTTGCGCCTCATCGCTTGTACGCACCCGTTTCTCTGGCACACTTTGCTCTGTGCTCCGCATCAGTCCTCCATCACCTCCAGCTCTGCCTGTATCATTTCCCGTGCACGCTTTTTTTATTTTTTTTCTCTGCGTCAAAGTAAGGTTCTTTAAATTGTGCATCTATATATATTACGTACCTATATAGTGGCGGCATATATTTTCTGCCTTTTTCTCTTTCGGCCAAAAACCATTTTGGCAGTGAAATTTCGGTGCATCCCTACAGGGGCTGCATTGTATCTTCTGGCACTGGATATCTGCAGCATGTGGAAGGTAAGATGGATTCGTTGAAGTACCAGGAAATCCTAGGAGCAGACGTCATGCTGTCTGTGAGGAAGCCGAAGCTTGGGTGTCATTGGACCTTCCAACAGGACAATGATCATAAGCATACCTCAAATTCCACCAAGGCTTGGTTGCAGCAGAAGTCCTGGAAGATTCTAGATGGTCTAGAAGATGACTTGAACCGGATAGAAAACCTCTGGTGGGATTTGAAGAAAGCGGTTGCAAGAAGATTACTGAACTGGAGGCCATTACTCATGAGTAATGGGTTAAGATTCCTCAGGAACGCTGCCAGAAGCTATGCGTCTCATTTGCAGCAGGTCATAACAGCAAAAGGGTGCTGCTCTTTAGTACTTAGTAGGGGTTGCCATGAAGGAGTTGAATAACGTTAAGAGTGGAGAAATCATAAGTTGCATTTTCAGTTGAATTTGGGGGGAAAACACTTCAAGTGTTCATTTTGTTGAACCATTTCAATTGCTTTTGTTTGATTTGTTCATTGCAAACAGCTGAAAGTCTGTAAATTATGACAATAAACCTGATTTGCCGTGGGGGTTGAATCATTCTGATTACAGCTGTATTTCAGCATGCCTCTTTCCTCTTTGGAACATTTTGGAAAGAAGGCATTTGGACAGTGTCGAGTACTGTTACAACATGCTAATGCTCCATTTAGAAGCTCTTTTTGTTTTATCCAGGTGTCGACCCTTAAAACCCACACGTGCGCGCACACTCGTTTGTCCCTTTTGTTCTCTGTAAAATGAAATGAGGTTGGATGTAAAAAGAAGAAAATTTTTTTGAATGACTCTGATGATTTTATCGGCTTACACAAGCAACCTTTTTTCGCCCATACTTTTAGCCTAATGGAGTAATTGCCTCAATTTTGCGGAGGTGTTTTGACCTACGTTAACACAGGTGACCGCGCTTTTAAGTGCTTGTGTCTAACCGTGACCATTTAAACTTGAGGCCAGAGGCTCAAACTCTACCTCACACTGTATCTTGTATCAAACAAGATGTGAATGAATTTACTCATGCATTGTTCAAATGAGCTTTTACGCCGAGTTTAAGTGATGTGGCATTAACGAAAATCTAGTTCGTTTGGAGAACTTTCATATTCTGTGAGATTTTGTGTAAAATAAGATCTGTCGATCTGTTAATCCATCAGGTCTGCTAGCATCAGTACCCACCATTCAGGAGGAGGCAGAGCCATCAATGTCGGACGACTCTCAGGCCAGCAGCAGTGGTAAGAAACACACACAGCAGCCTTTTGTGCATGCTGAGCTTGTTTGCTTCACTGCACTTCATGAGCAAAGCCAAAACAACAAGTAAAGCACTCTGGCACTGTAGCCTCCAAATGTACCAATCAGGTTGGGGTTTAAGTTTAAAGGACCGTGACAACAACTCCTCTTATCTACAGTACATAGCATATTTCATACTAATGTCCACTTAGCCTTGGGAGCAGAATAATGTGGCCTTGTAAATGGCTTCTATAATGTCTGTTAATGCTCTCTATGCATTATGCATCACGTTTGGCCGTTGAGCAAGGTCCTTAACCCTCTCTGCTCCAGGGGTGTTGTATCATGGCTGACCCTGCACTCTGACCTCAACCTCCTAGCATGTTGGGGTATGAGAAGAAAAGAATTTCACTGTGCTGTAATGTATATGTGACCAATAAAGACTCCTTATCATGCACACTGTGTAAGGATGTCGCACACAGCCTGGATTAGCAGCAAATTCTGCAATAGAGTGACCAGTTAAGGCTAAGAGAACTATTTCTAAAATGGTTATTAATCCATGTTTATAAATTGTGTGCATGAAACCAGCAGTCAATGGAACAACTTGCAGCATCTCACAGTTAATCAGCAGAGTCACGAAGTAAGAAATAACACTTTTAGGAGTGTGCTGTTATAGAAAAACAATCATTGATGCGGTGGCGTTATACGGCCAGAGTTACAGTCACCACCCTGAAGTTGATTATTTTGCTATAACGGCACATCTTGAAGTGTTTGATTTTTCTTATACTACAGAAATTTAACAATTGTGATATTTTATTTATTAAAGACGACACATCCAACGTTTTGTCCGTTTACAGTTATTTGACTATATGGAGCATCTGTAAATTAAGCTAGTTCCTACCGTCACTTGCACCATGACAGCTATAAACCAGCTACAACAGCATGTCATGTTGCAGACAACCCGCAAAGCCACTGGTCCTGAATGATTTGCCATGTCAGAAAACATACTGTTAGAAAGCACTAACATTGGAGACTCTTTCCATAAATGCAAATGCTAAATAAACGTCTCCTCAGAAAGATTATTCTATCCGCCAATACACATGTAATAAAGATAATGTTCTTTGTGTTAACCATCTGGTCATATGAGTGAGTAAATGCATGTTTGTTTAAGAGATCTTGGGTTGTGCCAGCAGTTTGATCAGAGAAGATGCTGTATTGTGCATGTATACGTGTATTAACTACACAATTCGTTTTCTCAAGGTGCCCTCTCGGCGTCCCGTCAGCCTCAGTCCGAATGCCGGCCATCCCAAACTGATCCCGATCCAAACCAGGACCCCGATCCTGAGCCTTCGTCGTCGGCTCCTGCAGCCATGAGAAAGCGAGGTCGCTCCTATGAACCCCAAAACTCCCAGAATCCTAAAGTGCAGCACACCAGCCCGACTGAAGCCGAGCAGCTGCACGCTGACAGCATGCAGTGACCGAGCAGGTGATAAATCACACGCTGATTGCAGTGTTTTGTTTTGTTTTTTTCCTTTCTTTTCTCTGTACAACTTAAATTTATTACAGTCACTGCAGGTTTTTACAGTTCCTGAGACGATAATGTATTGTTGCCCTTAGGTTTGTACTGTATATTCCTAATATTTACTCAGATTATGAATATGACAACTCAACTTGTGACTCACACATCTGAAGCTTTTTGCTTTACATGCTGCTGTGGGCTAAAGTTGTGAAGTATAAAACTGTCAGGTATACTTTTATCATTGTAAATGGTCAAAGGTTTAGCATGCATTGTGGACTTGAGCCTGACAGACACAGAGGCCACACCTCCTTCACTGAGCCTGACAGACACAGAGGCCACACCTCCTTCACTGAGCCTGACCGACACGGAGGCCACACCTCCTTCCCTGAGCCTGACCGACACAGAGGCCACACCTCCTTCACTGAGCCTGACAGACACAGAGGCCACACCTCCTTCCCTGAGCCTGACCGACACGGAGGCCACACCTCCTTCCCTGAGCCTGACCGACACGGAGGCCACACCTCCTTCCCTGAGCCTGACCGACACGGAGGCCACACCTCCTTCCCTGAGCCTGACCGGCACGGAGGCCACACCTCCTTCCCTGAGCCTGACCGGCACGGAGGCCACACCTCCTTCCCTGAGCCTGACCGGCACGGAGGCCACACCTCCTTCCCTGAGCCTGACCGGCACGGAGGCCACACCTCCTTCCCTGAGCCTGACCGGCACGGAGGCCACACCTCCTTCCCTGAGCCTGACCGCGAGGAGGCCACACCTTCCTTCACTGAGCCTGACCGACACGGAGGCCACACCTTCCTTCACTGAGCCTGACCGACACGGAGGCCACACCTTCCTTCACTGAGCCTGACCGGACGGGAGGCCACACCTTCCTTCACTGAGCCTGACCGACACGGAGGCCACACCTTCCTTCACTGAGCCTGACCGACACGGAGGCCACACCTTCCTTCACTGAGCCTGACCGACACGGAGGCCACACCTTCCTTCACTGAGCCTGACCGACACGGAGGCCACACCTTCCTTCACTGAGCCTGACCGACACGGAGGCCACACCTCCTTCACTGAGCCTCAGACAAAGGCCACACCTCCTTCACTGAGCCTCAGACAAAGGCCACACCTCAATGAGGTTGATAAAGCAGATTAGTGGTAAATAATAGAACACTCGGTTCATGTCTTTGCCATAGTCTGCCAGCGTTGTACACTGTTTTGAATCTGTATGGCTGTAACATAAATATCAAGACCAGTGCACTGATTTAAATGAGTGCCCCTTTTCAACCCTTTACACAACTACACTATACTGGACTGATCATCTCTATAACAAATGTGTTTTCTTTCTTCTTTTCTGCACAGATGAAGATGAAGGACAATAAAATAAAAAAGGAGGATCCACAAGACAGGAAATAAGTACAGCACTTACGAGTACAAGCTGAGAGGAAATGACACTAAGACTGCAGTATGTTATGGTTTGGCGCAGACCGAGCTACAGCTACGCTTTTCATTTCAAATCTGTTCAGCAAGATAGAGCTTTAATGACCCATTCATATATTTAGAGTGGGTGTGCTTCGATCAACATTTAGCACAATAAATCTAGCCTTTGGATCTTAAATCAGACTTTTTAACCCAAAAAATTCACTGTTCTGTTCATAAAGTTTGAAGTTGTTCTTTAGCACTACGACTAAAGAGTTTTTTTATCAGTGTATAATCAGTATTATCAGTAATAATTCTAATTTCATAACATCGGCACATGCCTAACGAACACAAGGATAATCAGTCATTGCTTGCGGCATATACAATCAGCAGCATGAAGGTACTTTTTCCTTTCCCTGTTTTAACATCTGCGTTGAGTAAAGTGTTTCGTCTTTAGCCCGTTTTTAAGATTCACGCAGTGAAGCCGTTCACACAACATCCGATTCTCTTAGCGAGAGCATGTCAGCGTTGTTCTCTTTAAGAGTGACTACATTCCACATTAACATGCACATTCACGAGCTGGAGTACCCCAAGCTAATTTGACTAGCGTTATTTATTTTCTCTTTGGTATTGTATAAAAGAGTTTATTTAGGTGCAAGTGGTAAAAGTACTGCAGGGGCGACGTGCAGATGTGCACGTGTATGCTTTCATGTTCGTGTGGACGGGTTGGGGGTCGGAGGACAATTTATTGAAGGCGATGAAGAAAGACGTTTCTGTGACCTTGCATCTGCACGATATATCCACAGTATAAATAATTAAATAAATAAATACTTTGGACACACACATACTTTGGGTGAGTTTTATTGTTACTCTGATTAACTATGTGCCAGGGCTGTACAGTTCTAGAGTGATTTATTGAATATTAAACTCATGGAAAAGGCCCTCCACTAATATTGGCACCCATTGGTAAATATGAGCAAAGAAGGCTGTGAAAGTTTCTTTTTATTGTTTAATCTTTTTATTGTTTAATCTTTTTATTGTTTAATCCGAAATCCAAAAAATTCTTTGCTCTTGTGGATATCAAACAATTGCAAACACAATACAGGTTTGTTAGGTTTTTTTTTTTTGTTAAATATAGGTGTGCAACGATTATTGGCACCCCTATGAATTCATTTGAGGAAAAAATACATTTGATGTAACTTTTTAGTACACCTGGGTGACTAGGAACAAGATATTGTTCAACCGTGACGTCCTGTTTCACAGGGGTATAAAGATTAGGTAACACATAGACCAAATCCCCTTAGTCATTCGTAACAGTGAGTAAGACCAAGGAATATAGCTGTTATGTGTGGCAAAAGGTTGTTGAGCTGGAACTTCAGGTGGGATCAGTTCTATGGTCAGATGAGACCAAAATAGAGCTTAAATACCAGAGGTGGTTTTGGCACAGGCAGAGAGGTAGCCATATGGAAAGTACCTCAAGCCCACGGTTAAATATGGTGGTGGCTCTTTAATGTTTTGGGACTGTTTTTCTGCCAGAGGACCTGGACATTTTGTTACGATACATGCCATCACAGACTCTATCAAATATGAACAGATATTAAATGAAAACCTGACTGCCTCTGCCAGAAAGCTTACAATGGGCCATGGTTGGATCTTCCAGCTGGACAATGATCTAAAACATACATCAAAATCAACACAAAAATGGTTTACTGACCACAAAATCCAGGTCCTGCCCTGACCATCCCAGTCCCCTGACTTGAACCCCATAGAAAACCTGTGGGGTGAACTGAAGAGGAGAGTCCACCAGCATGGACCTCAAAATGTGAAGGATCTGTAGAGATTCTGTATACAGGAATGGTCTCAGATCCCTTGCCATGTATTCTCCAACCTCATCAGGCGTTATAGCAGAAGACTCAGAGCTGTTATCTTGGCAAAGAGAGGTAGCACAAAGTATTGACTAAAAGGGTGCCAATAATTGTTGCATACTATATTTAACATATTATTATTATTATTATTATTATTGTTTTTAATGTTGTGCTGTTTGCAGTTGTATGATATCCATGAGAGCAGAGTATTTGTGATTTATTATTATTATTTTTTTTAAACAGAAGATCAAAAGGTTAAACAATAAAGATAGCTTTTCACAGCCTTCTATGCACATAATTTTCCATGGGTAAATCTTCTATAACATCAGCTCTGATTGTACTTCCATCTGTGAGGCAAATCACGGGTTTATATTCACGCGCTATTTGTAATCTGTCATCATTTCTATAGTAACAGCGAATTCACAGGGACTTGTATGATGGGCGCTTGTTACATTTTATTTAACCAAGAACAAGATATCATCGCTGATCTGGTAAAGATTTCTGTGAAGGAAGGTTACTTTAACATTTTGGAAGGAGTCTCCAGTGTCAGCGCTTTGTAACAGACAGAGATAAAGCTGTGAGTTTTTTCTTAAACAAGTTTTTTTTTTTTTTTTTTTTTTTAAATATATATGTTCGTGTAAATAATCATTTGTGTCACGGACATTTCCACAATACTAAAAGTAACAAAATGGATCAAAGGCATGATGCATGTTCTTTTAATAGATAAAGTGTAATCGTAAGCAAAATTCTTGTGGTATAAGAGGAATAAAACCTTTCACTATGTGCTGAGTTTAGAAAAGACTCCATTTTTGAATGTAACTCTGCATTAACCGCCATTGATTATTTCTCAGACAGATTCAACTGTGAGTTGAACAGTGCTGTGGGATGAATTTAATTTAACCGCCAGAAATTACAATCGAAATAAATTCAATCATCTGTCTGTTTAGACATCTCTTCTTTCTAATACATTTAAACCCTCCAGTCTATCTGATCAATGTATTGAGCTTCTCTCTTTTTTATCCCACTAGAGGGTGACACTGCTTTGCTCATTAAACATAGCCTCGCCCTTCTCTCTCACAAACGTACAGTACACATTTAACTGGTTCAATTTTACAATAAAATAAATAAAAAATTAAAAAACCTGCTCTGATCATACTTTGAAATGTCTCACTATATAACATACAACGATCAGCCATAACATTAAAACACTGACCGGTGAAGTGAATCACATTCCTTATCTCATGACAATGGCACCTGTCTACATTCAGCGGTCTTGTGGAGTCCATGCCTTGATGGATCAGAGTTGTTCTGGTGGCACAAGGGGGACCTGCACCATATTAGGCAGGTGGTTTTAATGTTATGGCTGACTAATGTATATTAAACTGTTCAGATTTAATTTGTAAGAAATAGTTTTCCATCAAATAGAACAGCTTGCTTTTACACTATACAAGGCCGAATGTTTCTCTCCGTCACACTGCGGTGTTTCAACAGCTGCATGTCTTTACTTAATCAATAAGGCTGGAGGTTGGAGTCGGACTGGGTTGGAGTTTTATTTCATTCCTAATCTCCTCGTGTTGATTGATGAACACTATTGCTGCAGTCGACTCGAGGTCATAACTTGTAATTCACAATCTCCAACCAGGGGGAAAAAATCAAAACAAAAGAATTCCTAATCAGGAAGTCGGGATGGTTTCGTCAGCTCTGGGTTCAGCAGGTGACATAAAATCAACATGGCCGCTCACAGCATCAGCAGTAAACAAAGTAATATGTGCAGTGTGGGTCTGAAAGGTCACATGACCTTCCTTGAGGCTGTCTCACTGCAGGTAATGAGATACTTTTCAAGTCAATGCAAGGTCAAATGTCACATGTACGGTAGAAGCTGTATTACAAGGCCAGACACTGTCCAATTCAGTTTACACACACACACACACACACACACACACACACTTCATGCTGTTGAACACTTAGGTGGTACTCTGTAAATATATTTATTAAATGTGTTAAGAGTTAAAAGAAAAAGTAGCGTTCTGGGGGCATTGCCTAGGCAGTTTTTTCCTCAGTTATTAAGTAGGAAGTAATGCACAACAGGGAGTGTTGTTATAGGAAAATAATCAATGATTGGCGTGAAAGACTGTTACCGCCCCAAAAATGTTTTATTTTCTTAAAAACGGCACATCCTGTAGTGTTTTATTCCTCTTATACCGCAACAATTACTGTACATTTTAATTATTAAATAACACATCATACGTCGATCCGTTTATTGCTACGTTTAATGTCGTTGAAACTCCATGAAACACGTTCCTGTTATCACTTCCATTAGAGCATCATGAATCATTCTCCTTCCTGAAGACTTGCTCACGGAGGAGAACTTGCATTTGACTGTTCCAAAACACTGACACTGAAGACTCCTTCCATAACTGGTACATAAACATCTCCTAACCATAGCAACGATCAGATGTGTTTAATAAACCACAAACGTTGAAACATGTTTATTATCAAGCTTAGACTCCGTGGGCTGGCCGCCACGCAAATCACCGAGATTTAGAAGCCATAACTTATATAAACCTGTGATTTCGATTACGGCCTTATTACGGTCCGAGTTGATCTTATAGATAATGAGTCATCGCCTTCTGACCAATCAGAATCCACAGCATATGATTTCGCCTTTCCTTCAAAATGTGCAGTTTTGTCGACTGTGCAGTCGTGCTGAAGCAGAACAGCGTGTGTTCGTGCGCGTTCATGAACTCTGCGAGATCTGATGAGGTGGTAATGCCTGTAAAAGCCCTGTACTCTGGTGGATGTCCACATGCAGACCGATGACTACATCTACACTTCATCTCTGCTTGTCTTTCGTCCTCACTTCTCTGGGGATCTTTCATGAATGACATACGTTAGCATTTAAAGAGGCAACTTGTGACTTTGAGCCCCCTGTTGTGAGATGTACAGTGATTCACAATTGGAATGAAAATATCATAAACAATAAGTGAGGAATGAAACGTGGCAGGAGAGGGTGTTGATAAGAAAATAATGCAAACTAGTCCTGCTATTTTACAAAAGGGTTACGTAAAAGTAAAGACTGTGGATTAATTATGTCTGAACGAGTTTATGAGGGAGATTTTGGGTGAAATCACCTTTTAGATCTCTACCGAATCATGTCTTGACCAATTGTGTATCTTTCGAGTAAGGTGTCAATTTGATTTTCACCGAACGTTCCCTTTAATGTGGACACAACAACGTTCCAGGTTCTTTGTATTGTTTCATTTATGTGTTGTGAAGCTCGTTGTGGCTTCTCTGAATTTGAAGTGCTGAATTATTTTGAAGCCGTCTGCTGGTAAATGAGCTATAATTTCATAGGCTCTGAGAGGTAGTGCTACAGTCTGGGTGGGGCCGTGTGTTTATTTTCAGTCCTTATCAGTGCCGTCAATCCTACTCGTCGTGTTTTTCCTTATGCTGCTGCTGGCCAGAGTAACCCAAATGTGTGAGGAGGAGGAGGAAGAAACCTGAGCCGCATCGATCCGCACCATCAGTCAGATCAGTGGCAGGCCTTTTAAAAGAACCCTGCCTCATTCTCCGCCTCTTTCTCCATCCACTACTGACTGTAATTGACCCTGGGAAGGACACACACACACACACACACACACACACACACACACGCGTACACATAAGCAGGGAGTGTCCAAGCTTCAGTATGATGCTGATTAGAAGATCGGACGTCGTGCTGTTTCTTAGTAACTTGTCTTTGCTGCTTTAGGATTCCCCAGGAACACACTAGAACCTCTCGTGTGTGTGTGTGTGTGTGTGTGTGTGTGTGTGTGTGTGTGTGTCATTATTGCCTGGTCTCATTCCACCCCAGATGGTGCTCTGCTTGGTCATGGACTCCAGGGAGGATGGAGATGCCTGGATGGAGGAGCAGTGGGAGAAATGGTACTATACACACACACACACACACACACACACACACACACACACTGGGCCCACCCAAAAAACAAAAAAATAAAACAGTTTTTATGCAGAGACTAACTTTATGATTTTTAACAGAGCTTTTACTAATTTGGCGCAAGATACGTCAGTGTTGGGTTTTTTTTTTTGCTTTTGTGTTTTTTTGTGTTTTTTTTTACTAGAAGTAAAATATTTGGATTTAAAGCAAATGGTAAAGGCTTTGCAGTAACATCCTGCACTTTACTGATACAGGTCAGTGTGAAGCGAGCAGAGACACAGTAGTTTATTAGGATGAAGTGATCACAGATCAGCTTGCGTATACAGTACAGCAAACAGATGTTTGACTAGCAGGGCTGCACAGAAAGTATTTAGCTAGTCCAGTATACTGCAGGACGGATTGTCCTACAGGAATTTAAGACAAGCAACTTTTATGTTTAGCCTTGGTAGGTTTTAGTTGCTTAATTGTTTTATTTGTCCTTTCTTTCTTTATTTTTAATAAAGACGTCATTTTATCGAGAAGACGCCAACGTGTTCTCCGTTAATTTAGTTTGGTCATTCGTTCATTCATTTATATACATGTATTCTTTATTTTATTTGAATTTTTTTTTTTTTTTGTACAGGTTTCTGCATCACTATTCCTGGAACGCTTCACAAACAATATGCTGTGTAGTGAGTGCTTTGATTACGATCATATTATAAGAGTCAATTTTCTCACTACAAACAATCATTACACACTCCAAACTTTTACTGTAGGCTTTCTTTTTTTCCAAAATGATTGAATTTTTTTTTTTTTATTGAAACGTTGAGGTAATGAGGAAGTAAAGATGTGATGCTCTTCTGCTGAGGCATTTCGTCGTGAAGTTGGAAAAAAAAACAAAAAAAACGTCTAAGTATTAAGATTCCTTATTGTTCCATGTTTAGCTTTATGCATCATGATGACAATCGTAATTATTATTATTATTATTATAAGATACTATTATAATGATATAGAAATGAATTGTTTTGAGGTTGTACCAAAGAAAAGTGCTGCAGTTTTCTAGTTTCTGCTGTCTGCATGAAATCTGTGCAGCGTAGAAGGTCCCACCCATGGCGCCAGTCAGTCATTTCAGGATCTTTGCAGTCCTGCTTTGTACAAATCCTAGATTGTTGTAAATAAAGTAGACCTTTGGATTCATCTAAAGATTCATCTAAAGATTCATCTAAACACCTTTAGAGTTATTTAAAGATATGTAAGAATGCAATTTTCCATCAAAAACAGTAGTTGCATGATTTCCTCTAGTCCAGCTCTCTTTTAAACAAGTCTAGTTACTCATGGTTTGCGATTTATTTGTCAAGTCAAGTGAGTTTTTAGTCAGTCCTCTATAGACTGTAGCTTGTATACATTGGAACGATGTATTGGACCACAGAACAGTACACAAGACTACCTAAAGTGCAAATACATAACAGTGTCAGAAAAGTGCAGGACAATAAATACACAGGACAAAACAATAAATACACAGGACAGAAAATATACAGAGTATGGACTGTAAACTAGAAGCTATTGTTTAATGTTGCAGCACAAGGATAGCAGCAATATCGGAATTAAAAACCAGTTCCATAATATAAAGTGACTGGTGCAGCTATGTAAAGTGCAGTGTGCAGTGGTACTGAGTCTTACTGGGTTAGTGTAGTGGTACTGAGTCTTACTGGGTTAGTGTAGTGGTACTGAGTCTTACTGGGTTAGTGTAGTGGTACTGAGTCTTACTGGGTTAGTGTAGTGGTACTGAGTCTTACTGGGTTAGTGTAGTGGTACTTAGTCTTACTGGGTTAGTGTAGTGGTACTTAGTCTTACTGGGTTAGTGTAGTGGTACTTAGTCTTACTGGGTTAGTGTAGTGGTACTGAGTCTTACTGGGTTAGTGTAGTGGTACTGAGTCTTACTGGGTTAGTGTAGTGGTACTTAGTCTTACTGGGTTAGTGTAGTGGTACTTAGTCTTACGGTTAGTGTAGGGTACTGAGTCTTACTGGGTTAGTGTAGTGGTAATATTTACTGGGTTAGTGTAGTGGTATTAGTCTTACTGGGTTAGTGTAGTGGTACTTAGTCTTACTGGGTTAGTGTAGTGGTACTTAGTCTTACTGGGTTAGTGTAGTGGTACTTAGTACTGTTAGTGTAGTGGTATTAGTCTTACTGGGTTAGTGTAGTGGTACTGAGTCTTACTGGGTTAGTGTAGTGGTACTTAGTCTTACTGGGTTAGTGTAGTGGTACTTAGTCTTACTGGGTTAGTGTAGTGGTAATTAGTCTTACTGGGTTAGTGTAGTGTACTTAGTATTACTCGTTTAGTGTAGTGGTACTGAGTCTTACTGGGTTAGTGTAGGGTACTTAGTATTACTGGTTAGTGTAGTGGTGCTTAGTCTTACTGGTTTAGTGTAGTGGTACTTAGTCTTACTGGGTTAGTGTAGTGGTACTTAGTCTTACTGGGTTAGTGTAGTGGTACCTAGTTTTAATGGGTTAGTGTAGTGGGGCTTAGTCTTACTGGGTTAGTGTAGTGGTACTTAGTCTTACTGGGTTAGTGTAGTGGTACTTAGTATTACTGGTTAGTGTAGTGGTACTTAGTCTTACTGGTTTAGAGTTTTGTAGTGTGTAGTGGTACTTAGTCTTACTGGGTTAGTGTAGTGGTACTTAGTCTTACTGGGTTAGTGTAGTGGTACTTAGTCTTACTGGGTTAGTGTAGTGGTAATTAGTCTTACTGTAGTGAGTACTTATTACGGGTTAGTGTAGTACTTAGTCTTACGGTTAGTGTAGTGGTAATTAGTCTTACTGGGTTAGTGTAGTGGTACTGAGTCTTACTGGGTTAGTGTAGTGGTACTGAGTCTTACTGGGTTAGTGTAGTGGTACTTAGTCTTACTGGGTTAGTTGTGGACTGAGTTTGGTAGTGTAGTACTGAGTCTTACTGGGTTAGTGTAGTGGTACTTAGTCTTACTGGGTTAGTGTAGTGGTACTTAGTCTTACTGGGTTAGTGTAGTGGTACTGAGTCTTACTGGGTTAGTGTAGTGGTACTTAGTCTTACTGGGTTAGTGTAGTGGTACTTAGTCTTACTGGGTTAGTGTAGTGGTACTTAGTCTTACTGGGTTAGTGTAGTGGTAATTAGTCTTACTGGGTTAGTGTAGTGGTACTGAGTCTTACTGGGTTAGTGTAGTGGTACTTAGTCTTACTGGGTTAGTGTAGTGGTACTTAGTCTTACTGGGTTAGTGTAGTGGTAATTAGTCTTACTGGGTTAGTGTAGTGGTACTTAGTATTACTCGTTTAGTGTAGTGGTACTGAGTCTTACTGGGTTAGTGTAGTGGTACTTAGTATTACTGGGTTAGTGTAGTGGTGCTTAGTCTTACTGGTTTAGTGTAGTGGTACTTAGTCTTACTGGGTTAGTGTAGTGGTACTTAGTCTTACTGGGTTAGTGTAGTGGTACCTAGTTTTAATGGGTTAGTGTAGTGGGGCTTAGTTTTACTGGGTTAGTGTAGTGGTACTTAGTCTTACTGGGTTAGTGTAGTGGTACTTAGTATTACTGGTTTAGTGTAGTGGTACTTAGTCTTACTGGTTTAGAGTCTTGCTGGGTTAGTGTAGTGGTACTTAGTCTTACTGGGTTAGTGTAGTGGTACTTAGTCTTACTGGGTTAGTGTAGTGGTACTTAGTCTTACTGGGTTAGTGTAGTGGTAATTAGTCTTACTGGGTTAGTGTAGTGGTACTGAGTCTTACTGGGTTAGTGTAGTGGTACTTAGTCTTACTGGGTTAGTGTAGTGGTACTTAGTCTTACTGGGTTAGTGTAGTGGTAATTAGTCTTACTGGGTTAGTGTAGTGGTACTGAGTCTTACTGGGTTAGTGTAGTGGTACTTAGTCTTACTGGGTTAGTGTAGTGGTACTTAGTCTTACTGGGTTAGTGTAGTGGTACTGAGTCTTACTGGGTTAGTGTAGTGGTAATTAGTCTTACTGGGTTAGTGTAGTGGTACTTAGTATTACTCGTTTAGTGTAGTGGTACTTAGTCTTACTGGGTTAGTGTAGTGGTACTTAGTATTACTGGGTTAGTGTAGTGGTGCTTAGTCTTACTGGTTTAGTGTAGTGGTACTTAGTCTTACTGGTTTAGTGTAGTGGTACTTAGTCTTACTGGGTTAGTGTAGTGGTACTTAGTCTTACTGGGTTAGTCTAGTGGTACATAGTCTTACTGGGTTAGTCTAGTGGTACTTAGTCTTACTGGGTTAATGTAGTGATACCTAGTTTTAATGGGTTAGTGTAGTGGGGCTTAGTCTTACTGGGTTAGTGTAGTGGTACTTAGTCTTACTGGGTTAGTGTAGTGGTACTTAGTCTTACTGGGTTAGTGTAGTGGTACTTAGTCTTACTGGGTTAGTGTAGTGGTACTTAGTCTTACTGGTTTAGTGTAGTGGTACTTAGTCTTACTGGGTTAGTGTAGTGGTACTTAGTCTTACTGGGTTAGTGTAGTGGTACTTAGTCTTACTGGTTTAGTGTAGTGGTACTGAGTCTTACTGGGTTAGTGTAGTGGTACTTAGTATTACTGGTTTAGTGTAGTGGTACTGAGTCTTACTGGGTTAGTATAGTGGTACTTAGTATTACTGGGTTAGTGTAGTGGTGCTTAGTCTTACTGGTTTAGTGTAGTGGTACTTAGTGTTACTGGTTTAGAGTCTTGCTGGGTTAGTGCAGTGTGTAGTGATACCTAGTTTTAATGGGTTAGTGTAGTGGTGCTTAGTCTTACTGGTTTAGTGTAGTGGTACTTAGTCTGACTGGTTTAGTGTAGAGGTACTTAGTCTTACTGGGTTAGTGTAGTGGTACTTAGTATTACTGGTTTAGTGTAGTGGTACTGAGTCTTACTGAGTTAGTGTAGTGGTACTTAGTCTTACTCGTTTAGTGTAGTGGTACTTAGTCTGACTGGGTTAGTGTAGTGGTACTGAGTCTTACTGGGTTAGTGTAGTGGTACTTAGTCTTACTGGGTTAGTGTAGTGGTACTTAGTATTACTGGTTTAGTGTAGTGGTACTGAGTCTTACTGGGTTAGTGTAGTGGTACTTAGTCTTACTGGGTTAGTGTAGTGGTACTTAGTCTTACTGGGTTAGTGTAGTGGTACTGAGTCTTACTGGGTTAGTGTAGTGGTACTGAGTCTTACTGGGTTAGTGTAGTGGTACTTAGTCTTACTGGTTTAGTGTAGTGGTATTTAGTCTTACTGGGTTAGTGTAGTGGTACTTAGTCTTACTGGTTTAGAGTCTTGCTGGGTTAGTGCAGTGTGTAGTGATACCTAGTTTTAATGGGTTAGTGTAGTGGTACTTAGTGTAGTAGCACCAGTTCTATTAGACACACTGTGGTGTGTCAAGTATGTTGGAGAACTTGGGGTCTTTGTCGCTCTTCCTTTTGTTTTTATTGTTTAAGTATTCATTTTAATGTGTGTGTGTGTGTGTGTGTGTGTGTAGGCTAACTCATGACATGAGTCTGGATGAGTATGAAGATGACGACCTGTCAGAGATGACGGAGATCACAGATGAGAATGACGGCCGTTTGAGCCGCAGTGACTGTGATATTCAGGTAAGACCCACCAGGGTATAAAATCAGTCGGAAGTTGAAACCTCATGGTATTAAGGTTCCAGATCAGAGACTGATTTCTCTCTTGGAAGGCAGCATTATTGTTAGGACTTGAATTTGTGATACTTTGATTAGAAGAAAATATTTGCTCTTGTGTTGTTGTTTGGGAGTTCTTATCTCATCTCACTGACTTGTTTTAAAGTAAGTTTGCACGTTTGCCTGAGTTTGCATGTTCTCCTTGTGCTTCAGGGTTTTCTTCTAAGTACTCCGATTTCATCCCCAATACCAAAGACATGCATTGTAGTCTGATTGATGTTTCCAAATTGTTTATAGTGTATGAATGTGTGTGCGATTCTGCTCTGCGATGGGTTGGCACCCTGTCCATGGTGTCCCCGCCTTGTTCCCCGAGTTCCCTGGGATAGGGGCTCCCCTGCAACCCTGTGTAGGATAAGCGCTGGAGAAAATGGATGGATGGATATTTCACTCTTTAAAATGGCCAACTGGCTCTCATATAAATCTTTTTGTTTAACACCTTTCATACTTTTCACACTTTTCATTTAGTCATAGCTTATTTAGCTGCATTTTATTTTCAGTACAGTTGTGTCCATCCTAAACAAGTCATTTTATAAGGTATAATCAGGATGATTGTGCTAAAGACGGTCCTCTAGACCAGTGGCTTTTAAGCTGTGAGGTGTCCTTCTTTTGGGTGGCTGTGGAACTGTTAGAGGACAAACAGAATGCATTTCAAATTGAAATTTTATGCAAAAACATTTGCTCCACAGCTACAGGGTCAAGTTTCTTAAATCCTGAGCTTGGGTTCCAGGCTGTCTTGAGTTTTGCATTGTTCAAACAATTGCAAACACAACACAGGTTTATTTAAAAAAAAATCTTTGTTAAATATGGGTCTGCGACAATTATTGGTACCCCATGAATTCCTATGAGAAAATATATTTGAAGTATATTCCCATTAATGTTTTACATTTCTTTAGTACACCTGGATGACTTGGAACAGGTAATTGTCATGAAACCACGACTTACTGTTTCACAGGGGTATAAATATGAGGTAACACATAGACCAAATTCTCTTAGTCATTCATAACAATGGGTAAGACCAAGGAATATAGCTGTGATGTGTGGCAAAAGGTTGTTGAGCTTCACAAAATGGGAAGTGGCTATAAGAAAATAGCACATGCATTGAAAATGCCCATTTCCACCCTCAGGGCAATTATTAAGAAGTTCCAGTCAACTGGAAATGTTATGAATCAACCTGGATTTGAACGTGTGTCTATATTGTCTCAATGCACTATGAAGAGGATGGTTCAAGTGGCCAAAAAATCTCCAAGGATCACAGTGTCTTGGGGTCAGAAAGTCTCGAAAACTACAATTCGAAGTTACCTACATCACTACAAGTTGTTTAGAAGGGTTTCAAGAAAAATAAACTCTACTCTCATCCAAAAACAAACTCGAGCGTCTTCAGTTTGCCAGACACTACTGGAACTTCAAATGGGATCGGGTTCTATGGTCAGATGAAACCAAAATCGATCTTTTTGGTAATAAACACCAGTGATGCTTGTGGCACACACAGAGAGGTAGCCATATGGAAAAGGAAATTATGCACACAGTTAAATATGGTGGTGGCTCTTTAATGTTTTGGTGCTGGTTTTCTGCCACAGGACCTGGACATTTTGTTAGGACACATGCCATCAAAGACTCTATCAAATATGAACAGATATTAAATGAAAACCTGATTGCCTCTGCAAGAAAGCTTCAAATGGGCTGTGGTTGGATCTTCCAGCAGGACAATGATCCAAAACATACATCAAAATCAACACAAAAATGGTTTACTGACCATAAAATCCAGCTCCTGCCATGCCCATCCCAGTCCCCTGACTTGAACCCCATAGAAAACCTGTGGGGTGAACCGAAGAGGAGAGTCCACCAGCATGGACCTCAAAATGTGAAGGATCTGTAGAGATTCTGTATACAGGAATGGTCTCAGATCCCTTGCCATGTATTCTCCAACCTCGTCAGGCATTATAGCAGAAGACTCAGAGCTGTTATCTTGGCAAAGAGCGGTAGCACAAAGTATTGACTAAATAATAATAGTAATAATATAATAATATTTAATAAAATATATATTTTTCGATAAAATTGTGTCTTTTTGTGTGTTTTTTTAAGGTTAAACAATAAAGACATTTTTCACAGCCTTCTTTGCTCATATTTAACAAGGGTGCCAATATTAGTGGAGGGCGCTGTAGATTAACTGATAGATAGGTTAACACACAGCCAGACAGACAGATTGACTTAGTTCAGAAGCAAACCAACATTTTGACAGAATGACCGAGAGTTAGAAGGACAGACATAGTCAGACAATCAGACAAACAAAACGACAGACATACAGAGGAGCAGACAGATGGACAAAATGCCAGAAACGAAGACAGGCAGAGAATCTGAGAGCTATAGTGAGAGAAAGAGAGACAGAAAGATGGCAAATAAATTGATAAAAAGGACAGATGAATATATGGATAGCCAAGAGACAAATGGACAGATAGATGGATAGACAGAGGTATAGAGGGATGACAGACAGAAAAATATATGTATACATAGACATGTGGTTGGATAGACATGTGGATAAATAAAAGGATAAGGACAGACAGACTAACATGTAGATCGATAGAAAGACAAACAGAGAAGCACACAGATAGATGGACAGACAGATAGATAGAATGACGTGAACAGATGGACGAAGAGAGAGAGAAATGGATGAGTGTCTGAATGTATAGACAGACAGATAGATCGACAGGTGAATGGACAAACATACACATGGACAAAGATGAATGGAGGCATGGATGGACAAAAGACAGACAGAACGAAATATGTTGGACAAGAAAAACTGTCAGACCAATTGATGGAAGGTCAAGCAGAAGACCAGCGCGACAGACAGACAAGCTGACACATAGACGACAAATAGTCATCTAGTTAATTGGACAGAGAGACTGGTGTAGTTGAACAGGCAGGTAGACTGATAGAAGGATAGATCTGTAGACAGACACAAATCTGGACAGACAGGCATATTGCTTGTGCTGATGGAACCAATCTGCTATGACATCACACGCTGGATATTTTTGTGGAAAAGATGGAGCAGGTGGGATTTTATCAAAGTTTATTTAGCCACAATGTCATCCATCACGTAATTACAGCATCACACTAATGAAGCTTTTATAAAGTTACACATCAGCGTGTTTTACTGCGCGTGAGAGTTATCGGGCTGAAAGGGAAGCGCTCAGTGAGTAGAGCGCCATATTCCACTGTCCCCTACAGGGAAAATAGTTTGTGGGTCATCTGATTCTCCTTGGAGGAGCTTGCTGGTTCTGGTTTCCTGTCTGGGTGAATGCAGAGCTGATCCTCCTCTCAGTCGAGTGTGTGTGAGGAGAGACGGCTGTGGCAGATGTGAGATGTTTTCAGCGAGAGCCAAAGTCAATTATCAGTTTTAATCACAGGCGTTAATGTAGGGAGTGGAGCTCAGATCCAGACGAATGGGACAAGGCCCAAGAATTCACAAGCATGCACATTTAGCATTATAGCATCTGTGTTATTGCACCTTTTTTTTCCAAATAATAATTTGATTTGAACAATGCTAGACAATTATGCAGTATAAATCGAAATACTAAATACTATAAAGCTGTAATCCTTAATTATACTTATTTATACCACAGTGCTGTTGAATTCTCAGATCTGATTGGTCAGAAGGTGTTGGTTAATTTCCTATAACAGCAGTTCTGGCAGTAATGCCAGCTGTAATTCAAATCCCAGGTTTATCGTTTCTGTAGTAACGACTCATTCAGTGTGACTTGTATGTTAGACACTTCACAACTTGTTTTGTGGACATTTCACAACATTAATTGTAACTATAAATGTTAAAAAGTATAATGTGTCATACTTTATTTAATAAAACATTATAATGTTGGTGTATTGCTGTGATATAACACTTCAGGATGTGCCGATGTAGTAACAGTAACTCTGCTTCACTTTGGGTTGCATTACACTGCAGTATTGTGGATTAATTTCCTATTACAGCACAGCGCCAACTGTTTAATTCTGTCCATAATACATATTTATTTCATCTTTTTTTAATGTATCATATTATGATAGAGCTACTGTACCTTAGCTAAGGCGTCGACATGTAAAGATTTGTTAGTGTTTTTACTGAAAGACCAGCTATCAATTAAATATGAGGTTGTCTTATTTGTTCAATACTCCATATTCCCTGCACAAGTGCATTGTGGATATATCTAGGGTACATCATTTGGACACCAACCCTAAACAGTGCATTGTGGGATTTCATGAGCACACTTGTTATTCTCCTGGACACAACTGGAGGGAAAAAAAAAATCATAAAATATATAGTAAAAGGGTGTGGTTTCGGACGAACATATGATAACACATGAATATTTTATGTGTGGCATTAGTCACATGACCGAAACCATACACAAGACAGACACAGGGGCTATTATGGATATAAATCATATATATTGATTCATATATTAACATTCTATTAACATAATAATGCTTCAGGGGTTTCCTCCAGGTATTCTAGTTTCCTCCCCCAGTCAAAAGGCATGCTTTGAAAGCCGATCGGCATTTTCAAATTGTCCGTAGTGTGTAATTGTGTGAGTGACTGTCTCTCACCTTTCTACCACGAATTTCTTGGGATAGGCTCCAGGCTCCCCCGCAACCGTGTGTTGGATAAGTGGTACAGTAAATAGATGGACGGAAAATATATAGCATATGCATAATATATTATAAAACATTGGGGGTTTTTTTTTGGATGAAAGCGCATTTTTTATGTTTACTTGAAAATGTGCTATTGTCTATTATTATAACTATTGTAATATGTATTGTAAATACATATTGAATACTAAAAACTTAATACCTACAGTATGCGTACTTATATGTTAATATAATCAAATTTACATACAGAAGTATCATAAATACTTAAAAGTATAAATACTTACAGATTCATATAGAATGTACAAATATGTAATATATACCAATCTAAAATAAAAATGTATGCATGTTGTCTGTGTTAACAGGCTGCAGCTTTTTGTCCTCTGTGATTGCATTAGCTTTCTGCACACCCTCTGAGCCATCGAGTCACAGGATGACATCATCAACGAGCCCTGATTGGCTAAGCCTCGGCTCCCCCTCTAACCACTCTTCTGGCTTCTCCTTCCCAGGAACACATGATCCGTCCGGCCAATGGGAGCGGGGAGTTGGGTCGGAGGAGGGGGGCCGTGGAGCTGCAGAAGGAGATGCTTCAGTTGGATCTGATAGACGCTGAGGGAGGCACCCAGGAAGAAGGAGGAGAGGACGAAGAAGAAGAGGAGGAGGAGGAGGAGGAGGAGAGGCCTCTGCTGCTCATCGATGAGCACCGAGAGGAAGAGCGATCGCTGATGGCCGCCATGGATACATATCGGCCCAAGAGACCCACCACCCTTAATCTGTTCCCACAGGTGCCAAGGACTCAGGTGAGCAAAGTGACAGCTGAGGATAGGGAGTGTGGGTGTATAAGGGTGTATGTGTGTTCATCTAAGTGTTATGTGATGTGTTCTTCATACAACTGGTCTCGGTAGCTGTGGGTTGGAGGAAGCTTGGGAAGCTGTGTATGTGTGTGGACTGTACATGGGTTTATTAGGTGATGGGATCTTCCGACAGCTTGTGTTTTAGGGATCATGGGTGTATAAGAAGCCAGGGTTTGTGTGTGTGTGTGTGTGTGTGTGTGTAAATATGTGTGTGTATCTGTGGGGATGAGGATATTTTGTACAGAAAGATGTGCTGTGCTCTCACTACTGTCATTCCCACACACTCCCAATCATTAGCAGTATTTAAAGCTGCATATTTTATGGTGTTCAGTGGTGAAGTGCAGAAGGGTGATGGATTGTGCTGCTCTGATTCCTGGCCTGAATGATGCTGATGCTGAGGCTGATGCTGAGGCTGATGCTGATGCTGCCAGCGACGTGGCTCATGCTCCCCCCTGTGGCCCACCCGTTATGAATCACACTCCTCCTCCTCTGTTTCTGTGTAATGGAATTAGACAGGAAGTGTTGATTCGAATATGTGACCTGCAGGGGTCAAAAAGCAATGAGGGGGGAGATTAGAAGCAGAAGCTCTGCCCATGTGGACGTATGGATATTCCGGATTATCTCATGTTCGCCAGCAGGATGTTCCTCAGATGAAAGATTTTAAGATTTTTGGTGGAAGCGCGTCGATTGAAATTGGTTTGTTTTGCCTTTCTAACAATTATTTGAAAATTATTTTGGGGTTTCCTCCAGCTACTCCGGTTTCCTTGCATAGTCCAAAGACATGCATTGTAGGCTGATTGGCATGTCGAAATTGTCCGTAGTGTGTGAATGTGTGTGTGATTGTATCCTTGGCACCCCGTCCAGGGTGTCTCCATCTTTGGACCCGGACTTCCCTGGAATAGGCTCCAGGCTCCCAGTGACCCTGCAGGATAAGAGGTATAGAAAATGGATAAATGGATGGATAGATATTTTTGAGCATCATAATGAGAGCAAAAAACATCAACAACAAGGTCTTCAGTCTCTTTGAAGTCACTAAACCTAAATATAATGAATTTGACTCAGGTACAAGTCAAAGGTTGTCCATCTTCAAGTATTATTAGCTTCAATAACTAGTAGAATTAATTTGACATTTTAGATTTAGATTCGTTTTAGATTAAATTCAGAATCTATTGACGTTGAGTGATTTGTTGTCATTGAAACACAACGGCTTAAACCTAAAAACATTTGTATTTAATCTATTCATTATTTATCTCCCATTGTATACATCACAATATAGCCTATAGTATTTCATTTTACATCAGATATACAAATAAATGAAAACATTAAAGATGAAAATAGAAAAGAAAAAACATTAAAGAAAAAACTCTCATTCTACACATCTCTGGAGGTCATAGCATGTGACTTACATCAATTAGTGACCCTCTTGGTCTGTGAATTGGGGGGAGCAATGATGATCAGAAGAACTCCTAGGGGGACAAATCAGAATCAGCGTTTTTCGCTTAATTTGTCTCTCATCTGTATTTGGCTGTGTTGACATTTATGCATAAACCTATGTAGAGCTAAGATGCATTGCCTGTGGAACATTTTAAGAAAGAATTGTGATCCATACATCCAAAATATGATTTTGTTTCTCAGACAGTGGTTGATTGGATTTGTAGTGCTGAAGTGTGCTTGACGCACCTAAATATTTTTTCTTCTAATGGACTTCAATAAATTCCTTGTGATCGCACCTTCAAGCAGACATATCTGTTGCCATATCTTAGACCATCTGCAACAGGTGTTGAGTTTAAACTGGAGATTAATCCTAATGTGTTATGGGAAGCAGCGTATTCCCAAACACAGTTCACTAGTACTGTCACTTAGATTTGCTGATTAGTTTAGGACAATTTTCTGTAATCTATTAACCTGAACTAAACGTCATCATGTAGCTGAACACTGGAACAATACAGTATGTGGGTGGCCATCTTGTACAAGCAGAATCTGTTTTGTGTGGTTTGGGTTATTTGGGGTTTTTTTTAGCACAGTTTGTTCGATTATATACATGCAAAAGAAAAAAAAGACTGGGTTATTTGAATTCTTGCAATTTTACAAGTTTATTGGTTTGGAAATGAGATTACAATATTATTTTATATTATATCATAATATATTATAAAAGAATATTATATGAGTAACAATATTATTCAAAGCAAATATCTTAAGATTTGGTGCCCAGCCAAATAAGAGACACCGAACTTGTCTTGATAATACACTACATTTGAGGTAAAGCGAATTATTTTTATGCCAAACAATTCCTTATTCGTTCTTTTAAAGGAATGATCCACAGTTTGTGGAGTGGACTGAGCTCCGTAACGGCCTCCATATCGTCAATATGTCGATGTACAATATACAGGATAAATTTATATTGCGTATATATACACATAAGACTGAATTGGGTCAAAATGAATGCCATTATGAGCTGAGGAGATGCAGCTTTAGGGGATAGCCCCAAGGCCAGCTAGTAATTAGTCTCAGAGGAGGAAAAGTGAGGAATTGTTGAACGTTTCCTTTAATCTTCTTCCCCAAATCTGTCATATTCCTTGAGGAAGTGATATATGAAGCGCCGGCTGTGTATGACCTGGATTTTACTCCATTGTGCATTTCTGCATTATTACAGAAGCAATATTTAGAAGTGGATAAGGGTCCATGCCCTTCTCTTACATTGTTTTTTCCACTCTCTTTTCATTTCCTGCTGTATTACAAATAAAAAAAGATGACTGTCATTCTTTTGGGAGGAGACATGGTATAATTTGAGTATTTGCCAAGCAAATGCAGCATCTAGAAGAAAAAACAAACAAACACTGCGTGTTCAGTATTCACACCAGATATCTGCCCTGTAACTGAATATAGTGTATTTATTAGGACAGTGTCTGCAGTTATTGCTGTAAATGAGGTCTGCTAATGTCTCGGTTGATCCATAGAGACACAACGTACTAAACCATAAGTCCTCAGCACTAAGCACACGAAAAAACTTTGTGAAGTACAAACAAAAGTTATTCGTTTATTATTATTAATAATAATCATCATCATCATTTTTACTGAACCACTTCACAGTTAAACTCATTCACACAAAAATTACATACACTGTACATACAATAAAGTACAAAATATAAATATAATAAAACAAATCTTAATTTAAAAAAAGCAGTTAAGTCTCTTTATATTTCCAGATTCAAAAAGAAATTTATTTTCCAATCCAATTCAAATCTTTGTCATTTGTTTCAGGATCCAATATATAATTTTAAACCATTTTTTGCTGGTATCGGCAAAAAAAATTGTGACCTCTCTAAATGATCCCCTTCATAAAAGTTACATTTTATGAAATTGTATTAAATAAATAGTACACCCAGTGTTTTTTTTTTTGCTGTAACTATAGAAGAAACTATTTATCTTTCTTCTAACAAAAAAGCCATCTATACTATAAACTCTAATCACTCTATACTCTATAATTTATACTTGTATATCTCATAATATATTTTCGTTTGCTCTCAATTTTCTTTAATCATATCCTGTTTTCCTGGGGTTTTCCAATTTGCTGTGAAGTCACACATGTGTAAAAGCCCCATGTGTAAAAGTCATCCATTGCCATGGGAAAAACCAAAGAACTTCCAAAGCAAAAGAGATCAAGCGTTGTTGACCTGTACACATCTGTTAATGGATTTAAAAAAAACAAAAAAAACAAACATTAAGTACAGTTAGGTCCATAACAAAACGTTTGACAGGTCATTTGACAAGAACTGGAGTCCTGAGCACACAGTGAGGAGGATGGTGAAGAAGGGAGAAAAACATCATTAGATCTATAATTGGCATCCTGTCCTGTGGTCAGATGATGTCAAAATCAAATCTTTGGTCATGCACACAACATGTCTGGTGACCTTACATACAAAGAAAAGTGCCTGATACCCAATGTACAATCTTAGAGTGGATCAGTTATGCTTTCGGGCTGTTTTGTGGCTGGTTTAGTGAACATCTTTTGTGACGATTGATTGTGTCAGAAATTCTACTAAATACAAGGATATTTCAGCCCTGGATTTAAACCCTATTGAAAATCTGTGGTCTGAATAAAAACGATAAGTCCATACGCACAAACGTAGAATATAAAGAAGCTTAAAATAAAGAAGTACCGCATATAGGAATAAATCGAAATCCCTCTACAACCGTATTAGACATTACAGGAAGAGACTCAGTTCTGTCTAGAGTAGGCTTCACAAAATATTAATTTTAATGGTGCTTAAAAAAAAAAAAAAAAAAAAAAAGCAGTATTCATATAACTTAATGCATCATCTCAGTGCTCTTTTATTTTAGTATAGATTCAGTTCATGTTTTAGTATTGTCCTGCATAAATATATACACTATTAACCTTGGTATTTGTGCTAGATTCCTCTGCAGTGGGTTTGTAAAAAAAAGAATACACTCAGTGGTTTAAAATATATTTAAAATCACTGAACATTTCATGTTTGATTCCTGACTGATCCGATGTTTTTTGATCCTCAAAATGAAATGCAGTTCTTCTGAAAAGTAATGTGATTATGACCAGGGAATGCCATGCATAAGCTTGTGGGCAAAAAATCAAATCTGAGCATTTAAAGCAATTAATTCAGAGACAACCCTATTTCTAGGCATTTGTACAAATGGCAGCAGTGTAATGCATGAAAGTTATGCAGATGCAAGTCAAGAGCTTCAGTTAATGTTCACATCAAACATCAGAATTGGGGGGAAAAAAGTTGAAGACCAGGTGACGTTTTTCCAATCTTCAACTGTCTTGTTTCTGTGCACATCATATTCTGCTGTTGTAGACCAGTTCTGAAATGTTCTGCTTTGTGATATGCGTTTCTGCTCACCACGGTTGTAAAGAGTGGTTATTTCAGTTAGCATTATCTTCCTGTCAGCGGGAATCAGTCTGGCCATTCTGATCCGATCTCTCTCATCAGCAAGGTGCAAAACTGCTGCTCATTGGATGTTTCTTGGGTTTTTTTTGCACCAATCTGTGTAAACTCTAGGACCCCAGGAGATCGGGTCTATCTGAAATACTCAAACGAGCCCATCTGACACCAACAACAATGCCACAGTCAAAGTCACTGAGATCGCTCCCCCCCTTCTGACCTGTATCTGTATGACCAGTATATGTACTGCTGTCTAATGATTGACTGAACAGATTGCATGAACGAGCAGGTGTACAGGTGTTGCTAATAAAGTAGTTGGTGAGTATATATGTACCGTTATCTTGTCTTATGTGATCCTCACTGCAGTTCTTCGCTGATTATAGATTTAGCTTTGATAGTGAAGTCTGCCAGTTTATTACATAGACCCTTGCTGTCCACTTCCTGCCTTAGGCAGAGGTTTCACAGCAGAATTTCACAGCAGATGGCATAAAACAAGAGCACATAGGACACATCACGAATCTGTGTCCCTCTCCATACCATCATACCATATGCTCACTCACACACACACACACACACACACACTTCTGTGCCACTGTTTCCATGGTGATGGAGGATGGGATGCCCATTGCACTGTGGTAGTGAGTCAGCGAGAACTAAGAGGACAGTAAAGCACCACTAATTCCTCTTCCCTGAAGCTCAGTCATGCTCACGTCACAGCAGGGCGTATCTGTGTAGAAAGCCCTATAGTTATTAAAAACCTACGATATTTCTTTCAAATGACATCATTTTTTGAAAAAGGATTTCTTCATAATATACCCTAGGTCTGTAAAATAGGGATAACAATCTATAACAGAGGAGTGTACTGGTTGATATCAGGGCTTAGTGATTAACAATCAATAGTTAATAGCTTGTTTGACCTTTTTGAATGAAATATTCGACAAAAATGTAAATGTAAATGGCGTGTAAACTAATAATGTCTTCTTAAGTATCAGTTGTGTAATTAAAATCAATTTTTAGGAGTGGACTGTAGCAGCCAGCCTAAAATGAGAGGATGAAGTAGAGTATTCAGTAATATTTCCACATTTTCTGATGAACAAGGAAGGAAATCCCCATATCCCCCCCCCCCCCCATATTTCCCCATATTTCCCCATATTTTACATCTCATCCTTCGTTCTCTCTCCTTTCCCTCAGGACACCATTAATAATAACTCTTTTGGTGAAAAAGACAGAAGGAAAGAGAAGAAGTCCCATTCATCTTCACCTCATATAAAAGGTAAGCCAAAATTTTGCTCTTAATCACGAAAGTCTGTGTTTATTATTTGATATATTTAATGCACTTTATGTACATGACATAGTCTTGGCCTCACGGCTCTGCCTGAAACAAGATAAAATAATTGTTTACAGTGGTTTAAAACACCCTGTTACCCATATTACAGATTCAAAGTCAATTATTCATTAAAATTTTTTTTTTAAATAACTCATTAGAATGTCCTTAATTTCCTCAAGCCATTAACGTGAATGCTAGATAAGAGCATTTGCTAATCCTATTCTGAAAACTCAACTCTGTTAATTATTTAATGGCGAGATTCCGGTGTCAACAAAGAAACCTTGTTGTCTGAGATAGGTTATGTAATATACGCATTTTTATTTCTGATGGAATGACTGCCTGTGAAAAAATATTGCTTTAATGGGATTACAAGCGGTCACAAGTTTACAAGAAGGCTCGTAGCAAAAACAGGGCATACACAGTGGCACGACAAACAACTTTCTGTTTCCTAATGTTAGTGGCCTTAGTTGAAAGTTGAAATAAGTACACAGAGCAATCCCACATATGCACGTAATTGTGTGGGGGGTTTTCCCCCACGTAATCCCCATCCTGTTGGATTTATTACCTAATATATAATCTGCTGTGTGTGTAATAGGAGCCCAGCCTCCCACTGTTGAACATGTTACCCCAACCGATGGGGTCAAGGTCCAAGCAAGCAGCCGGTTGGATCCTAAGGCGTGTGTGGCTGCTACTGTGACACACAAAACTCCAGTGTCTAACTGCAAGAAGCAGGATAAACCTTCTGACAGTGTGGGCAACAATATCTGTACGGCCCCGGTGTCCAATTGTGCAGCCATGAAGGACACAACCAGGGATGGGAATTTGACTGGGACTATCAACAAGGAGAAAGCCCACTATAACTCCACGAATGGCTGCCGGGACCATGGAGAAAACGGGTATACACACCACCACTCGGATAAAAACAAGGACAAGAGTAAGGAGACGATGCTGGACATCCAACTGACGCCGGTGGGTGCTGAGCAGGAAAGACCTTTCCTTTCCCAGAGCAGCGACAGCAACCGCATGTCCATCAGCTCCGATACTGAACTCCCTCCCTTGCATTTCCATTCTGTAGCCGAACGTACCAACCCATCCATCAGCGAAGAGGATGAAGTGTACCCTCCAACACCTCCGTGCAGGACGGATAGCCTCAGCGAGGCACTAGACTCTGTTTCGAATGCAAAACCAGGCGACACAGCAGCTGCGAACGCAGCAGTTAGCACGGACGCCTCGGGACTGACATACGACTCTGTGAAATACACCCTGGTGGTGGACGAACATTCGAAGTTGGAGCTAGTTAGTCTAAAGCAGTGTTACCAAGGCTACGACAGCGACAGCGACAACACCGTGTACGAGTCGGCTGTCGAAGAGGATGAAGAGGAGGACCATGATGTGGACGACGACGAGGACGAGTCAGGCGCAGGAGGAATGAACAGGGACACTTCCGGTCTGTCCACAGACTCTGCCACTGACACCACGTCAGACATGCCTCGCTCACGCAAATTCCTCAATGTCTTCATAAACAGACGTCCGTGCTTTCCTGGTGGGTGGATCACATTTCTATAACGAGCACTAATTGCACTAATTGTGTTGCCACACTTTCTAAAATGGACAAAAAACACTGAATGACATTGATATTGATCTTATCGATATGGTATTGATCATTTTTCCATCAGCAATTCATTTAGAATTTTTGTAAGGAGTCTCCATTGTCAGTGCTTTGTTAGAAGTAACAGTCAGAACAGGAATGAGCTGATTTCGCTGATGCAACGTTACACAACACACACGCAACTGTAAATGGATAAAAAGTATGAAGTATAGTTCTTTAATAAATATATCAAAAGTTAGTGTTGGCAAATTGCTGGGATTTAAGAACATTAAAGCACTTTGCCGTGTTGCCGTTCCATAATCAGTTTTGTGGTAGTAACAGTAAACCTGCTTCACGTTGTGTCGCATCACACCACTGTATAATTTATTCTTGTCCTATAACAGTACACAACGATGTGTTTCATTCCTTACATTCCTTTCTAAAATACCAACAGGGCCTAGCATGGAGCCTTGTAGCACCATTTCCGTAATATTTGTAAAGCTAGGACTTCTAAGAGTTAAAACCTTACATTTTTCCTGTTACGATGCAATGATATGCAGTACTTGTTTTGGCAAACGTCACTTACCTGTTGTTTTGTTCATCCGTAGGTGTGGAATCCTTTGGTCTTTTCTCCTGCATTATCGATGGTGAGGAGAGAGAGCAGAGCCACAGGGCAGTGTTCAGGCATGTCTCTCTCATCCTCTTTACTCTCCCAGGAAAGCTTTACTTATACTTGAATAATAGTTTTGTTCAGTTTAAACATAATCTCCAGGCCAAGACTGAACGGGAAGTGGAAGCACGTCTCAAATTTAAGGTGTATGTTCAAGTATTATGCTCAGCTGTACGAGGTACCATTTAATTCAGGACAGCTCGATTCATTTTCAGTACATCTTCCGAAGAGCTACATCAGAACTGGGCTCCAATTCACGGTACTGAGATGTATAATAGAAAGTTTTTCTTCTATCTTAGATTAGCCGTATCACATATACTAGGCTTAAATATATATACTGTAATTTAGGAGCTGTCCGAATGCAGGGTTGTATATTTACAGTATAAATTACTGCTCAACAAAACCAGGGATCAAACATATAAAACTCAGGGATCCCTTCTGCACACTTGTCATGGTCTTAAGGAGATGTTTGTTGTTGCTTACAGGTTCATCCCGAGGCACGCGGATGAGCTGGAGATGGAGGCGGACGACCCGTTGTTGATGGAAATGCAGGCGGAGGATTTGTGGTGTGAAGCCTACAACATGCGCACCGGATCCAGAGGCATTTTCCCTGCTTTCTACGCAGTTAAAGTCACCAAGGACAGCCAGCCTAAAGGTACCAAGTGCTTCAGCAAACGCTGAGTGAATATGAGCTCTTATTACAATTTTTTGTTATTTGTTCTTAGATTATAATATATATATATTTACGTATATTTTTTCCCAGAGGTCAAAAGTGACTGGCTAGACACATTCTGGGTGAAATTTCTGGGCTCTGTTCAAGTGCCATATCATAAAGGGAATGATGTGCTTTGTGCAGCTATGCAGAAGGTATGGTACAAATACAGTATACAGTGGTACAAACCCTAATTTCAATCTCAGTTTTTACTGTTAACCCTCCCCGATTGTTTGTACTGGCATACAAGAGGTAAAGAACAACATTAAAGCATTGTTAAATATATAATAAGACATGACATAGCATGCTGAAAAAGAATCAACAACAAGACGAGTTACAGTTACCAGCTCATATTTTCCAATAATGGCCCCTCGTCTCTTTTGAATTTTTTCAAAAGTGAAAGAAATATATATATTTTTTTACATTAATTATAAGACAAGAAGTCACACTTTTTCATCCATTTATAGTTATATCTAATATTTAATGTGGAACGTTAGATCCTAATGCATCACTCACATTATAGCAGCTATAAACAATCGTTCCCTTACTAGACTTGAAATTGGAGACTAGTTCTAGAAATGTGAAAGTCATCTCCTCACAGAAAACTCCATCATATCAACAACGGCACATTTTTCGTCGTTAAATGACATCACATATTTCAATCAGATTGTTGTTAGTTTTTGATTTTAAAGCAAAAGTAATTACCGGAGGTGATTATTAGAAGAGATGAAGGTGCCAGGTTGCAACATGCAGAGTATTTAAAATCCTTAGTCCTGAGTACAAGCCACTTCAAGCCTCAAGTACATTGTGTTTTTCCAACTAAGAACTCAGGGTTCTTGTACTGGCTCCCTCCCAGATCTCAATACACCTAAACACCTGAAGCAAGCAATCCAGAATAGTGAATACAGTGAATTTATATATTACTGTATACATATTTTTGAGTATACATAACTGTGTAGCATGTTGACACTTAGAAATATGAACAAATGTACTTCGAACCTTCAGACTTGGATGATGGATTAAACATGCTGAACAAATGTAGTGTGAAACAGTGGACACTTTTGCACTAACACAGAATAAAAGAGGAAGGACTGTTAGCTAAAGTGATAGCAGTAGACCGTTTGTTTATGGGGCTGCTATCTATAAAAACTATATTTGTCAATGATGTGTACGTTGAAATAAATAGAAAAAAAGAATCAATCATGTAGAACAGCAAACACTGCTAGTTAAGTTACCAGAACGCACTGTTGTTTACATCACCTCCATTTTTAACATTAATCTAACCACCCTCTTATGTAGGATTCAAATTAAAAGTATGCATTATCCTCTAAGTTAGGACTTAATAGTAAATACTATTAAGTAGTAGGTCATAGTATGCGATTGAGACACAGGCCTGCTTATTCTGTTGTAGAGTTAAGTAGTTTACTTCGGTAACACTTTGGAATAACAGTACATGAATAATCACGCACCGAGTCATGAAATAATACAAACTAATGAGGCGTGAGTCTTGTGATTTCATTTGTGAATAAACGACCACCTTAAGAAGGTTAGTACATGTGTGTTAGTTAATGTAGTAATTAACACATAGGGGTAAACCAAATCAAACATGCTCTATGAGAAATAAAATGAATTAAACGTGCACCATTTCAAATTGTTCATACAATTTGCCATATGCAGCTACATACACAAACGTCACTGGATGGCGCTGGATTATTTTCATCATTTCTACATTGATCCTCCTTATGGAACGTATAAAGATGCACTAATAATAAACACCAGTAATTTCATCTCAAGCTGTTTTTGCATCATTCTCCACCCATTTCTCTTCAAATCCCACGTGAATAGATAAACGAATAAATGTTACTGTATTAATTTCACCCTTGTGGGCAAAGGACCGGTGGCCCGGGCCCAAGCCACCCAGAGCACGTACTAGTATTACAGTGGGATTTGAAGCCAAATGGATGTAGAGTGACGCGAAATGGGTTGAGATGTTTATCATTAGTGCATCTTTCTGAGTTTGATAAGGAGGCTCAATGTAAATTATGAAAGCAATCCCAGTGCCATGCAGTGATGGTTGTGTACTGTGCGGCTGCGTATGGCAAATTATGTAAACAATTTGAAATGATGCACGTTTAATTCATATTCTTTCTTATAGAGCATGCTTGATTTGGTTTACCCCTATGTGTTCATTACTACATTAACTAACAAACATGTACTAACATGTACTTATGGTGGTCGTTATTAGGGATGGGCAATACCTTATCGTTTGCGATATACCAGTAGATATTTCTCCCCACAATAAGAATTAGTTTTCCCATGATAATAACGATAAAGCCTAGTTGATGACGTATGCGACCCGTTTGCAGCTCACGTGCAGAGTGAAAACAAGTATGGCGGAAGGCGGACGTGAAGCTGAGGAGGAGTTGATCGCTAAACGAAGAGCTACCCGCACAATCTGGACCTGGTTTGGTTCCAGAAAATCAGTTTTACTTTTAGATCAGTGTTTCTGAGGCTCTCAAGACTGCATGGAGCAGTCACTTGTAGTGCAAAACAGTGGTGCATGGTTCTATATTTATATCGTCACTGAAATCCTTATCGCAATAAATACCAGAAAATATCGTGATATCGTTTTAAGTCCGTATCGCCCATCCATAGTCGTAATTCACGCATGAATACACGACTCACATCGTGGTTAAAGTTAGCTCTTCATTACTTGGTGATTATTATATGCCTTAACTCATTATTAGTCCATATTTAAGTAAGTATTAATTCAGGTATTAGTGCATTATTTGAGAACACGACAACAGCGGTCAGAAAATGGCATTTAGACATATTTGCATCTCTTGGCTGATTAATGACTGATAGATTTGGGGTAAGGGGAAGTTTTTCACAGTCACTGTTGCTTTGTGTGAAATGTGTCAAATCTGTGATCTGGTGGCAGATTGCCACAAACAGAAGAACAATGCAGTTCAACCCTCCCTCCATGTGCATCGTGGAGATCAACATAAGAGGAGTGAAGATCATCGTTCAGGACGAGTGTCAGGTTTCTGGAAGGGTACGTGCTAAAATCACTATTCATCCCCTTTCAAATTATTGTGTGAATAATGTGTGATCTTTGATGTATTTATAATTGGCTACATTGCAAAAAATGGCTGGATTTGCGTATAGTTTTAATTTTGGATCAAATTAATCGGCAATTCATTTTCTTTTTCCTTGGTTTCTCCTGATTTTCTGCTTAATCAGGGAGAATGATTTATGGTTATTTTTTTTCTGCTGTTAATCCGCTTTGAGCTTATTACTCCATAGCCATTAAATACAGGGAGAAAAAAAAAATCCATGAACAATTATTGGCACCACTGCATTTAGTACATATCAGCATGGAGTCTTCTTCTATAATGCTTAATTTTTGAGAATACAAGCAAACTAAGACCAATTCCTCAGTACAGAATCTGTCCAGATCCTCCAGGGTCCTAGCTCTTCTCTCTTTCTCTTTTCAGGAAATAAAAAACTAAGAACACTTAACTATACAACGAACTATTGAGAAACTAATTTTTCAAACAAAAATTATATAATTAAATAACAATTTCCCCTTTATCCAAATGTAGTCTATCTAATATAATTTAATCGAATCGAATCTAATCTAATGCAATATAGCTAACAATTATGGAAAGGTTATAGCCTTATGTATGTGAGAATTGCCCCACCTCAGAAGACATCATTTGCACATAAAGAGTTATATGAATGTTTTAGGACAATAATCAGTATGATGATTTAGACACGCAGTTCGCGTGATGTTTAAGTGGATACTGTATGCTTCCGTTGAGTGTTGGCCAAATCAGACACAAACGTCAGACAGCAAACATGTCTTGGATGATCAACTACAATTTGGACTGTAAGGAAACTCATCTTTTGTACCTTTGTACATTTCATTTTTTTGGTCCTTTAAGGCAGCGGTCCCCAACCCCCGGTCCGCGGACCGGTACCGGTCCGTGGGTCATTTGCTACCGGGCCGCACAGAAAGAGTAAATAACTTACATTATTTCCGTTTTATTTATTATCTGGATCTGAAAAACGACCGGATTCTCTCCGTTACATCCTTCTACGACTCACTCTTGACACATGTCAAGACGCTCGTCTCGGTCACGTGATACGTTGAAACCTTACAATAGAGACCAGAGAGAGTTAGGGGGGAGAGAGGATGTTACAAGGACGCTGCTAATAAAGTTGCGATTTCGCGTTGGATTCACGTTTATTATTATATTTTTTAAATACCCCAGTTTTTATGCCGGTCGTATCATTTAATTTTGTTGTATCTATCCGCCACACCTTAAAGGCCGGTCTGTGAAAATATTGTCTGATATTAAACCGGTCCGTGGTGCAAAAAAGGTTGGGGACCGCCGCTTTAAGGCACTATTATTTTTAGAAATGCTTTTTTTTTTATCACTTAATCACATTTTTATATTTTTATATTACCCAGCAGTTTTTATCTGCCTAAAGTTTTTAAAAAAAAAAAATGCAATTAGTAACTGAGCTAACATTAAAGAAGCAAAAATGTTTAAAAAAAAGAGAAAAAAAAAGCTTTTTGATTGAGCTAAGCTAATTACGTTTTCACACTCTGAAGTATCATCAGATCTTTAATGCTGTTAAATACATTCGTACTTTCTCTTTCCCTCCCACAGGGTGACAAGTACTGCCACTTCTTTCAGCTGAAGAACATCTCTTTCTGTGGATGCCATCCAAAGAACAAAAAGTGAGTGAAGAAGAGATAGGAATGAATAATGAATAAATAATTTTTTTTTTATTGTTTTATCATATTGTGGTGATTATTCCCTGGGTCCCAGTTTGCTTACTTATATACTATGCGCTAAAATTATGTAAACTCCTTATTGTATTTCAGCTTTTTTTCATTCATTATTCCTATTCATTATATAATTTATACTAGATCATTCAATTTACCATTCCCATGATTTATTTTTCCCCGTTTCATTCACACCTCTCCAAAATACGTCCTTGGTTCAGCGAAACAAACCGTCAAAATTCTCCTCCTACTTTGCGCAAGGAGTTGTGGGCAATATTAGCTGGAAAAGTATCCACGGATCCACACTTCGAAAGTCTACCACAAATACTAGACCATCCGGGTACCTTTGTGATACTCATTGCAACATAATACTAGTTTGGGACATGCTAATTCTAATCTTGGATACTATTTAGGACGGATAGTAGGCGAACTGAGATGCAGGGATTGTATTGCAGAGACAGATTTGTCTTCCATGTTTTCAAAAAGATCATGAAACTGAATTAGAGTAAACCTGCAGTGATGCACCATATCAGTCCAAAATAAAGTCTTGGAAGACCGCTGTCCTGGTACTGCTTCCAGAATGGAACGTTTTCTTATTGAAGTACAAATTCTGCGCCAGTATGTTAGAGGAAATGTTTTGTGACCACAATAATAATGTGATGCATGTTGAATAGCACAATATTATTGGTGCATGGCATGTTGATGGTCCAGGGGATCCACTGACTCGAGGAATAAATGTATGTAATGAAAATAGAGTACTGTATGTAGGTTGAATTTGCACATGCCTAATCATAATTTCCGTCTGTTCATCAGGTATTTTGGACTAATCACCAAACACCCAGCACACCAGAGGTTTGCCTGCCATGTGTTCTTCTCAGAGGAGCACGCCTCATATCTGGCTGAATCTGTCGGGTAAGCTTCGTCAAATGACCTTTGCACTTGTTTCAAGATGATCTGCTCAACTGCTAATAGAGAGGACCTGATATGTATAAACAACCTAAATTTATTCATGTTTATACATCGTCTACTACAACTACAGACATGTACACTCCTCAAAAGCGTCCAAAATAAGCAGGAAGTCAAGACATCTGTATTACAGGCCTCATTAAAAAAAAACTTGACAAAATTTTAACTTTGCGTTCACCAATTTTTAAAATGTGGGCACAGTTAGTATATTCACATCATCTCAATTATTATACTTACAAATTTCTGAATCATAAAACCTGTTCATGTGTTTGTAGAAATCTCTTCACTTTCTGCAAGGTCCAAACTCAACGTGTCAAACAAAGTTTATTTATGTCAACGTAAAGCCACCAGACTCACAAGGTCCCCTGTGTACAAGTCAAACCTCAAACCACTACTGAGGCAAAAATATCTACAGTGAGGGAAAGAAGTATTTGATCCCCTGCTGATTTTGTACGTTTGCCCACTGATAAAGAAATGATCAGTCTATAATTTTAATGGTAGGTTTATTTGAACAGTGAGAGACAGAATAACAACAAAAAAAATCCAGAAAAACGCATGTCAAAAATGTTATAAATTGATCTTCATTTTAATGAGGGAAATAAGTATTTGACCCCCTCTCAATCAGAAAGATTTCTGGCCACCTTTTTAGGGCTTATAGATAACGAGCTGAGATTAGGAGCACACACACTCTTAAAGGGAGTTCTCCTAATCTCAGCTTGTTACCTGTATAAAAGACACCTGTCCACAGAAGCAATCAATCAATCAGATTCCAAACTCTCCACCATGGCCAAGACCAAAGAGCTCTCCAAGGATGTCAGGGACAAGATTGTAGACCTACACAAGTCTGGAATGGGCTACAAGACCATCGCCAAGCAGCTTGGTGAGAAGGTGACAACAGTTGGTACGATTATTCGCAAATGGAAGAAACGCAAAAGAACTGTCAATCTCCCTCGGCCTGGGGCTCCATGTAAGATCTCACCTCGTGGAGTTGCAATGATCATGAGAACAGTGAGGAATCAGCCCAGAACTACACGGGAGGATCTGGTCAATGATCTCAAGGCAGCTGGGACCATAGACACCAAGAAAACAATTGGTAACACACTACGCCGTGAAGGACTGAAATCCTGCAGCGTCCGCAAGGTCCCCCTGCTCAAGAAAGCACATATACATGCCCGTCTGAAGTTTGTCCATGAACATCTGAATGATTCAGAGGACAACTGGGTGAAAGTGTTGTGGTCAGATGAGACCAAAATGGAGCTCTTTAGCATCAACTCAACTCGCCGTGTTTGGAGGAGGAGGAATGCTGCCTATGACCCCAAGAACACCATCCCCACCGTCAAACACAGAGGTGGAAACATTATGCTTTGGGGGTGTTTTTCTGCTAAGGGGACAGGACAACTTCACCGCATCAAAGGGACGATGGACGGGGCCATCTACCATCAAATCTTGGGTGAGAACCTCCTTCCCTCAGCCAGGGCATTGAAAATGGGTCGTGGATGGGTATTCCAGCATGACAATGACCCAAAACACACGGCCAAGGCAACAAAGGAGTGTCTCAAGAAGAAGCACATTAAGGTCCTGGAGTGGCCTAGCCAGTCTCCAGACCTTAATCCCATAGAAAATCTGTGGAGGGAGCTGAAGGTTCGAGTTGCCAAACGTCAGCCTCGAAACCTTAATGACTTGGAGAAGATCTGCAAAGAGGAGATGTGTGCAAACCTGGTGGCCAACTACAAGAAACGTCTGACCTCTGTGATTGCCAACAAGGGTTTTTGCCACCAAGTCATGTTCTGCAGTCATGTTCTAAGTCATGTTTTGCAGAGGGGTCAAATACTTATTTCCCTCATTAAAATGCAAATCAATTTATAAAATTTTTGACATGCGTTTTTCTGGATTTTTTTGTCGTTATTCTGTCTCTCACTGTTCAAATAAATCTACCATTAAAATTATAGACTGATCATTTCTTTGTCAGTGGGCAAACGTCCAAAATCAGCAGGGGATCAAATACTTCTTTCTCTCACTGTATAGTGCCAGTCCTAGTCCTCTTGCGTCTAGCCGAATCAGGTTTATACATCGTCTGTCACAGCTATAGACATGTACACTCCTCTTCCACATGCATCCATGATCAGAATCTGCAGTGTCGTGGAGTTGCTTGACTGTAGAGAAATACAAGTAGTTGTTGGTAGCTAGCTAGTAATCAAGCTAAGGTTTGGAAACTGTTCATGATGATAGCTAAATTCTTAACCAATTGGGGTCAAAACATTTTGTTCACTCTGATGTGAACAATCAAAATTTTGGTCTGGATTAGATGTGTAACAGGCATAGCTACATAAAAAGCAACAATTAAATTCATAATGTAATTATTGTGGAGTTCTGTTTTCTAATCTGTATTTGGCAGAACTCGTTTCTGCACCTGCTGTGAATCAGGATTTATTCCTATTTCCTATTACAGCAAAGCGTTTCAGCAGTTCTACAAAGAACACATGGAGTACTCCTGTCCCACAGAAGACATCTTCCTCGAATGACCTTTGATTGTTCTTTCAGACTGCTGTATATCCTATTATCCGAGGTGTTGCATGAAAGGTCACAAAAATCTCTTTCACACGTCATGCTAAGATGTTTATGTCTATTTTAGACAAAGCGTACAATTCAAAAAAGACACAAGTGTCTGCTACTGCATCCCCAACATTTCTAACATGCTCTTAAGTGATTTATTCAGAGCCAATTTTATTCAGATGCTGTCTCAAATTCATAGAAATCATAAGGGGAAAAAATCCAATTCTATGATTTTTTTTTCAGCACTGAACCAAATGCACAGTGTCCTAGCTTGAAAATGTAAAAACAAAAACCTAATCAAAATGGGTTATGTTATTTAAGGCAGATGTCGGTTCTGCGTTACCGTAACTTTTGGTTCACGTGCACTTTGCTTAGAACATTGGGAAGTATGCTAGCATGCTAGAAAAAAAACCAGTATGCTGGTAAACGCTAGGAAAAATCTAGCATGCTAACATGCTTTTGTGCTAGCATTTAGGGTTCTCACAGTGTCAGTCTGCCAACATCCACTATTTTTCAGTTGTTTTGCACCATGGTGTTGGATGTTGTATTCAGTGTGCTTCAATATTCAAATCCATCAAACTGTATCAATGGCTAAAAAGCAACCAGGCCATGTCTCAGTGATCTTGAATTTATATAGCCTTGACAACCAAATGTTTTCTTTTTATTTAGTTCATCTACAGTGTGAATGATGTATGCATCTTATACAGTACAGTCCATAAGAAATCAGTTGCAGATTGCTAAAACAAACCAACTCTGTGAAATATGGTGGTGGTAGTGCCATGGCTTGGTCTTGTACATTTAAAGCCTAATAACTCAGTGGACAGCATTTCTTCTTGCATCAGTGACCTGAAACACAACACTAAAGGAATTATGGAGTGTAAAATTCATACTTGCTAAAGAAACAAAGTCAAAAAGCTTCCAAAAGAAAAAGGAAGTCAAGATATCTACATTTAAGGCCTCATTACTGAGCAACATTTTGAGCCAAATAAAAAACCTGACAAAATTTTAACTTTACTTTCAACAATTTTTTTCCCCCCGAGGTTTAAAATGTGGGCACAGTTAGTATGTTCACGTCATCAGAATTATTATACTTAGAATTTTTTTTCATCAAAAACTTTCTGCAAGGTCCAAACGCAACATAGTGTAGTTCAGGTTTGAGTTGCAGACATTAGCTTTCTATCTTAAAACAAACTATTCAAAATGCTAAAATATGGTTTGGCTAACTGCTAGCCACTATATTTAGCTATAAAGTATCATTGGCATTGGGTGAATTTTCCAATTTCAGTAATAATAATACAATCCAATGTATTATAGTATGCACAATAACTTATGGGCTGCGCTGTATTTTATAAGCATACAATAATTCAACCACTAAAATATATTCATTAAAATAGATCATATTTAAACAGAGGGTGATGTACAGTGTTAAATGTTAAAAATCCCTCTTACTATTATGAAATATGGTGACGATCATATTTATGAAAGAAATGTACTGAGCTTCAGAGCAGATGGTTTATTGTAATTGTACACTTTACACAGGTTTGGGCTCTCATGATTCTAACAGGTGAGCACACGGTATATAATGATTTAAGGCAACGAATCTACGTCCAATTTCATTTTTTAAGCCTTTTGGAATGAACACACCCTTACCAGCATGTACTTCAATCTGAACTGAAGCTTAACCACAAAGAGTATGCAATATTTAACCCTTTGAGTGAGTGAGTGAGTGAGTGAGTGAGTGGTTTGAAAAGTGTGTATCTAGTTGACCTTTCAGACATCTATTGTTCAAACCAAATGAAACCGTTAAGGAAGTGGGTTATGATACTTCAGCACATTACTATGCCAAAAGAACCCAGTTTAGGCAAATTCCGGATAAAAGTGGGCATGGAAAAACAGTGATCATGAATTTATAGATGTTTATTATGAAAAGTGATTATGTTTGGACCGTATGTGTCTTTAGATCAATCCTGCAAAACCACAAGTTGTGCCTATTCATTTTGTTTGTTGTGTTGATTGTACATGGTGTTTTTAATTTTTATTTTCAGATGATCTTGACTGTACTATGGAACACACAAAAAAAATTAAACTTGGTTTGTAAACATGTTGTACCGGAGTCTGATTTGCACCAAGGTGAAGTGCTTATTCCTTCTTCAGGGTCGCGGGGAACCTGGAGCCTATCCCAGGAAGCATCGGGCACAAGGCAGGGTACACCCTGGACAGGGTGCCAGTCCATCGCAGGGCACAATCACATATACACTCACACACCCATTCATACACTACGGACAATTTAAACACGCCAATCAACCTACCATGCATGTCTTTGGACTGGGGGGAACCAGAGTACCCGGAGGAAACCCCCGCAGCACGGGGAGAACATGCAAACTCCGCACACACATGGCCCTGGCGGGAATCGAACCCCGGACCCTGGAGGCGAACGTGCTAACCACTAAGCCACCGTGCACCCCCCTTTCCAAGTCACTATATTTTTAATCTCCATTATCCTTGTAGATCTCGCTTAAAAAAAACAAAAAAACAAAAACAAGAAAGAAGCGAACTGCAGACATCATTACATCTTGGCTAATCACCTCCATTTGGTGTAAGGGAAGAATTGTTTTGGCCAAACTACCTTTTTAAGGTTTTCCACCATTGTTTATTTAAAAAAAATGCATCAGTCACGATATTTCTGAGGGGAAAACGGACAATTTCTACAGATACGTTTTCACTGCTTATTTATATCATCAAATAACTATATTTAAATTCACAGTTTCACATATTACTTAAAAGAAAATAGAACTCATGGATTCAAGTTGTATTTCTATATGTACAGACAAAATATACAATAAATAAGTTTAAACAAAGCGCACAACCGTGGCATGCCCTGTTACACACTCGTCACAAGTGAATCCATACACAAAGAAGTGTTTAATCTGGTTGTGATTTCAGATCTTCTCAGTTCTCCAATAGGAATCTGCCTCACTTAATGATTTGGTAGAATTGGATTTGATGCGAACAAGCAATATTTCTGTTATTTAATAAAGTGAAAGGACCACATTGCTGTTCCAGGTCTTAATTCTCGGAGGAGTCGGTCTCCTCAGTGGAGCCGTCGCTCTCCATCTCGATCCTCTTGCGCTGGTGCAGGGATTTACGCGGTGATGGTTTCCTGCACGGCTCTTTCAGTCCTTGTGCACTGCTGCTGCTGTTGGATGTCGGACTGATGGCCACCTGAGCCACGCTACAACACGGAACAATAACCGCACGCAGTCAAACATCATACAGTCAACTTTAAATGTTCTGTGCTACTCCCTACAAGGCTGTGACTTCAAATCCCTGGACTCTCAGAAGGGCCTTCTGTGAAAACTCTCAACTCTCTGTCTGGATTGGATGCATGTTTGCTTTAAGCTACTTTGAAAAAAGAAAAAAAAAATTATATATATATATCTCCTGAAAGATATGTTGACATATTAACATTTATTCATTTTATTCATTCATTCTGGGTCTAGCGTGTTACACATAGCCATGCTGGAGGTGTTATTACTAGAGATGCACCGATATAAAATTTCTCAGCCGATAACCAATTATTCAGAGTGATATTGGCCAATACCGATAGCTCTGCCTTTTATACCTCCTTTTAAATTAATAATAATTCATTCCACAATTCTGAAAGAAATGCAAATAAAAACTTTATTCTCTCCAATTCAACCAGTTGTTTCACAGTAACTGGTCTCATAAACCGAAAACACGTTACTCTAACATTAACATATTAACTAAATTCTAAAGATTAAAGTAAGATTTCTTCACTTATTGAATGTTGATTCATATTAACAGGATTAAATGACTGAATTCTAAAAAAAAAAAAACAACCTCCTGTTAGTCTCACATTCACTCACCACAAACAAAAGCATTTCTATTTCATCACTGAACAAACTGGTAATATATATTAATATCAACTTTTTTATATATTAACATTAACTAGATATGAAATATACTACTGTACAAATATATTTTTCTGTGCGCATATTATATATATATATATATATATACACACACACACATATACATACACTTTTTGTCAACTCATCTCCATTTAAATCTTTGAAACGTGTACTGGTGCTTTAATTCAGCGCGAGCAGCTCAGCCAAAAACATAACATATTAGACTCAAAGCAGAAACTCCCGCTTCACTGCTGCTCGCTTCCGGTGTAAAATGTTTGCAGTACAGAGGTTACAGAATTTACAAACTGCAGTTTTGTCGTCATTCCACACAAGAGACATCATCTTTACACACAGCACGAAATCTATGCGTTTTCCCGCCCTTTTTTGATTGACAGGGTATAATCGGCCCCAATTGTCGGATGTTTTTAAACTAAACTATCGGCCGATAGCCCATAGCAGGAAAAATAACCTTTAATCGGTATCGGCCGATCTCTAGTAATTACTAAGTCGACTGAAAAAAGGATAACAGTACTTACAGCTTCTCCAACTCCTGATCCATCTCGGGGTCGATGAGCAGGTCTGATCTGTTTGGAAGAGCACCTGGAAAAGAACAAACGTGTAAAAACTGATGTTCTACTCAATACTACACTAAACCTTCCACATCCCTACTTCTTCGATTCACCTGTGTCGAACTCGAGTACAGCTAAAAGGTCTCGTCTACCAACAAACGGCAATGTGAAAGGCCGTGCAAAACAATTTTGTGCAATTTCACCAATTCATGTAGTTTTCTGAGAAAAAAATTAAACATATATATTATTTATAAATAAATAAATAAAAACGCCTTGCAAATTGAATCACAAACTTAGAAAAATAGCAGCAATAAAATCAAGCATTTTTGGCTGCAACAATCACAAAAAAAACTCCACGAAATCCTGGACGGATTGTGAACATTGGCTGATTAGCTTGCGGTTCTTGTTGGTTCAGTAGACCTCACCGATTTCCCGACTGATTCCGTCATGTTTGGCCAAAGCCATCAGGAAGCTGTAGTAGGAGACTCGTGTGCTGTTCTCCAGAGCCTCCTTAATGGCAGAGAGAGGTGGATGTCTAGGAAAAGAGAATCAGTCGCACTAAAAAGACAGTCGCTGGTGTGATGAAAAGACTGTTAGTCAAGCTGTTAGCTAGTTAGTTAGTAAGTAAGTACATTTGATTTATAAAGCACATTTAAATTCAGCTTCAACTGGCCAAAGTGCTGTACAGAAACAATTACAAAATACAATATAATATAGAATAAAATAAAATATAAAAGATAACCGTTACTAATTAACAATTGGTGTGTATTTAATATTGAAGACAAGGTCTTCAGACTAGTAGAACCCAACATTACAGATTTTTGTGAATCCCACTCGCAGTTTTAAATGCTGGGTAACACTTCTGGGACAATGCAAACTCTAGAACTAAAACTACTCAAATATTCTTTAAACTTAAGATCACTTTTAGACTTCAGTAGTTTAATAAAACCAACTCTCTTTTTTTCCTCTCTAATTGACCCTTTTGGAAAAATAAAGTAGGTGACCTTGTTTTAAAGCCTGCATAATTCGGTATTTCAGCACCTGCAAATAACACCGACACTTCCTCATGTGTCTGAGGTTGTTCAAAGGACGGCAATAAATACACACCAAAGCATGATTTGTGAAAATGCACAACATATTGTTGGGCAAATCCCTAAACTGCGCCCCCAAAAAAACAAAAATAAACAGAAACATTTTGTTAAGTTAAGGAGTAAAACAGACCCTGGAGGGACGAGGCAAACGTGCTAACCACTAAGCCACTGTGCTTACTAGTCTGAAAAGGAAAACATGGCAACAAAATGTACTGTAATAGAAAAATAATCAAAAGGTTTAGAAAATTTTTGTTTACTAAAGAACGACGCGTCAGAAGAATTTTCCGTTTCAGATTCGGTTCCAGCACCAAAATGCTGACGTCAGGGGTTCTCGTGGGCGGAGTCACTTCGCCACAATGACTAATAACTCAAATTATCTGGGCTACATGACCACCATTAATATAAAACATGGACAGTGCTGAGGATTTTGACAATTATTGCTGAAAAAAAACAGACAACGAAAAAACATTTTACTGGCGATTGCAATATTCAGAATATTCTGAATGGGAGGTAAATGACAATAAAATGAAATGTAGCTCCCACAATGTAGCTCTCTACAAACCCACAGAAGTGGAAGATCAAGTCAGCGTTACCCAACCCAGATACGAATTTCACAAATCCAATCCGATATAGAAAGAGACAACTAAATGTTTACCAGCGAAGTGTCTTACTTGTGTTTAAAACGTTCACACAGTCCCTCGATACACTCCAGCAGGACAGAGGAATCCACCCCTTCCTGCGTCTCCGTCTCCTCGCTGGATATCGTTTCCGATGACGCTGAGGTCGGGACGATGACGGTGTTCGGGTTCTTTCCCACGAGCAAGTCCTCATAAATCGCCAACACACTCTCCAGGAACTCTGGCAGAGAAAAGGGTAGGGATTTACTAAAGCAAAAAAAAAAAAGTAAAATCCAAAATACACCCAGCTCGAACATTAAGCAAAGCAATTAAAGCAAAGTTTCCAAGAGAAACTGGCAACTTTTTACTTAATACTTATAACTTTTTAAAAATTATAATATTAATGATATATAGCAATAATAATAATAATAATAATCTTTATTCATATAGCACTTTTTGAGCTCAAAAGTGCTTTACATATAAAAGATTAGAAGATAAACCAAATGTTTTTAATAATAAAGATGCATTAAACAACCAAATATACAACCATTCATCAAATAACTATAAATCTGTGAAAATGATTGAGTGAATCATAAAAGGAATATTCAACAACAACAAACAATGCCAAAAACTAAAAATAAGTTTAAAAAAAAAAAAAAAACACATCTGCAAAGCTGGCATTCCTGATGTTATCTGGAACACTACCTCAGCTGAGCGAAGTGCTCCAAATGGACTACACAAATGTAAATCGATCAGCCAAGACATGTTTGCTGTCCACCACTGGTGCCATTAGTATTGACCTGGAGCTGTAATGTTAATGTAGCTAAAGTAATGGAAGTCTGTCTTAATGATAATCCATACGCATGCCAATATTTTCATACACAAACAGCACTGTTACGCAACATAACGTCGTTTAAAAAGTGTAACTACATTATCATCTGCATCACTTCCTGCTTTGCACCATCGTTCCAACTTCTGATGGTGAAGTTTCGTTCACTTTTATATATTGTACTGATATTTTTAGAAAGAAATGCAGTTTGATTATCAGTCCAAGCTTCAGTGGATAGTCACACCTAAGAACTGCTGCTGTAATCATTAACACGGTCCTGTGCTCATCCCAGGACTCTGAACATTCAACACAGTACTCGGTCAATTCTTCTACACCTGTGTACTGTAATGATTTATAATCTCACTCTCCGCTGTCACCCAGAAGACGCTCCTTTTTGAGTTCCTGAGTTGAGTTTCTCTAGTTCCTTTCAAGGTTTTTCCTCGCCACGGTCACCTCTGGCTTGCTCGTTGTTCATTATGGATCTACATCCGGATTTCTGTCAAGCTGCTTTGCAGTTTTCGCGCAAATTGCATGAAATTGTTTGCACTGTCTTTCACAGTGATGTTTGTTGGTAAATGAGACCTTTTTGCTGTACTCATGTTCGACGTACATGAATCGAAGGGGGCTTTGGCTGAATGCACGTTATGATGATGTCACATGATGAGTCTTGACCCAAATCTGCGGTAATTTCGAAAAAAATTGCAAGCACCTGCGAATATTGTGCCTCTTCCTTGATTTCGCATTCATTTCTGCAAACGCAACATCCTGGAGGGACTGATTATGCATGCTGGATGGTCTTACCTTCATAGTAAAACTGGATTTGGAAAGAGTAGATGAAATCTGAGAGGGACATGGGGCAGTCCATAGCGTCCTCAATCAAGACAATCCTATAACACAGGCAACAACATAATACAGTGTAGGGCTGCACGATTATGGCCAAAATGATCATCCTGATTATTTTGATCAATATTGAGATCTCAATTATTCATCATGATTATTCATTGATTTTAGTGACAACATATTTTTATTGCACTTTCACATTCATTAAATTTTCTCATGCCACAATATAACACACAAGTAGGCATGAGAAAACTTATGTCAATGATGACAGAATTTAGGAACATAGTGTGAGCCATGACACATTAATTTACCTTCTGATGAACTAAATGTAATATTTTCAGTTCATTTTACAGAGTGTATGCAAAATAATAGTTTTCTAAGGAAATCACGAACTAAGCTTAAATGTCAAATTTATATTAAATGCAACCCATAGTAATTAAACATTATTTCTCATTGTATTTATATATATATTTTTTATATTAAATGATTTATTTATAACTACGCACATTTTCTGTCTTTACATTTTAGTAGTTTTATTTTAGTTTGTTTATCAGTTTTAGATGGGTTTCCCCAGTACAGTGTTCCATGTCTGCTGATAATTGAGTGTTTAGGGGGTAATTTCAAAACATGGCAACTGATGTTGACCTTTCTAGTGATATCTGGAATCTTGAGTTTAAATGAAGTGAATTAGAGTTAGTGAAAGAGAGCGGCAGTGTACTGTATGTTTACAGACCAAACAGTTGATACTCTTGATTATTATTGGTGAGGAATTTTTTAATAAAGAAGTTTGAATTAAACCCACTTTGTAGCATTAGTATTATTATTAATAATATTAATATTATTTAAAAAAGCGAAGCCGCTGTGTCTACACGAGCAGCTCACAGTAGCGGGTTCAGGTCATTTTGCGGGATCAATAAAAGATGGCGGTTTGTGAGATTGGGAAGTTGAAGCAGATGATGTACAGAGATACTGGTCATCATAATGGCTTCTGTGCAGTATTTACACACGTGTTCGGTTGACTGAGGTGATGAAAAGAGGTGAAAGTAACTGTAGATGCATTTTGGACTTCCTGTAGTTTTGTTTCCGATTGTATTATACAGTTCCGAACAGGTCACTCGCAAAAGTGCGAATAAACATTTATTCACAGTAGCACAAAATACTTTTCAGTCACAAATGCGAGTGAAATGGTCGCACTGTAGAGCCCTGAGTTTATCTGCAAAGTTTTTTCCTGTTCGGCGTGATGATGTTTGATGTTCCCGAAAACCTCTGTACTGCCATTTAGTTTCATGCTAATGTCATGAACTTTTCTCACGCAAAGCGCTGAAGCTCGAAGCAAAGCTGGCCACTAGAGGGGGTTTTGGCGCTACAAAATGCAACTCTGCAACGCTCTATGGTGATTGGCTGTAGTGTAGGAAGCGCTTGATTTGATCTGCAGTGGCGTTTTCTATGAGCGGAGGACGAACTTTAAACGTTAATAACGAAGTCAATCATGTTCATTTAATCGTGGGCAATCAAAATCATAATTGCTATCGATATTTAATTATTTGTGCAGGCCTAATACAGTGTTTACTAATCCATCCATCCATCCATTTTCTGTACTGCTTATCCTACACAAGGTCACGGTGAGCATAGAGCCTATCCCAGGGAACTCGGGGCACAAGACGGGGGACAACCCATTGCAGGGCAGAATTGCACACCCATTCACACACTATGGAAAATTTGGAAATGCCAATCAGCATACAACACATGTTTTTGGACAGGGTGAGGAAACTGGAGTACCCAGAGGAAACCCCCAACATATGGGGAGAACATGCAAACTCCACAAATACAAGAAGGGGGATTCAAACCCACAACCCTGGAGGTGTTAACCACTAAGCCACTGTGCATACTAGTCTGAAATTGAAAAGATGGGAACATGCTAGAAAAGTGCCAATAGAAGTGGCTTCTTACTTGGCCGTATTCTGCACCATTTCAGCAGGAAAGTCTGGGCATAAGAGCTGGAGAAGCGACGTGTATTCCATCATCGTCAGCAAATCTGTGAAGAATATAACACGAGTACTTTGCAACTGTACAGAAACAAATCGTCACACACACACACAAAGGCAAATACACACACATACGTCTTACTATCCTTGTGAGGACTTTCCACTGACATAATTATTAATGTAGCTAATTCATTCTATACCTGCACCTAAATCTAACCTTAACCTCAACATGAGGAAACATGTTGGCTCTTAGTTTTGTAAATAAAAGGTGCAATTTTTCTTTTTAAAAAGACTCCTACTGGGGACCAGCCACAAAATGTCAGATATTCCAATACACACACACACACACCTCTGTTCTTTCCAATCTGTCTGAAGCATTTCCAGAAGACGTGGATGAAGGATGCTCGGTTGTGTGCTGTACCTTTAACATAGCTGAATTCTCTGAAGAGAACATGGTTCCCATTCTTCACACTGGTGAAGCTGCAAAACAGCAAATCGCTCAGCTAAGACGTTTGCTCATTTTTGAAGGTTTGCTCCTTTAGTGCAAATATTAGATCTTGGACACATGATGTGTTTTGAAGTTAATGTGTGTTGAAAAATGTTGCAATTAGATCCCCTTATTTATTAAACTTATAACTAAGGAAGCAAACTTCCAGCACTAAATATGTCCTGGATAATGAGCAACATTTTATACAAAGAAAAAAGTGAAAAAAAATGTTAATTTTGTCTAAACAGTCAATTTAATACCATGCAACATTGAGCTATAACTGAAACTCCAAGATCACTGATACACACTTGCTTTCTTTCTTTCACAAGTTTCTCTTTCAAAATATTTTATTTTTAGCATGTTTACATTTTAGAACTTTATTATTATTTTTTTATTATTGGGGGGAAAAAGTTATATTTAATGTTTAATATCAATGTTGATTAGTTGGAACAGGAGCACTGACCTTTGGTACATGTTTTCCAAGCAATTAATTAATGGAACATTTATATAACATACATTCATTCATTTTATATATATATATATATATATATATATATATCTTTTTAAAAGATTACTTAAATGGCATGATTCACTAGATTTGATATAATACACACACTCATACTCACACTCACACATACGTACTGTGCAAAAGTCTTATGCACATGCAAAGAAATGTTGTAAAGTAAAGATGACTTCAGAAATCATTCAATTTGATCTTTTTACTTAAAAGAAAAATACTACAATGTGCAGTAAACAGTAATAAACTAAAACTCAATATTTGATATGATGACCCTATGCTTTTTGTTTTCCTTCTTAAATAGTCCCTGATACAGTTTGTGTAGTTTTATAAGGAAATTATCTGTAAGTTTTATTGAGCATCTTGCAGAACCAGACACGGTTCTTCTGGAGATTTTGACAGTCACACTTGCTTCTTATTTTTGCAGAAAATCTCAGCAGCCTTCATTGTGTTTTTCTCGGAAAACTGGTCTCACTTAATATGCTGCTTGCTATCTTTACTGATATTTTTCCATAACATTTAATGTTACAAAAGTAATGTTTGGAAAACGAAAAGGTTTTTGTACTGAATTGATAAAGCAGAATTCATCAAATATCTATAGCTAAATTTGTACTAAAAACAGGGTGCCTAAGATTATATGTATATTATACTTATATATACTATTTAGGTAATAGTAATAGAAAATTCTCCTGTCCAGAGAGGTTGGAAATCTGTGCAGACCTGCAGCTGTTGATTTCACACAGTCTGATTATTCGGGTTAAACTCACTATTCTGCAAAATACCGCACGATGCCGAACTGGATGAACTCCTCTCTGTGCTCCAGCAGCTGAGTCACAGCATCATTCAGATAGAAAAGAGCACTGGTCTCTGCTGCAATGCAAAACAAAGTGCACTTCTATACACGTATTACTGCAGTGTGACAGATAATAACTGCAGATACAGATCAGATTTTTTTTTTTTTTTTAAAGTAAGAAATAAAAATAATTGTAATTGCAATAACGTACCTAAATAGTCCTCTGCTGTGATGGTGAAGCGATCTGTGCTCATTTTCATACCGCTGTAGCCGACAGGGTGATGAAGGTGGTCACGTGACGGCCAGTTCCGGAAGTCAACCATTTTTTTTTCATAAGTAAATATGGTATATTAGTATCACAACAAACAGCGATACGTTCCACAAACCAGTCATAAAATGCAACAATTAAAGATGATGAAATACTAAGAAATTTACAAATTTGAATCTTTTTTTTTTTTAAAGATTACATTCAAATATCTAAACTTTATGGCATTTCTTCAATTTGATTACATTATTAACAAGTAAATACGTAATTTTATTTATTTATTTGTTTTTATATATATATATATATATATATATATATATATATATATATATATATATATATATATATATATATATATATTTTTTTTTTTTTTTTTTTTTTTTAGCGGGACATGTATTTCGATTTGTGTATAAAAATAAATCCCTGAAGCACAGTAGCAGTGTATAGGGTGGCGCGGGGATGACGTCATTTTGTACCGGAACCCGGAAGTTAGCATTACACCGGTTCCCTCGACAAAAACCCAATAGGATTTTCACATCGGCTTTTGGATTATCGCAGCAACGACAAAAGAAAAAAAAACTCTGTGATCGACAAAAGTTTATAATACTAACACGTTTGTCTATCAAGATAACTTTCACAAATGAGCACAACTTTGATGAAATTTGAAGCCTAAATACAATCGGCAGAAATACAAATCTAACCGTATGCTATAAGTATAAACGAACTGCACCACGGTCGCTCGACTTCAACGTCACCATAACCAAGCTTCCGACTACTTCTCCAAACTTGATTTAAAACATTTTCCATAATACGGATTTACTCTCTGGATGAGTCTTCATCTACTTTTTTTTTTTTTTTTTTTTTTTTTGGGGGGGGGGGGTATATTGTGCACATCAC